>CM053031.1:148562086-149009586 GCA_028564925.1 Lithobates sylvaticus | reverse complement strand
TGGATAGAGTAGGACATATGATGACACGGGGGTGGTACCTGTCAAGTTTATTTTTTTGCCATCCCATTGGGATGACTGTCGTTCATTTCCAGTATCAAAGACATAAATACGCGAGAAAAAACCCAAATAGATAGCCGTCACTGCAACAAGCATAAGACCTATTCCTGTCCCGGTGACAACTTAAAAGTTTTGTTTTGCCCTCACTTTGATTGCCAACGACAATGATCACTAGGACAAAAAGGGCGAATCCCTCCAAACAGGGACACAGACAGCAATAAAAAAATGTTGGCTTTAGACACTAGGTTTATGATCCAGTTTTACACATGTGTAAATATATAGCAGAATCTTTCTGAATCACCACACTAGATAACATAGGAAACATACAACATGTTACCTCCATTAACACTGCCCACATGTATTTTTATTTTGCGTGGATTTAGCCTGAAAAATACTTGGACAAACTTGTTCAACATACCTTAAAATGTACATTTTTAAAGGAAAGGAGTAGCTGATCTACTACAGCAAGCACATTCCTATTGACAAAACATTTCAACAGATAATACATTAGCTTGAAATCACATGAAACTACATTAACAGTTTTTTGTATGCAACTTCCCCATCCATGTCCCCTAAAAAGCACAATAAACAAAATTAGTACACTAAACAATTGATTTAATTGTATACCAACTACTTTCAACTGAGGGCAAGCAGAATATAATTAATAACATTGCTATTTTCAAACAATAAAAAAATTGGATTTATCAAATGTGAGCTTTCAGTAAGAAAAAAAGCTTTATTGTCATTTATAGAACATTGCTCGACTGATTAAAAATACAACACAAAGTATGTTATTTGATGCAGTGCAGGTTCCCCAGATGCAAAGTCAAACCTCAAGACTTTGTTATCGTTGCTGTGTGATCCCTGCTGATCTACAAAGAAAAAGATGCATGCAGTTACATTTACAGAGTAACTATTGTTCAAACATATTGATAAATAGCTATACATAATAGTAAACCAGTAAACCCAAACTACAACTTAAAATTATATAAAAAGGAGTCATGAACATATCATGTGGTAAATTTCTTTGGCTTACCTACTTTTCAGTACAAAAATCTATTGATCTCGGCAAACAAGCATTTTCCAACATCACTGTTAAGTGAAAAAAAAAAAGCCTAGAGCTCCACCATCTGGCTGGAAAAAAGACTGTTTAATTTGGACCTCGATTCCTATTGTGGAGACACACTGTACCCTATTGTGGAGACACACTGTACATTACGAGCATAACAAAAAGCTAATTTTTTTTTTATCATCAAAAAGCAGACATTGAACACTAGCCAGGTGACTGTGCTTAGGACTGAGAAGAGACTATGCAAAGTAGAATCTCATCACTGCGGCAGAGAGGAGGAAATATTTTACTCTCCTCTCCGTCAGTCTTAGCTGGACAGTTGCAACACTGCCGCCTTCTGGCAGCACACAAAGCGATGCAGCATCACAGTCAATACCAAAGGCCGCTGTGCAGGCGTCAACATTTCCCAAGACTGCACCACCCCTGTGTGTCATTACACTGCAGGAAGAAGATGCAGACACTGGATAAGTGAGCATATACAGTGCCTTGAAAAAGTATTCATATCCCTTGACATTTTTCACATTTTGTCATGTTACAACCAAAAAGGTAAATGTATTTTATTGGGATTTTATGTGATATACCAAACACCAAGTGGCACATAATTGTGAAGTGGAAGGAAAATGATAACTGGTCCTCAAATAAAATATGTGAAAAGTAGGAGGTGCACCGAAATTCTGTTTTTTCCATTTGGCCGAAAAACAAAAAAGGTGGCAATGACACCAAAGACAGGTGGCGGTCCAACCCGGGTGCCGCACATTGTGAGGGTGTCCTCCTGGTGTGCCCCAGTCGGAGGCCTCCCCTCCCTCCTCACGCAAAGCGGTGATCACAGAGCTGAATTGTTCAACAGCCGCTGTAACAAAGCCTGTGATAGACGGTACACTGATCCAAATGAGGGATTGAATCATTGTGATGTGCATCTCAGGAGGCGGGGCAATTCAAACCCAGCTCCGTGACACAGGAGGAGACTGCTGCTCTGATCTGGGCATCTGATGGGCTGCATTGGTCTATTGTTTCATGTCTGCAGTCTGACCATTTCCTGTATCATGTCTGCTAGAGGTGCACCGAATGGAAATTGTTACTATTGGCAACGTGTTTAAGTTTAGGTAAGAGATTGCAGACATGATACAAGAGATAGTTAGAGACTGCATTTTTCTTGAGCTTTTCTTCCAATAAAAAGGTGTCACTGGCCAACATTAAATTCATTTTAATTGATATTAGTTGGACAAAAAAAAATAAAAAATCAAATGCAACAATACAATTCTATTTTAAAATATTATTATTTTTTTTAAACTGTAATTTTCGGTACCAAAATTTCCATTCAGTGCACAGTCAATACTTTGTAGAACCACCTTTCACTGCAATTACAGCTGCAAGTCTTTTTGGGTATGTCTCTACCAGCTTTGCACATCTAGAGTGAAAATCTTGCCCATTCTTTGCAAAATAGCACAAGCTCTGTCAGATTGGATGGAGAGCGTCTGAACAGCAATTTTTAAGTCTTGCCATAGAGTCTCAATTGGATTTAGGTCTGGACTTTGATGGGGCACATACATACACACTATTAGATTTTCTGCAGATTTTTGTCTTCAGATTTACCAAAATCATGTAGTGCAAGGGGCCTGCCCGATTGCATACAAATTGAAATTCTTAAGGTTTGACCTCATATTATATGGTTTTGGTGCTTCTTTGTGTTGGTCTATCACATAAAATCCCAATAAAATATATTTACGTTTTTGGTTGTAACATGGCAAAATGTGAAAAATTTCAAGGGGTATGAATATTTTTTCAAGGCACTATATATTGCCAGTCTTCTCTAAAGAAAAAAAAGAGGATGAAAGCATTGTCAGGAGAGATTACTCATATTACACATACATTCAGATAGAATATAAAAAGCACACAGGAGAGTTTGACAAAACTGTAAAAAAGAAAAAATGAAAAATAGAATGTATACAATTACAACTGCAAAAAGTGTAGATGATCATCATCAGTACAGGGCACTGCACTCGAAAACTACAGATTACAGTCAGGAAGGGTTAAAATGTGTAAATGAACAAGTAAGAGGTTTTTGGGGGATTTATTTTTTTAAAGGAAAACCTGTAATGAGAAATAAGCAAGTACCTGCCATTACTGTTCGCCCCAAAAATGCTAGTTGCCTGTCATATGGATACTTTAAGTCATGCACATATATGCACACTATACAGTCTGGTGACATTATTTGCCCCTTCCTGATTTTTTTTGCATATTTGTCGCACTTAAAATGATTCAGATTATCAAACAAATGTTATTACAGAAAGATAACCAGAGTAAATACAAAATGCAGTTTTAAAAAGTTTTAATTTATGAATAGAAAAAAAAAAAAAAAAAAAAACTGTCCAAACCTGCCCAGCCCTATGTGAAGAGGTAATTGCTCCCTTAACCTAATAAATGGTTTTGCAACCCTTGGTGGCAACAACTGCAGTCAAGCGTTTGTGATAACTGGCAATGAGTCTTTCACATCACTAGGGAGGAATTTTGGCTCACTCTTTGCAGAATTGTTTTAATTCAGCCACATTGCAGGGTTTTAACGGCCTGTTTAAGGTCATGCCACAGCATCTCAAGTGGATTTAAGTCCGGACTTTGACTAGGCCACTACAAAACCTTAATTGTTTTTTTGTAGCCCGAGGTAGAATTGCTGGTGTGTTTTGGATCATTGTCCTGCTACATAACCCAAGTGCGCTTGAGGTCACAAATCATTGAATCATGAATCACTTAAGTGTGACAAATAGGCAAAAAAAATAAAATAAAAAATCAGTGGCAAATATTTTGTACGCGGGTGTGTATAAAATGATATACATTTTCTTATGACATGCACAGCGCTCCCTCTCACTCACAGAGTGTGCCAGGAGGGGAGGCGAGTCATAAGAGGGCTAATGAGAGCTGCAGAGCTGGAGGTGTGCCTCTGTAAACCCAGGAAGTGAACGGGCAGCAGCTTCAGCTGCCCACAGTTAAAATGGATGCAGCCAGACTTAGTGGAGGGAGATTTCTGCAGCATATTTGGCAATTACAGAAACACAGTATGTATAAAATATGCAAAGTGGTTGTAGGGAAGCTTCAGAATGGCAAAGATGTTTTTATTACAAATTATGTGAGCAGACTGCAGTTCCTCTTTAATTGGTTTGTGCGAAAGTTCTAGCGTCTACAAACTATCGTATAAATACTTGATTTTTTTATACTAGTAATGGCAGTCATCAGCAACTTGTAGTGGGACTGTGATAGTGCAGCGACACTGACATCACCAGTGACATGAATACAGGGATCAGTGCTAACAATATACACTGTCACTGTACTAATGACACTGGCTGGAAAGGAGCAAACAAATGCTCAACTGTATTTCTAACAAGTGTAAAGCGTGCTGCTTTTACTGAGCAAAGTAAGCATTTTATCTCCTTGCCTTGCAGAGAGGAAATAAATGATGTACTTGGTGGAGAGCCCTGTGTTTACCAACACAGAGCTCTCATCTGTCATTCGCTCAGCTGATCAGCGGGTGCCAGCCATAAATCATTGTCTGGGACCCGCTGATAGCCTTGTGCTGTAACGAACAGCACAGCTGGGGTGGGCAGTATAAGTGTGGTGGGTGGGCCTGACTTGGTTAAGGATGTAATATAGGTATGGGAGGTGGGTCAGTGTCCATGTACTGCCTCCTGTATCTAGTACAAAATCATAAAATATTACTGATGCATCCAATTGAGGGAAATTTAACTTGTAATCATAATTTGTAAAACGTCGTCTCCCAGTTTATAAGCAAAGCACATTAGGTTTACGTGTTGCTCATTACCTCTGCAATACTCCTGCAGTAGCTATTTTTTTGCTCTCTCCTTATCCTTATCTCTAGAACTGCCATGGTAACCTTTGTTACGACTTCCTGATCGACTACGATGTCGCCTGTGTCGGTCCCTTGATCTTGATCTTCGTTTGTCACGAGAAGTAGATCGTGATCTTCGTCGTCGCCGATCCCTTGAACGCGATCTGAGAGAGAAACACATTACGTTTCAGAGCAAAGTATATGAAATGTAAACCATCCTATACTACTAATTAAATGCTTGCAGCTGCCTTGCATTACTCACAATGTGCACTACTGTATTTATTTAGGCACCCTAATCTGCAATATCAACTTTCTGCTCTAAAAGAACTTGTGGTAGCTAGGTTGTGCTTTGACAGACATCTAAAGCTCTGACACACAGGGATTGATTTAATAAAACAGGAGTGTGCAAAATCTGGTGCAGCTGTGCATGACAGCCAGCTTCTAACTTTTTTCACAACAGCTAACAGCTTTTTAAATTAAGCTTTCACAAAAAAAAAAAAAACACACACACCTGGAAGCCGGCTGGTTTCTAGGCAGAGCTGCACCAGATTTTGCACTCTCCAGTTTTAGTAAATCAACCGCATAGTATGGAAAAATTACACACCACAACCCCAGCCAATGTAGGTACTCCAGGGCCTGGATATTGAAGCTACAGATTAGGGTGAAGTTCCACTTCAAGATGCCAAAGGGGGAAGTACTTATGTCAGCGTTTGCGAGTGCATGGTCAGACCTATTATTATACCCAAGGCCAATGATGTGCTGCTCAGCTTTGGAAAGGAACCTTCAGTGCATCAATTTTACAGTGCTAAACAATCATAATATCTTCTCCATGGTACATTGCTAGTATATCACATACACTGAACATGCAATTATTGCTGTAACGTGGCACTAATCAGGTACAGTGCTCAATTTTACCAGTGCTGTCCATTCAAGCCTGACATCCAATATCAATAGTGTGTCTGATTAGCAGTGTTAATTTAGTTGACTAAAATGAAAATTTAATTTTAGTCAAAAGACTAATATACGAATAAAACTAAAATGGCATTAGTCATGACTAAAACTAAATTGAATTTTTAGCACAACGGCTAAATCTGTTTCTGTAGTGCATGTTTAAACCTAATACCATAAAAAATAAACAGGTTATTCGATTTTTACTCCAGGAGTATATAAATGTTTGGCAGCTCTAAAGAAATAATGCATTAAAATGTAACTAAACCCGTTTGATTTTAGACAACTAACATGTACTGGCGATTTTAATCAACTAAAACCCCTCAGATGACAAACCAAAATGGCACGTTAGTTAAAAGACTAACTAAAACGAAAACTTTGATGTCAAAAACACTGGTGATTAGTAGCTGCATTTACAAGTTTTTGTAGAATATATAAACCATTTCCAGCTCAAGGACATAATATGATGTCCTGGACTTTGAGTGGATAACTGAATGATGCCTGCTGCTGCAGGAGAGATCTGGGGTCTTCTAGACTCCATAGGACCTGTCACGCATGATTCCTTTTACAAAGGATGTTTACATTCATTGTAATAGAAATAGAAAAGGGAGTGCCCCCAATCTCAACTTATTACCTGTATAAAAAAAAAAAAAAAAAAGACACCTGCCCACAGAAGCAATCATATACCAATCTCTCCACCATGGCCAAGACCAAAGAGCTGTCCAAAGATGTCCGGGACAAGATCGTAGACCTACACAAGGCTGGAATGGGCTATAAAGCCATTGTCTAGCAGCTTGGTGCGATTATTCGCAAATGGAAGAAACACAAAATAACTGTCAATCTCCCTTGGTCTGGGGCTTCATGCAAGATCTCACCTTGTGGAGTTTCAATGATCATGAGAACGTCGAGTAATTAGCCCAGAACTACACAGGAGAATCTTGTCAATGATCTCAAGACAGCTGGGACCATAGTCACCAAGAAATCCGATGCAACCAATATCAAGCTCTTTGGCATCAACTCAACTCGCTGTTTGGAGGAGGAATACTGTCTATGACCCCAAGAACATCGGCGAATATGGATGTGGAAACATTATGCTTGGGGGGGGGGGCAGGAGAACTTCACTGCATCAAAAAGGGACGATGGACAGGGCCATGTACTGTCAAATCTTGGGTGAGAACCATTCCATTGAAAATGGGTCTTAGATGGGTATTCCAGCATGACAATGACCCAAAACACACAGCAAAGGCAATAAAAGAGCGACTCAACAAGAAGCACATAAAAGGTCCTGGAGAGGCCTAGCCAGGTCTTCAGACCTTAATCCCATAGAATATGTGATGGGAGCTGAAGGTTCGAGTTACCAAACGTCAGCCTCGAAAACCTTAATGATTTGGAGAGGATTTGCAAAGAGGAGTGGGACAAAATCCCTCTTGAGATGTGTGCAAACCTGGTGGCCAACTACAAGAAATGTCTGACCTCTGATTACCGACAAGGGTTTTGCCACCAAGTACAAAGTTGTGTTTTGTGAAGGGGTCAAATACTTATTTCACTTATTAAAAGGCAAATCAATTTATAACTTTTTTTGAAATGCGTTTTTCTGGATTTATTTTTTAATCAAATACTTTATTGCTTTTATACACAAACAGAACATGCAACCCATGTACGTATTAAAATACAAAAACACATAATGAGGAAAAAAGCACCCGCAAAGCGCTGCCGCCCATGTATTTCAAGATGCTGCTTGCAGGACTTTTTCAGGCTTTCACACTGGAGTGCCAGGAGAGGCATTTTACAGGCGTTATTTTTAGCGCTATAGCTTCTGTAAAGCACCTCAGTGAAAATGGCCTTTGTGTTTTCCATTCTGCTATTGTTGGTGAATATGGGGATACCCATTTTTGTGCTATAAGCTTTATGGCTTTACGGCTCCTTATTGATACTGTGATGTCTCCTGGGATTCCGGAATCATCCAGGATACCCAGAAGACATCCATCTGACATCTTTGTTAATCATAGACACAACCTCATGTCATAAGTGATGGAGTTTAGGGCATCTCCATAGCATATGTATTAAATTAGTGATGGCGAACCTTGGCACCCCAGATGTTTTGGAAATACATTTCCCATGATGCTCAACTACACTGCAGAGTGCATGAGCATCATGGGAAATGCAGTTATAAAACATCTGGCGTGGTGCCAAGGTTCGCCATCACTAATCTAGGGCATTGAGCTATATCTCTACGCTTCCATTTAAATAATTTCTCTGGTGTATAATAAAGCCATATTTAAAATAAATAGTGTTAACCGCTTCCTGACCGTCTCACGCAGATATACTGCGGCAGAAGGGCACATACAGGCAGAATCACGTACCTGTAGGTTGCCCTTCAAGAGGCGGCCGTTGAGCGCACGAGCGCCAAGCTCCGTGAGTCGGCTCACGGGTCCTGCGGACTTGATCGCCATGGGAATACCCACTATTGCCTCACAGGGAGGAAGAACGGGGGGATGCTAATGTAAACATGCTGTAAACAAACTGTCACTGATCTCTGCGATCGAAGCAGAGATCAGTGACGTGTCACACACAGCCACGCCCCCCCCCAGTTAGAAACACAGCCCTAGGACACACTTAATCCCTACACTGCCACCTAGTGGTTAACCTTTTCACTGCCCGTGTAATTTACACAGGAATGCATTTGTATAGCACTGATTGCTGTATAAATGACAATGGTCCCAAAAAAGTGTCAAAAATGGCCGATGTGTCCGCAGTCACGATAAAAAATCTGATCGCTGCCATTTAAAAAAATAAATAAAAAAATATGTTATAAAAAAGCCATAAAACTAAATCGCCTATTTTGTAAACACTTAAATTTGGCGCAAACCAATCGCTTATTCTGTTTTTTTTTTTAAACAAAAATATGTAGAAGAATACCTATCGTCCTAACCTGAGGAAAAACATTTTTTTCTTTTTTTTCAATACATTTTTGGGGGACATTTATTATAGCAAAAAGTGAAAAATAATGTTTTTTTCTAAAATTGTCGCTATTTTTTGTTTATAGCGCAAAAAAATAAAAACCGCAGAGGTCATCACATACCACCAAAAGAAACCTCTATTTGTGGGAAAAAAAGGACATAAATTTTGTTTGGAAGCCACGACGCACGACCGCGCAATTGTCAGTTAAAGCAACGCAGTGCCGAATCGCAAAAAGTGCTCTGGTCGGGGGGGGGGGGTTAAAATCTTCTGGGGCTGAATCGGTTAAATTTTGCGTTGGGGATTCCAGAGGTATTGCCGGCAATGCCAATGCTCACTGTTCATCTGAAACTGGCCCTATATGGCAAGGCCAAGCTGTCCTTGCTTGCAACTACTTGTAATTTATCAAATATTATATCATAATTGTGATAGAAGACCTTTTTCTTTCGGTCTTGGCCAACAAAGCTATTACCACCGATTTATTACATTTCAGTTCATGGGAACGGCCCTGTGCTTTTAAAAGGCATGCCTAAGCTGTATAAACTGAAAAAAAAATTTAAAAATTAAAACTTTGATTTGGGATATATTCTTTAATTCAATAAAGGTTTTTATCACTTCTTCCTGAAATAACTGTACCATATACCTTAGTCCCTTAAACCTCCATATCTCAATTCCTTCCAGTTTCATCAGTTCCCCATAACTACTATTGTTCCATATTGATATAGATAGATAAATATTCGTACAGCCCTTCATTTCTGTAATATTTTTCATTTCCCGACATACTTTGTCAAACAAATTACCCATTATGAATTTTTTAATCGTACAATTGATTTCTAGTCTCCAGTAGAGATTGAGTATTTGTCATATACTGATGGCAATAGACCCTATATAGTAGTGGTCTCCAAACTGTGGCCTGGAGGTCAGATTTGGCCTCTTGCTTAAATTTTCTGGCCCTTGGGGCACTCTCACCCCCACTGTCAGCAACAGTGGGATAAATCCTGCCACTTGCACCGGAAAATGGGACACTATGCTTTCAATTGATATCAGTGATGGGAAACTATTCCTACCACTGATACCAATAATGGGACACTATTCCTCCCATTAATACCAATGGAGCACTATTTCTCCCCCTGATGCCTTAATGATGGTGTACCGTTTGCTCCTATGGACGCCAAGACATTTTCTTCTGCCACTGGCCATAGTCTGGCCCCCCTAAAGTTTGAAAGACCGTAAACTGGCCCTTAGGAAGTTTGGAGACCCCTGCTGTATAGGATCGGAATTTTACACTACTGTCCATCCACAAAAGTGTTGTAGCTGTGAGGCTAAAGAGTAATTTTTAGGATGGGGAATCGCCAACCCCCCCAGCTGCTTTAGTTGGCATTAGTGTAGTTTGTTTTATACGGGGTTGTGCTTTCCTCCAAATAAGTTCTCTAAAAAGAGATTACATTTTTCTAAACCAAAATGCTATGATCCATACAGGGGAATTCTGAAACACTAATTGTGGGGTCTAGATCATCTTAATAAGATTGGCTCACGGTCAGTGGGAGCTTACACCAGCTCCGACATTTATCCCTAAAGTTTGCTAATAAAAGGTTTAAGATTCAATTATAATCTTTTACATTACGAGATCTCTAGCTCCAAGTATTTCACTGTACGTTTAATTTGAAAAGCTTGATCCGAGAGAGGGGTTTTTAATCTAATGGTAATATACACTTATCCCAATTAATCTGAAAGTCCAAAAAAAGCCCAAATGAGATGAGGCACATAAGCTCCGTTAATGACTTTGAGGTACCCCCACCCCAAATAAGAGCGTCATCTGCATATAGGGTTATTTTCAGTTATTTCCGCTGATTGTCTAATGGCATGGGCGAGAGGCTCCACCGCTATAGCAAATAGTTGAGATGGGGGACAACCCTGCCTTGTCCCTCTAGACAGAGTAAATGGGCTAGATATTGTATTAATTCTTATCCTTGCTTTTGGGTCCCTGTATAAAATATATTTACCCATTTTAGAAATCCAGGTCCCATACCAAAAGCCTCCAATACAGCCCATCAATATTCCCACTCCACCATATCAAAGGCTTTTTGGGCATCTAGGCACAGTATTGCTCTAGATCCCATAATGTCCCTGGGTAGTTGCATATTTGAAACAAAGTCTGCAAGTGTTTGTGGATGCTGCTCTTGTTGGAATTAAACCTGTTTGGTCCGCCTGAATTAGGGTGTTAATATACATCTTGATAAGGGCCCTGGCCAATATGTTGCCATCTGAGGTAAGAAGAGATTGGGCGATAAGATTCAGGTAACAATGGGTCCTTACCCCATTTTTGTTTTCTGAAAGCATCGCTTAATAGTTCCATTAATTCTGGTAACAAAATTTTACCAAATGTTTTTTTATAAATTTCCATCTGTAGTCCGTCCATCCCTGTTGCTTTATTATGGGTCTGTGCAACTACTTGTTTTAGCTCTTCCAGGGATATGGGACCGTCAAGAAATTCTCTGACGATTAAAGTTTTGAAAGATCCAATTTATCCAAAAATAGTTTAACTTGATTTATTGACTTTAACACCTTGGACTCAGAGTGAGGTATAAAAAAAGTTAACAAATTTATTGACTACTACTTGTATCGTGCTTCACCACCCTTCCTGTATCTGACTGCTGTGATAGCTATTGGGCCCTCTTGTCCCTGAGCTATCACAGCCAACATACGTCCCACATGTACCCCCATCTCAATGTTTTTGATTTTGAAAAAATCTGCCATTTCCTGCTTTGGTTAAAGATAACATTTTATAAAGTTTCTGGGCCTCCTGTCATACCGAATGTCTTTCTTCTGTAAGGTCCATGATAAAATCCAGCTCCAATTCACCATTTGAATTACTTCCTCCACTCGCCATCTTGAGAAGCTCTTAAATTTTACAGATTTCTTTAATCATTATTCCACATAAATAAGCCTTCATAGTTTCCCAGACTACTAAAAGTTATTTTTTTTTTTTTTAATTCTACCAGTTGTGATTCTATCAAATCCTTCGACATCAATAACAGCCAGTGCGGGTTAATTTTCCATGGTGGGGAAGATAATTGTCCGTCAATCTCCATGGTCAGTATAAGTGGGGAGTGATCTGAAATCCCTCTAATGCCATACTGAATTGAATCTAACCATGGAAGAAAACCATTATTCCCCAGAGCAAGATTGACAAATATCCATATGTACTCGAGCAGCATGAATATTCTCTTGTTAATGGATATCTAATTCTTCACATAGCCATTAACCACATCTCTTGTATATGGGCCAGCAAACCTAGTTCTCTTAATCCTCATTTTATCTATTGTGGTGCTACATCCATCTTCCTTCTCATTCATTATGTTATTAAAATCTCCCATTACTAAAAAGGTCGGTAAAGTCAGCCACTGCACTCCTGCTGTTTTTAAATGATGCTGGTGACTCTCTGCGGGGTGCGCTTGGAATCATGGAGGCCTTCTCCGTCTTCACCGGGTTGAAGGTGAATTGGCATAAATCTCAGCTCTTTCCGGTGGATGAGGGGGCCAGGACCTCCTCACCCTCCTCTACCCCGCTTCAATGGGTTGACAAATTTACCTATTTAGGTATTGTTATTTCAAGAGAGAGCGGGGACTTTGTCCGGGTCAATCTTGAACCTGTCCTGATAGGGATCAAATCCAAATTGAGAGCGTGGGGCAATCTTCCCCTCTCCCTCATTGGGAGCATCAACCTTCTTAAAATGAAGGTCCTCCCCAAACTTACGTACATATTTAGGAATTCCCCACAATGGCTGACTAAAACCTTTAATTCTCTTAAGCAACTTTTCCTCTCCTTTATTTGGGAGTCTAAATCACTCAAATACACCACTCTGACCCGGCCTGTGGACAGTGGGGGTTTGGCTCTTCCCGATTGCCACAAATATTTCTTGGCCACTCAGCTTGTAACTGCCCGTTGGTGGTTGCAGCCAGACCTGACCAACTTTGCAACGATGCTGGAAGCGGCTATTGTGGGGTCTCTGGAGGCCTTGAAGGGGTTGATATTCAGGGGACAAAAAACACTTCACTGCCTCACCCCTTCTATGCACACCACTATGAGGGCGTGGAAGGTGGGAGAGGCGCTGAGGGAATCTCTGCCAAACTCCTGGTCTCCTCACACCCCCCTGTGGCTGAACCCCAACCTATTACAGTTTAATACCATCCCGGATCCACAGGCCTGGGCCAAATACAAGATACTGACTCTTGAGCATGTTATCACCAATGGGGAGCTCACTCCCTTTCATGTATTGCGTACCAAATTTAATGTACCTGAGCGGGCCCATTTCAGGTATCTTCAAATCGCACACGCTTACAGGTGTCAGTTCTTAGGTCAACTGATCCTACTGAAATATTCGGAGCTCGAATGCACCCTTCGGGTGAAAGATTTGGAGAAACCCACGTCTCAGCTTTACGGGTCCCTGCTGGTTGCTGCCATCCCCGAGCTGTCCTCCCTCCGCAGGAAATGGGTGGGGGACATACCGGAGCTGGATGACGATGATTGGAGGGAGATTTGGGATTTTCCATTCTCCCCTCTGGTCTTAGCCAGGGACAAACTGGTCCAATACAAAATTATACACAGAGCTCACTACACACCCCACAGACTGCACCAGATGTCGGTGTGCTGGCGTTGCTCCTATCAACCAGGGGAATTCTTTTACATTTTCTGGGCTTGCCCAGCAATTGCACATTATTGGAAGGAAGTTCTTCATGTGATAGTTAAGATTACCAAGACTAATGTTCTATACAATCCTAAATACTGTCTGCTGGGGCTGGTGGAGCAAATGTCAATCCTCAGAGCTAGGAAAATACTCATATCCCTATTGTTGTACTATGCACGTAAGGCCATTACAATGAACTGGAAACAATCACCCCCTTCTGTCAGGTTCCGGAAAAACCTAGTGAATGCCAGTTTACCCCTGTATAAAGCCACCTACTTGGGCAGGGGTTGCTCACAAAAATTTGAAAAAAAAGGTGTGGACCTGTTGGTTAGATGACATTACTACGACACCTGATGCAGTAACTAACCCCTAGATTAACGTCATGGTTATAGTATGACAGTAGATTGACCCAAGTACTCATGTCAAATTTATCCTGTCAATATAATATTGAGCACAGAACCTCCTGAACTAAACCTCTCCCCACATTGGGGTATAGATAAGTAAGGTTGTATTATTGTTGATCTGCCTCTGAAGCAGCAACAGACCGCAACAGGGCAGAATGTTTAGGGTATATGGTGTGCACTGATGTGGTCCATTGCCATATCGGAAGTTTTGCCCCTGTGTGGGTAATGTTTGGCCCCTGCGTGGGCAATTTTGTATGCTAATGAAAAATTTAATAAAAAAAGATTTTGCAAAAAAAAAAAAAAAAACATTTATCATCACTGTCATTATGAGGAGGAACATAGACAGGAGGAACATAGACATTAACCAAAGTTTTTATCATTTAGTGAACACCATAGCACAATGTAGCGCCCTTCTGGGTCCTTCAGTTTTCATGCAAACAGAGCTTTGAGACCAAGACATTAACTCCTCATGAACGTGTAGAGTATACAGCATATTTGATACAGGAATCTTGAACTTTCAAAAAGTGTCATTCTCTCACTCAAGATGGGTCTCCTGCAAAAATTATTGCAGCTTTGTCTGTTCCCCCCTGGATTTTTTTTTTGGTGTTATTTTGTCTGTTAAAATAAACCTACCATTAAAATGATAGAACTGATCGGTTCTTTGTCAGTCGGCAAATGAACAAAATCAGCAGGGGATCAAACTTTTCCCCCCTCACTGTAGTTGACTTAAACCATATTGACGGATAGTGTTTTTGCAACAATAGAATGAATTTACATAGAATGTTAAAAACAAAAAAAAAAAAAATGGTTAAGGAACAGATCTTCTGTACCTCATTTAAGGACCAGCAAAACCAATTTATTGCTGAACAGTGAGGAAGAACATGACAAGGAACATATTTTTTTCTTCCTTTTTTACTCCGTTTGAAGTGACTGGATAACGGACAGAAAGACCCCATTAAAGTCTCCATTTTATTTGGTTGTAGTTTTGGCTTAAGACTTCTATTAAAAACAAAATTACAGAATAGAATAGTTTTGAACTACTAACCTCTTTCCTCCTCGCTCTTCCTTTTCCCGCTCCTCTCGTCTCTTCAAGCGTTCCTGGTTCCGTTTCTCTTGCTTGCTTGCCACAGCTTTCTAAATTTGGGAAAAAATATATTTAATTAGCTTTCATTTCTATAAAATGATAGTTTACAACCATTTATAAAACTATGATAATTTTAGAATTTATAATGTTGCTTTCTAGGTTTGGTTATGAAACAATACCAAATTATTACTATAGCATATATGTACTGTGATAGAGGCAGACTTCATGAAATGCAAGTATTTTAGATGTCAATGCACCCAGACCAAGCATGCAGCCACGGAAATAAGAACATCTGACTTGCATACTTGATCCTGGCAATTGAAATATTTACAAAAAGAAATAGCATGACAGCTACATAACTAGCAGTTGTAGAAGAGTTTAGTAATGACAGCCTAGATATTTCTCTGCACAAAAGTGTTACCAAGGGCAATTAACACAAGTATACACATTTAGCATACACTTAGCAGAGGTAAACCCTGCTTATCCTTACCAGCCAAGGAAGCTTCCATCTTAGCCTTTGATGTGCAACTGCCATGATGCTGCCCAGGTGATCAGTTATGACACTAGCTATTTAATGGTTTGACAGCATGAGCAAGTGTGACAGTGAGCATTTTCTGTAAGGTTTTTTTCTAAACTGTTAAATTGATGGGTTTAGTTCCGCTTTAACCACCTCAATACCAGACACTTTCACCCCTTCCTGCCCAGGCCATTTTGCCATTAAAATAAAAGATGTGTATATATACTTACATATGTTGAAGCCAACCTGCTGCAGTCACATGACCAGCTTCAGTGTAGAGGAGAAACCACAGATAAAGATGCCCCATAGTAAGCCTATGGGGATGTCATTGTTCAGGCTCTGCAGCGGTTGTTGCTGGAACCCAATCATGTGACCAGATCGGAACAGTTTCAGAATAGGCAATTAGGGGCATCTTTTCTTTTACAGGGTAGATGCAGTAGTCTTAAAATGGGGGTGGGAATACATTAGCCTTAGAATTGGACTTTAATCTAAATCTGCTAAAATCTCAATAGTCAGTTTCTTCTCGTAATTTGGATCAGAATTCAAAAACGGCAGCAAAAATCAGTGTCAATAGCAAGAGAGACCAAAAGGAGAAAAAAAAAAAAAAAAGGTCAGGAAAAAAAAATGGCCATTAAAAAAATTAATAAAAAATACCCCCAATACAATACAAAACTGAAAATGAAGGTCTTGAACCTGTAACACTGGAGAACTAGAAACTTACAGCTGGCTATGGGAATTGTCATTTTCACCTAGTACACACTTAAATGTAAATGATTGGATGTAATTTGCTTTGTATTAAATTGTAATTGAAACACTTTAATGCTACAACACAAGCGAATATTTAACATCTCTGGTGGAACATCTGGGGTGACCAAGTCGTTAAAGTAAAAAAAAAAAAAAAGTGGATGTAAACCCTCACATATACCCAGTAAAGTGAACAGCCACAGATGATACACAGGGATGAAACAAAGCTCTCTATATAGGTATTACATCCATATCTGCTGTCTTCACCTTGGGATACTGTTTAGAATGTACCCTTCCTGTTGGGATTTTTCTCTCTTCCTGGTTATTGTTGCAGAAAAGCATGGACACACAGCCAAGACAGCTGATTGGATGAAAGGCACACACCCCCTGCTACACATAGGTAGAGACTCTCGGCTCTCTCCATTGTATCATACAGAGATGTGCTAATTTATAGCAACCTTCCCCGACTACAAACTCTAGCTGCTCTTATAATGCGACAGAAACTGGTCAGGCTGATAACAGAGGAACACAGCAAGAGACCGCTACTAGACACAGGGCTTTGGAGAGACAAGAAAACACTGCAGATCTATGTGCCCAGCTCAAATTTCAAGAATCAGTTTTGTATTCACTACGTTTTTGGATAGAGAGGAGAGCTCTAGACAAAATTTGTCAGGTTTGTTTTGGACCAATTACGGAGAGATACAAGGGGAAATATTTTTTATTTGGTGCATTCACAGAGCTACACCGTTGCATTAGGTAAAAAAAGTCAATTATTTAAAAAAATAAAAAATAAAAATCCCACATACACAAGCCTTCACCCACAGTTGATCCAGAGAAAGGCGAAAAACCCCAGCAGAGCATGCTCCAATTTGCTACAGCAGGGGAAAAATTCCTTCCTGATCCCCCAAGAGGCAATCAGATTTTCCCTGGATAACTTTTATAAAAGTTAGTACCCAGTTATATTATGTACAATTGTGGATCCCTTCCAGGCAGACGTAGAATCTGAGTTACTGAAGATGAAGTTGGGAGTGGGCCAGGGAGGCATTTCTAATAATTCAACTGGGGAAAGAAACCGCATACAATTCCTGTGGCAAAAGAAAATCATCATAAAAAAAAGGAGTCTATAAAGTCGGTATTGCTGGCATCTCTTGATATCTTAGAGCAGGGGCGTCAAAACTCAATTTAGTTATAGGCCGCATCAGCATTATGGTTGCCCTCAAAGGGCTGGTTGTATAAATTTATCCAGGGCTTTTTCCTCAGAGAATAAGTGCAGAAACTCAACCAACCCATGGAGAAGTACGAAGAGTTGCAGAATATTTTTATATGGGGTCTTCTGTCGCCCCAGTCTTTCAATGCTTGCCAAAAGTGCATAAACCAGTTGGGCTGATTTTGGTTTGGTAGAGTAAACATTCCTTTGTCAAAAAGGGTATTCATTTTTAAGTTACATACTAGAATGCCTCTCGGCCTAAAATATGCACTTGCCAACTGCAATACGTACAAGTGCCTTGCAAAAGTATTCATCCCCTTGGCTTTTTATCTATTTTGTTAGATTACAGCCTTTAGTTCAATGTTTTTTTTAAATCTGAATTCTATGTGATGGATCAGAACACAATAGTCTAAGTTGGTGAAGTAAAATTAGAACAATATATTACATAAAACAAATTTTTCAGAAAAAAAAAAAAAAAATTGGCATTTGCATCACCCCCTTTGTTATGAAGCCCATAAAAAGCTCTGGTGCAACCAATTGCCTTCAGAAGTCACATAAATAGTGAAATTATGTCCACCTGTGTGCAATCCAAGTGTCACATGATCTGCCATTACATATACACACATTTTTGAAAGGCCCCAGAGGCTGCAAAACCTAAGCAAGAGGCACCACTAACAAAAGACTGCCATGAAGACCAAGGAACTCTCCAAACAAGTAAAGGTTAATGTTGTTGAGAAGTACAAGTCAGGGTTAGGTTACAATCAAAATATCCAAATCTTTGATGATCCCTAGGAGCACCATCAAATCTATCATAACCAAGTGGAAAGAACATAGCACAACAGCAAACTTGCCAAGAGATGGCCGCACACCAAAACTCACAGATCGGGCAAGGAGGGCATTAATCAGAGAGGCAGCACAGAGACCCAAGGTAACCCTGGAAGGGTTGCACAGCAGACTGGAGTATCTGTACATAGGACGACGACAATAAGCCATATGCTCCATAGAGTTGGGCTTTATGGCAGAGTGGTCAGAAGAAAGCCATTACTTTTAGCAAAAAAAACAAAATGGCACGTTTTGAGTTTGAGAAAAGGCATGTGGGAGACTCACAAAATGATGTCTGAGGAGACCAAAATTGAACTTTTTGGCCATCAAAAAAAAAAAAAAAAGCTATGTTTGGCACAAACCCAACACATCACAACCCAAAGAACATTAATCCCTGTTTTTTCTTTCCTAGTATATTACTTCATAACACTCCTGATAAATGGCCAGGAAATGCGCAGAGTGCCACTAGATGCCAACAGTTTTGATTACATTTGTCTTTCAATCGATTTATTATACCATGTACATTTGCCATGTCTACTTTTCATTTGTATTGCATGCTATGACCAGCATATTTAGTGTAAGTCTGGTGACTATTTTATACAAAATATCTGATATGTATGCTAGATTGTAATAAATAAATCATGTACTGTACTTTAATTTTAATGTTGTCACTTTCTCTCAACATGGCGTACCCTCCTTTAAAGTCCCACAAAATTCCTCCTTTTTATCTACTAAATCAGGGATGGAGGCCGCCATGTGTTTGTGATAGATAGATAGATAGATAGATAGATAGATAGATAGATAGATAGATAGATAGATAGATATGTATGCAAAAAAATGCACTAAAGCCATTAGATTAAAAAAAAAAAACAGCTAATTTAAAAAAATAAAAAATCCTTACTAACTATAAAAGCTTAACCTGTATGGAATTAATGCATAAATATTTGTAATTTTTACATTGCGCCTTTTTGCAAAACGGTTCAAAGGGAAAATCCACAAAAATATACATTTTAACCAAAAAATAATTTAAGTGCACATTTTTTTGCATGTAAAAAGATATGCATTTAATATTTTTTTGTAATGACCTGTAAAAGCATTGCACCCATGATCAGCAGATCGTGGGTGTAATGCCAAGGTCCTGCACACTATCTGTCTGGCTGTACCTCAAATACAGCCAGGCAGTTACACTGACAGAAAGACTTAATGAACTACCAAAGCGCTGTGGTAGTTTTAGAACTATAAGCCAACAGCCGCAAAAGCAACGGGGTTGGAGAGAAGATACCCCGCTAGCTGTCAGGATGGGGGAGCGGGGCCGGTGCATCTGTAACAGGTTGCATGTTTCACCCTGGACATAGGTGTAATGTAACATGTTACAAAAAGTATAAAAGTATCCCCCCCCCCAAAAAAACAAGAATTGCGTTTGAAAAACCGCTGCGCAAATACCAAAAACTGAAAAAAAAAACGCAAACTCATGTTTAAAAATGTCCCTGCATTTCTGCAAAATCTCTCCATTGCACAGAGCAGGCAAGTATAACAGGTTATTTTGAAACAAAAGGAAAAAAAAAAAAAAGGCTTTTTAATATCGAAATAAATATATATAGTATTATGTATATAGAACAATTGGGCTTTACCTTTTTTCTGCAATTCAGTTATGGATGTTTCGCCCTATACCATCGTTGTCTTCATTGATGAGCTGCAGACTGAGGCGGTGCAGCTCTGTCCACTGTTGATTTGTGTGTAGAAAGACCCCTGCAGTGACCCTCTACCATTCCTGACAGATGCATACGGACTACACAGCGGTGCCAGTGTGTGAAAGCTGATGCAGTCATCTAGCCTGTGATATTCATTCCTAAGATCATCTATGCAAGTAAAGGCCTTGGCTGGGCTATTGCCATATGTCTATTTTGCTTGCCATCTGGTAAGCAAGTCTTTAAGGGGACAGTGCACTTTTGATGTGAATCACAGTGGTGCCATTGAGAAATGGATTTATTTTACTACTCCAAAACGTGGACATATATTTTGATGATATTCAATCAAGGTTTCTCTTATAATAATTGGGACTTTTCCTAGCACGGCTTCTCATAATTTACCTATTGTTGTGCATCTCACTCTAAGCTTACGATTTATGTGTTAACACATAAGAACAGTTTTAGCCCATTTACTGTTTTGCCCTTATACCTGCAAAATTGTGAGCATTCTTGTGATTTTAATATTGGTTTATTTCTCTAATACTTATAAAATTTTGCACAAGATGTTTGTTGTCCCCTTCATCTTGAGTACATGCTTATTCTGGTTTGTATTCTTCTATGCTCCCCTTGCTTAGTGTAGGCTTATAAAAGTAGTGCAAGCTTTCAATATTGTGCCATTATCAAGACCAGGATTGGCTGAAGCGGGTCAGCATAGATCATTTTCCTATATTCTTTAACCACTTGACTTGCGGAAGATTTAAATCTCCCAACACGCGCCCACCCCACCCACCCCCCCTTCACGACCAGGTTATTTTTGGAGATTTTAACAGAAAATTGCGTTGGCGTGTGATTGCCTGAAAGAGCATGCATGTTCCAAATGCGCACCCGACAGCTCTTTATAAACACCCGCACCCCCCCCCCCCCCCAGTCACAACTGACGAGGACGTCTCTCCAATTCACTTGGAGCCCTGGAAACCACCAGAGCAGACAAGCCTCCACCAGCACTTAAACCCGCCAGCTACCAGGATCGGGATAAAGAGAGGACAACCCATGTGACATGCCTTTACACATTTTACTTGGAGTTGCCAATTTTTTTTGCATTAAATGATTAACTTTGCTAATTATACTACACTCAAATGAAAGTTGCCGTCTCCCTACTATAATATAGGGTGCATACATGACACTACACACAGAATGCAAGCATTAAGGGCATTCTAAAAAGGTAAACCACAACACTGCCATTATGCTTGCAAACAAAATGGGGTAAAATAAAAAATTTTTTTTTTTTTAAATACATAAGCTCATATACACCACACCCTGATCTAAGCCTGAAATGACAGCACTGAACACAGGAAGTGGTTAGATTTGAAAAGTTGCTTGATGCCTTTGGATATAATAGGAGCAAACATGTTTAGAAAATGTAAATTATGAAAACCATCACATACCAATTGTGCTGAACTGTATATATATATATATATATATATATATATATATATATATATATATATATATATATATATATATATATATATATATATATATATATATATATATATATAAAAAAGCAGTTATATAGTTACAGTATTCATCAACACTCCACTCCTGACAACACTTCTAGTTTTGAAAAGAGTAAGGAAAGGGTATAAGTTATATTAGATTTTTATTGCGGTCTGATTTTATTGCACAGATTTCATCTAGCTTTTTATCGCAGTAACAGCAAAGCAAGAACGCAGGCAATTGGAACAAGAAACCACAAACGGCAATCTAACCTCAGGAGATTCTAGATACCTGCACTCCCCCCCTTCCATTACATTGTGTAAATAGCCCAACTTTCTCTCGTTACACTTTTCAGTTTCACTTGATACTTACTCTCATTTGATCAAGTTTTTCTCTAATCAGTATAAATCCTAGGTGGAGCTTCCCACCAAAGTGATCTGCAAGCCGACGATCATTGTCATGCAGTCCAAGGTATGCAGAACACACTTCACAAACACGAAGCTTCTGCTGCTGGAAGCTGGAGGCAGGCATTGAATTGCGATATTCATCCTGCATATGTAAAAAAAGAGACGTTAAGGCTGACAAGGTTACCGTACATAAAAACGCAGAGCTTACTCTTTTAAAATCCAGTAGTTTACATAAAACAGAGACAGACCGTACAGGTGATTAGCCCGATTCGTAACCTTTACTAACCAAGAATCATTGAAACCAAATCTAGTAGCATCGGTATTGCAACTGGACAACTAATATGCCTTTTTAACAGTCAGATGGAATCTGCATGGGTAACATAATAGAAAAATGACTGTGCTTTAAAGTGAAATCATTAGAGAAATAGTTGCAATTGCTTTTTCAGTTAACCGATTGTACCTTCTTGGCTTCAAATACTGTGAGGTACTGACCTTGGAAATGTATGCACACAAAGGAAAATCTGACAAAAGTTCTCATACGCATACCTGTTCCATATGACTTTAACTTCTAAAAATAGGAGCATGAAAGAAACGGTTACGCACTGGGAATCTTCACTTTACTCTCATTTAAAGCTTGCAGGTATGCAACATGCTGAAGTCTCTGAACATGAAAGAATTATGCCTGTGTCTCCCAATTGCCTTCAAGTCGAAGGACAGCGTTACCAATTACCGTATATACTCGAGTATAAGCCAAGTTTTTCAGCACATTTTTTTGTGCTGAAAGTGCCCCCCTCGGCTTATACTCGAGTCAAGCACTTTTCTGCAGCAGAAAATGAAATTTTCCAACCCGACTTTGGGGCCCTGCATCTCGGAACCCCAAATTTGGTGTGCAAACCCAGTGGAACTAGCACTACAACATATCCAAAATTTGGGGTTCCTAGCACCTAGTGGCCCGAGACACAAGGCCCCAAATTCAGTCAACTGTGTCCATCTGCAGCAATGTCATATCGGGACCCTTTGGGTCCAGAGACCCCAAATTTTGGCTGCAGCTAGGGGGCATCTAGGAACCCTTAACTACCAAGTTCGGGGGACCTATGGCTGCAAATGGGCACAGTGAGCCATGCAAATGGGCATTGTTGACCCTCTTTTCCACTTACAGTAGCTGTGCATTTCTCACCCTAGGCTTATACTCGAGTCAATAAGTTTTCCCATTTTTTTGTGGTAAAATTATGTGCCTCGGCTTATACTCGAGTATATACGGTATATTGAAATTGTTAAACCAATCTAAACGCCAGAAATGTTGAGGTTTTAAGGCAAAAAAGCATTAATTATGCAAGTTATGCTGCTAAAAATATTAGTTTGAATACAGAGCCAGCTATGGAGGGGGAAGAAGAAGAAGAAAGAATTCCTTTTTTGGATATTAAAATGGGATGATAGGCAAATAAAAACTTTTAAAAGTGGTTGTAAACAATGTACAACCATTTTCCCCCCACAGGTAAGCCTATAATAAAGGCTTACCTGTAGGTACCGTGATTTTCTCCTAAACTTGCATAGTTTAGGAGATAGTAACAGTATCTACATGTGCCAATGTAATCGGCACATGCACACTGAAAAAACGGCTCGCTCGTGACGTTTCTTCAGCTGCTGTGCCGTTACCAGCGGCTCCTGCGCGCATGAGTGACGCAATTGCGGCTCCGGCCAATCACAGAGCCGGAGCCCACAAACCCGAAAGGAGCTCCGGGACGACATGTCGCTGGTCACAGTGGTGTGCCGGGCCTGCAGCAAAGCATCATTTTAAAAGGTAAGGATTTCATAATGAGCTCGTATGCGATGCATACTAGCTCATTATGCCTTAGCCTTGCAGATTTATTTTTTATCTGGGTTTACAAGCACTTTAAAAGGCCACACAGTACACATTGTAATGCTTAAAGTGATTGTAGCGTCTAGATTTTTTCTATTAAAATAACCATGGTATACTTACTTGTTCTGTGCAAAACCTCTTTTAGGGTCCCCTGCTGGCACTCCAGGCTCCTCCTCTTCTGTGTGCCCCCATTATCAAGCTACTTTTTATCGGGCACATGTGCATTGCTTGCTCCCGAGCAGCGTCTATGGAGCAGTGCTTTAGACACACATACAAAGCTCGGCCTTACCCCCCTCCTCCCAGTCCCTCTGGAATGCATTAAAAAAGGTAAAAGCACCCAGTCTTTGGAACTACTTTAACAAGGGGTGTTTTGGTCCATTTTGACCCACCTTTTCCTGAGTGGACTACAGCAGGAACAAAAAACTGTTAGCTGCTTGGAAGATGCCGTTTTATTTACAGACCTCCAAGTACCCTTTTCACAGGGGTGTCCTCACTTCAGTTACATTTTTGCCAAGAAGACAAATGGATTCATGTTAGGGCCCATTCACATGGGAGTTCAGTCTGGATAACTATCAGTTTTTTCAGACAGATCCAGACTGGACCACATTGTATGGGTAGGTGAATGTAAACTGATGATCATCTGTTATCTGCCTATATCAGTATTCATCGAGATCCATAAGGCTGCATCCTTTTCCATTTAGACAGATGTCCATTTACAGGCAAACTTTTTTGTTACCTATGATCTGTACAGTATACACCACTGAGCCAATCTCGGCAAACGATGTATTCTATTAATGAATACAGAGCCTGCTTGGGTTGGAGTAATATCCTCTGCCAATCCGAGCAGGCTACATAAAGCGATTACCTGATTTATTTTTTATTTTTTCTAAAACACTTCTGGAGTTTGCCAAGAGCAGCTAACGAAAACTGATCTTATTTCAACCAAGCCAACTATGAAGCCATGTATACATTTATAGTGGGGGGGTTAAGATTAAATAGCACAATCACCAACCTCAGCCTCTCTTTTCCTAGCCTTAACTCTTTCCATTTCCAGCAGAATTCTTTGGGAGTCTTCAACATTCCCTTCAGCTCCCAGCTGTTCAGCTTTGGCCAACAGTTTTCCAATCTCTTCATTCAATTCATGAACTTTTTCTGCCTGGAAAGAAAAATACAAAAAACATTAAAATAGTTGAGTGACCAATACAATCTCCAAGTTTTTTTTTTTTTTTTTTCTTAATCACCAGCAAGTAAAAACAGAAATTACGCTAAATGCAGTATCACAATCATACCGCATGCAATGGACACAAATTGTGGAGCTGCATTTACATATCACCTCCTTATTGCCCATTAACAAATTTAGGAGTAAGTAGGCTGCTATTCCTGCACATCAAGACTAGGTTCAGACATGTTTTGAAATGTAATCCTCCGTAGGACACTTTTCTCTCTCTATACTTGTGCCGTGGTAGTATAGCTGTAAAAACAAACAGTCGCCACCATAAACCTACAGCAACTGAAAGAACTAAAACAGTAAGCACTAAGCAGTTGTTCGACTGAATGACTATAGCCCATCAACGCCCAAGATAGCCAGAGTAGTATTGTTTGCTTTTTACTCAACCTTTTCTTTTTATATTGTGGACAATCTATCCTGTTTTATCCATGGCTTGGCTTCACTTTTAATGGCTCATCCATCGCCAGTTTATTCAGGCTATTGAGCGCTGTCTACTCGGTTTCTTTGTTGAATCCTCCAAAATGTGAATTGCCAGCTGCACTAGCCCTTGGGATTATCAACCCCCCCAACCCCACACAGGAAATTTGATCCATAGCTCATAGCGCTTGAGGTACAGGGTCTTGGTGAAGATCCTTGGCCTGCTGTCACAGGAAGGGGGAGAGCTGCACATGTTGGAATACCCTGAAAACAGTTGGAATGTGTAGTCTTTAAAGCTGTAATACACCTAGGAGACATGTAGAGGTTAATGCCCCACTCCAGGATCATTCTAAAGCTGGCCATACACGGGTCGAATTTCGAAAGATCTTTCTTTCGAAAATCTTATCCAAGAATTTTCGTATGAATTTCGCACCATTAGTGGGCTGCAGCAACGGCCGATTTTCGTGCGGCCATCGAATTTAAAAAATCCAACATGTTGGAATTTTTTTTAAAAAACGAACGATTTTCAAACCAATGATGGGAGAATCGTGCGAGAAATGTAATCGAAAAAGAAATGCGCATGTGCAAGAAAAGAAGATTCCCGGAAAGAAAAGAAGATTCCCAGACAAGAAAATTCTTTTCTGTAGGAACATGAGGTGAAATTGAAGGTTTGGTTAGTCGAATTTCGAAATCAATGGTGGCACCATCGAATCACAAAATGCACGAATTTTCTGATTTTCAAAAGAAAGATCTTTCTAAATTCGACCCGTGTATGGCCAGCTTAAGTTTGCATTTGCAGATGCACTTCCCAGACTATTACAATTCTGCCAAATTGCAAATCAGAATGGCTCAGTTTTCCTGTAATTTTGGATTTTCAAATCCCACTGACATCCTCACGCCCCTCTGAAATTTGCATAGGTCTGCTTTTCATCTTCCAGCATCACAACTATGTGGGGAAACAACATTACATTTACCATGAGTCTGAGGTCTGCCCCTACAGCGAACCAACGGAATTACGTCATCGCTTGATATAACACAGGGGTAGGCAACCTGGGGCCCTCCAGCTGTTGCAGAACTTCAAGTCCCATCATGCCTCAGGGAGTAATTTTAACTGCCAGACTTGCATTGCCTCATGGGAATTTTAGTTCCACAACAGCTGGAGGGCCCCAAATTGCCAACCCTTGCTATAACAGAATGACAGTCAAGAGGTTACCAGACCAGTAGCAGAGAGGGCAGAGGGCATAGCGGCCACCTGTCCAACAAAAACAGATGTGCCGGTGAATGAGGTCTGTTCGAAGGAACAAAAAAAAAAAATAGATATTAAAACATTTCTACCCAGTTCAGCTTTAAATAGAGCAGTGAGAATAGCAAAATGGTGGTGTACGAAAGATGGGAAAGTTGAACATACCAGAGATCCTGGCAAAAAAGTAAAGCCAAGTATACATGGAGTTTTTTTGTCCGTTCAACCAGCAAAAGTAAAGTGGATGCAGGGATCTCTCCCCCCTTGTGCTATTAGTATTCTGACAGCAGGAACGGACACCACATCAAGCTATTTGACCAAGGGGGGTATACAGCAATGATTTCTGCATGTAGTCTTACATAGCCAGTCGTATAAATAGGCGGCCTTACACCACCCATTTCCAAGTGTGAGAAAGCTTTATAAAAAAAAATTACAAAGCCTTGACCTAGTGGGAATAAAAGGTTGTTTCGGAGACACGTGGAAGTGAAATACAAAGCCACACATCTGTGAAGTAAAGATGCCCAGGGAGCAGTTAAATGATCAGCATCATTCTGCCAAAATCCTTCTTTAAAGCCATCATTCAGATTCTGTATGTTAGTAATTTCCTGACCATGGGACTGTACTACAAATGAATGAGAATGAAATAACGGCAAGGGATGTCAGAGGCAACCCTGTACTATCATTTTTGGTTTCTGCATTTTAAGTTGGAATATATATATATATATATATATATATATATATATATATATATATATATATATATATATATATATATATATATATATATATATATATATATATATATATAAAAAAAAAGAGAGATTGTAGTTGGAATAAAGGCAACAGGTCAGATTGATAGTTTTATTAATCCTGGAGAACCGCTTTAAAAAAGAACCCCCAACCTGAGAGTCCACCATTACAAAAATTCAATACATAGAAAAAAAAGGGGAATAAAAGCTTCCTCCACTTCTTCTCGGGGTAAAAACAGGATGACATACATACACTGCACCTTACAGGGAAAAAAGGTTGGACACACCAAATATTGATTTTACTTTTTTCCTGTTCACTTTCTAGAAGTAATATAATTACCAAGAACTATTCATGGTATTCTTTAAAGCATTTCTGTTATACCGGATTATTATGTTTTTCAAGTGCTTAAAAGTTTTGTGCAACACTATCTTTAGGCTGCTTTCACACCGAGGAACTTTACAGGCCCATGCATAGTGCCTGCAAAGCGCCCCTCCTCTCACTCCAGTGTGAAAGTTCGAGGGCTTTCACACTGGAGCAGTGCGCTTGCAGTGCGGTAAAAAAAAAAAAAAAAAGTCCTACTGCGCAGCAGCACTGTAAGAGCAGTGTATACACTGCTCCTAAAGCGCCCCTGCCACAATCCAATCGAGAATCTGTGGAAAGAGCTAAAAACTGCTGTTCACAAACGCTCTCCATCCAACCTCACTGAGCTCGAGCGGTTTTGCAAGGAAGAATGGGCAAGAATTTCAGTCTCTCGATGTGCAAAACTGATAGAGACATACCCCAAGCGACTTGCAGCTGTAATCGCGCAAAGGCTGGCTCTACAAAGTATTAACGCAAGGGGGCCGAATAATTTTGCACGCCCCACTTTATTTTTTTGTTAAAAAAAGTTTCAAAAATCCAATAGATTTCGTTCCACTTCACAATTGTGTCCCACTTGTTGGTGATTCTTCACAAAAAATAAAAATTGTATATCTTTATGTTTGAAGCCTGAAATGTGGCAAAAGGTTGAAAAGTTCAAGGGGGCCGAATACTTTCACAAGGCACTGTATACCTGCAAAAGTGACCAGCTTGAAGTGACCTAGCAGGACTTAATTTTCTGACTAAAGTTCTGCTTTAAGAATTTATTGGCTGCATTTTTGTCCCTGTGTGGTGGCTTAGTAGTCAATGAAACCAGCACCTTAGCTGGCATTAATGCTACCAGCGTCATTCACAATAAATTGGATCACCACTGCCATGCTATCACAAGAATAAATGTGCTTTGCACACCAGAGTGGCTAATCTAAATACCTTTACAGCAACTTCTGCACTTATTTCTTCTTGTGTTTCAGCAAGTCGTTTCTTCGCAAGTTCAGTTCTCCTGTCACACTCCGCAATAAATGACTCCAAATGATCCATAGCCTAAAAAAGAACAAAAACCTCTTCATAAGTGCTCTTTGCACCTAAACTGCTCACCTAATGTAATTGTTACAATTTCAGAAAAACAACCACCCATGCTATGGCATAACTTATTAATGGCTACAGATAGCTCTCCACAGTCATGCACAAATTTGTCTTCCTACGCTTTACAAAATCAGTTATGATGATGCAATGGTGTGGACAAGCATATACACAGCATGGCTTCCACTGAAACCTAACGATCTCAAAAGCAGGATGGGCAGAGACATATTTTAAGCTGCATCTCAGCAGCTCTCAGGTTTAGAAAGGGAGACATTATTTAGGTCAGATTTTAAATTCTAAGGCAAATTAACATAAATAAAATTATTTTTTTTTGTTTACACTGAAGTTATTAATACAAAACATCCAAAAAGATTAAAGCATTTTAGCCGATTTCAACTATATGGGTGACATTTTGTAGCCAGCAGAAAACAAACATTCACTTGAGGCAAATCCATATTTTTTATGCTATGGCACTTTTTACTGCTCAATGTACTAGGATTCATGCTCACTAATCACCTGGGTTTAGGGTTACCGTTCTCTTCCTGGCAGTCAATGGCACATTTTCATACTATGATCTTCAGACTGCGTTGTTTGTCTTAGTAGAAAACTTTTTTTTACCCCTACCATCTCTAGAATTAGTGACAGTCAAAATTCCAGATAGTGACTGCAATCCTCTGATAGATAAAACAGTAATAGCTGTAAGGGAAGTGTACTTACATACAGGCTGCTTTTACTCACATAATAGTGCACATGTATACTGGCCATATGAATGTCCTTTTGCATTTGCAGCATCTGTTAACTGTTCACTAATGACACAGAAGTCATAAAATAATCAGTATAAAGTATTGTGTATTAAACTGACACTGCAATATATAGTCATTAAAATAGTGGGCATTATTACAAAAAGTAAAAACTACATTTTTCAAAAGAATTACATTCCAAATGTAAAATTATGATAGATCATTCACCGAAAACCACAAGTACTCCAGCATAATGCTGACTGGCATCAGCTTTTTCTGCAAATCACAAGTTTGGTGAAGCTGTGGTGGTCAGCAAGCAGAAGCAGTTATGTGTAAATGTTACATGTGCAGGTTATTTATTACCTTTCACACAGAACACAGATCTACCCCTAAAAACATGTCAATCAGGAGGTTGGAGTCTTTATGTTTAGGCATCAGCCAGGACCAACATGTACTTCCAGAAGGAAGATGGTGGCCCAGTGATGACAACACGCGTCTCACATCAGCCCCCTACTGCTTCCTCACCTGGTGAGCTGCAAAAAAAAAAAAAAAGTTCCAATCGTTGTGTGTGCGCACCTAGGGTCACGCGGATTCCTGTGCGCTTCCTGCATCACAATTGCACTGTTCATGCAAAACCGCTACATGTGTCAATGTTAAGTTAATGGCGCCCCAAAAACTGCTCGCAAAACGCAGTGCAATTGACAGAATCAGATAACACGATTCCAGTGCGGCAAAAAAGGTGCATGCAACTTTTGCGTGCGGGTCAGTTTGAGCCATAAAAAAATGAATGAGCTCAAATTGCACTGCAAAGAATCGCATGTTATTTGAACTGGATTGTGGTGCGATTCCTGTCTGAATGACATGTGGTTCGCCTTATCGTACCAGTATGAACCTAGGCTAAGATGTATAACTGCTTCCTGTTGCCTACCATAAAAACCACTCACACTTTTCTAAAGCTCAGCACAATCACTTAGCTCTGCTATATCATGAAAAAAAGTGTTAACACCAGCCAAAACTAAAAAAAAATAAATAAATAAATAAAAAAAAGGAGATGTATCCCTCCCCCCCCCCCCCCCCCCCATTTATACTTATCTAGGTAGGTGCAGCATCTGTCCCCCGACGCCTCTGCAGTGAAAACTGAGCGATCGAACACCGCCGATACCTTTGTTCTCACAGATCCTGAGTGGAGAGCTGCTGACTGTCAATCAGCAGCTCTCCTCTCTACTCCTTTACGTTCACTAGAGTGGCCATCTCAGGCTCGCTGAGAGGCATCATTCCAGGCACCTGGCGCATCCAGACTTTGTTGCGATGACAGTGCTTGGACTGATTACTGTGACGTCAGCAGAGAGCACAATTCAGACCACTCTCTGCTGAAAACGGGTCACATGAGGGCAAAACAAATTGCACTCCTGTGACCCAGAGGAGAAGCCAAGCCAAACGAGCTCAGGCCGTAATTCTTTTAAATATGCATTTAAAGCAGAGTGCCACTTAAAAGTGAAAGCTTTGCTTGTTTGCTTCCTCCCGCCCTCCAGTGCCACACTTGGAACCTTTCGGGGGAGGCGAACAGGTATCGGTTTTTGACAGGTACCTGTCCCCACTTCTGGGAGACCTGGCTGCAGCAAGATTCCCCCGGAAGTTTAGACCCCCACCTCCTTTCTCCACCACGCCAGTAAGAAAGCACAGCATGCTTCGTGCATTTGCAGTAGGGAACCGGGATCCCTGGACAGGCAAGTGTCCTAATATTAAAAGTCAGCAGCTACAGTATTTGTAGCTGCTGACTGACTTTTTTTTAAAGTGAGGGAGAAAATCTAAAATGGGAACGCAACAAGAGCAAAAGAAAGCCTTCCACATCTCTAAAAAGGTATTGATGTGTCCGCGTTGGAGCCTTTCACTTATCTTGACGACGTTGTCACCAGGACAAGTAATGAAAGATGATCTCCGTAACAGTCATGGAAAGCAGTAAAAACTTGATGTTCTTTTCTTTCCCCACTTTTTCAAAATAAATTGTTTTTGGTTGGAGATGCAAGTTTGTGGGACAAACACTTTGAATTGTTACCCTGCGCCCCCCAACCACAGATGTGAATTAATCTGTAAAAAATTCAGTCTAGTAACTAGAAAGATTCTAGAAGAGTTTCTGGTGCAACCATGCCATTTTTCCCCAATTTGACTAATTCAGTATTGATTCATAGTAAATCATAGCAAGTTCACCAAAAAATACAATTAGGCCTTGTGCACACGGACATAATAAATTACTGATGTTTATGCTCAGGATCTTGTTGGCGTGTAAACGTGCGTATGTGTGTACATGCGTAAAATTCTTCATCCTCCTCTTCTAGTTGCCAGTGTTGCAATAAACATGTATACATGCCATACACACACAAATGCGCATAAATTACTGCACTCAAAAAATTTATTTTACGGTTCTGTGTTCACTGCATTACTACTGATCTTTACACAGCTGGATGCACTTTCCCAACAATGCACTGGTCTTCAGATGAGGCTTTTTTTTACCCTCGTGTGCAAGAGGCCTTAAGTAAAAATGCGAGACTCGAGGCATGGGAATACCCCAGAATAATGTGCTCTGGTCACTAATAGCCAATACAATTAAAGACATTAAGAAACTAGATTTTTTTTTGTTTATTTAAAAGAAATCCTGCTATATATATTGTATGATTGAAGAGCACCTTGACTTTTTTCAACTAGTAAATGATTTGGGTTTTATCTGCCTTAAGTAGCCGCTGCCCCCCACCCCCATAAAATAAATATGGCACATTTACTCGTTCACTGGCTAGTAAGCAGCAAACACTTGCCACTTAGATGCACATGCAACTCATGAATATTCATCCAGTACACATTTGTTTGCAACAGCACTATATGGGACCCACGTCATCTTGATACGGGTATTGGCAGACAGTTACAGGTGTCCGATTAGCTATTGTGTGCAAGCTTATAAAACATAATGACTTACACATATCATGAACAAAAAATGAAATAGAAAAAAAAGGAGGGGGGGGGGGGATACACAAGTGTACAAACTTATACTTTGACATTTTTCTGTCAGTTCTGAGAGATTTTGTCAGCTATTATTTTGAACCAAGCATCTATGGCAACTGCATAGCAAATTAGGATAGCCAATAAACAAAAATAATGTCTTTTACATGCAAAGAATAACAGGGAACTTATGTTTTAGATTTTTATTGTATATGCGAGTGTGACCAGAGCAATGAATCTTAATTTTAACGTTTTCAAATAATTTAACATTAATTTCTATGCAATTATAATAGGCTCACACGGACACATTAAAACGCATGCCAGGTTTTCCACTCATTATTACAGCACAGCGATGGTGCTTTACTGTTTATCACTCTATGACACTCTGTAAGCTCAGACTGAAAACTCTCCACATGGCCATAACTAATTTTAAGATAGCTGGCCAAAGGTTGGGGAAATCTACAAATAAATTCCAAAAAAAAAAATCTGGAAATTTTGAACAAAATGTTGGAGGCAAACAATACAATTTCATAGAATAGAAAAAAAAAAAACATGTACTCCCTAAAAATGTACTGAGATTGTAAGTGTAGAAAAAAAAGGGGTTGATTTACTAATTGAGTAGAGGTTGTTGACATAGCAAAATGAATGTTCACCTGAAATACACAATCATGGAAGAGGAACACCTTGAATTTTGTTGGTATACTGGTTGATTGAGTGAAAGCAGCTATGCCTTAATTACCAAGCTTGGTGAATATTCACTTTGCAATGCGAGCACTGTATTCCTTTAGTAAATAAGCCCCACACTATCCAGTGAAAGGTCAGGCATTGGTGCAATAAGAAACAAAATAAAAAGGAAAAGAACTCACATCAAGCTCAAAAAACAGATCTTTCTCCTTGCTTGCAATCTCATAGTCCGCTCGCAGTGCCAAATCGTGAATCTTGGTGCACTCACCCAAATCCATCCTCTGTTTAAAAAAAAAATTACACACAAATGCATTAGAAGCATTTAAGGCAAGGCAAGCCAAACAAAAAAATCTATTATAGAAATACATCCCATAGGTTTCTTCAAAAAGAAAAAATTACAGCGTCAGCATTTGTACAGAAGAGTAATATATTTTAGCAGTTTATGTACGCAGAATAGAGCTGCATGATTCTGGATAAAATGAGAACCATGATTTTTGCTTAGAATAAAGATCATGATTTTCTGCATAACAATCTTTCAAATTACTGTATACAAAAGAAAAAAAAATTGGGCCAACGTTACTGTTTATTTTTCTTAAATCATTGACGTGTATTTTTTCTGAAAAAATTATGTTTGAAAGACTGCTGCGCAAATACAGTGCGACATAAAATATTGTAACAAAAAAGATTTTGAAGTTGATCTCTTTGATTTAATAGAACCAAAATGATAGAATGTTTCTTTTTATCTCAGCAATGTTGTGATAAACTTTGCAGACTGCCTTTTTCTGCCAACTCTGAGCAGAGAACGGCTCTGCACTTAATACATGAATCGTGGAAATGCCATATTAAGATTGTGGGTGGGAGATCGTGAATCGTGATTTTTTTTTTTTTTAACGATTACTCGTGCAGCTCCAACGCAGAGTAGAATCTTTCTTGAAATCCACTGAGGGACACAGGTAGACTAAACCTTCAGGTTATGCTGTTGCCTACAGAAGGCTTGGACATTTCTATAGGCCATTCCAGCATAACAGCAACTAAAACCTAATCATGTTTTTTCACCATAATGCATCCTATGCACCCCATTTATATCCACAGGGAGAAAGGAGAACTTTATTGGGGTTCCACCGATACCGGTGCCAATACTTAGCATTTGCACAAATATCGGTACCCGTGCAAATGCACGGATACCTGAAACCGATGCTTTTAGGCTTGGTTCTGTTAGCGGGATTCCCCCACTGACAGCTGAAGTTTCAGCACGGTTTTCCAGGATCCGTCCGAACAGTCAAAGCTACAAGGTCTGCTAGAACTTGTGCCAACTCTCTCTCAGACAGCAGGCCATCTAAGCATCCCACAATGGGGATGCCTCAAAAACACAGCAAGGCCAGCACTCTGCAGAAGACAGGCAGAAAGGTAGAGCCTCAAACTAAAAATGCAGGAGCAGAGGCCATGATTTCAGGTTGCAGAAGTCTGGTGCATAAGCAGGGACCCTGCAAGCAGCAGGTTGCGAGCTGGGACACGCAGTGCAGAGAATTGTGCCCCTGGTGTCTAGAATGCCAGTTCAGGGTATAAGGTCAACTCTTGAGTACCTACAAAAGCAAACCAACATTAACAGGTCTGTGGAAGGCTAGAACTGACTGCAGTCACAGTAGGCAGGCAATAGAAATGATCCGAAGACTGGAGTTCTACATGGGAGATGCTCTTTTTTCCTGGCATTCAGGGTACAGAGAGCAACATGCATCACTCTAGAGCAGTGATGGCGAACCTTTTTGAGCCCGAGTGCCCAAACTGAAATAAATACATTGGTTTTGTGTTGCAAAGTGCCAACACGGCAATTTGCGCGAGAGAGAGAGAGAGAGAGAGAGAGAGAGAGAGAGAGAGAGAGAGAGAGAGAGAGAGAGAGAGAGAGAGAGAGAGAGAGAGAGAGAGAGAGAGAGAGAGAGAGAGAGAGAGAGAGAGAGGGGGGGGTGTGAGAGATATGCTGAGAGAGAGGGGGAACCGAGAGAGGGAGGGGGATGAGAGAGGGAGGGGGGACAGAGAAAGAGAGGGGTGAGAGATGCTGAGAGGGGGAGGGGCAGAGAGAGGGAGGGGAGCTGGGAGAAGGGCTGAGAGAGATGCTGAGAGAGAGGGGGGCAGAGATAGAGAGAGGGGTGTGAGAGATATGCTGAAAGAGAGAGGGAACAGAGAGAGGGAGGGGGGCTGAGAGAGAGAGAGAGAGAGAGAGAGAGAGAGAGAGAGAGAGAGAGAGAGAGAGAGAGAGAGAGGGGGGTGTGAGAGAAATGCTGAGAGAGAGGTGATCTGAGAGAGAAGAGGGACAGAGAGAGAGAGAAGAGGGACAGAGAGAGAGATGCTGAGAGAGGGGGGGAACAAAGAGGGGGGACACAAAGAGAGGGATGGGGGCTGAGAGGAGAGAGAGACCTCCAGCTCTGTCCTGGACCCTCTCGTGTGCCCATAGAGATGGCTCTGCGTGCCAGCTGTGGCACGCGTGCCATAGGTTCGCCATCACTGCTCTAGAGCAACACAAGAAAAAATTGCGCTGGACCTACCAAGATAAAAATTAAAAAAAGGAAAAATAGTAATAAAGATAAAGTAAAATAAGCAGCAACCATATGTGATAAGCAAAAATATGATAATGTGAAAAAAGGGGCTGCGCTAAGAGTGAAAAAATATATAAATCGTGAATAATGACAATAAAGATTATATCAACCAATAATGATAATAGTGAAAATAATGATGACCAGACTGATAATATCACCCAAATATGAATAGACAAAATATCAGTGTGCAATAAGGACCGTTATTTACCCGTCATGGATAACAACAGTCTAAAGTATCACAAATAGTGACAAAACTCAAACAAAAAATGTCCAAATGTGACCAAATATCCAAACAGGAACAGCGACATCAACTATGGTGAAGGTGTCTTTTCCAGAGATTGGAGTGACAAGTGCTGTGATGATCCCACCACCAGACAAAGTGCAGGCTTACCAGATCGGATAAGGGAAATCGCATGTGGCTAAAACCCAGCCAGGGCCTTGTCCTCCATCTTGTCACGATTCCACCCCTCCCGGTGTACGGCCTCAGGTATGGATGTTGGTAGCTTCAGATGCGGGTAAACCGTAGACCTCACCGATGATGGTGTTGGTTCTTAGACCCTGTATCTATGAGGGTTGGTCAGTTGTTCTCCACAAAAATGACCCAAAAGGAAAGGGGGGGGGGGGGGGGGGGGGGGGGGGGGGGGGACAAAAAGGACACACCATTGGTGGAATCCAACAAATTTATTTGGCTAAAAAACGCCAAGAGGCGCAAAATACAAAACCCTATATTTGACAGTTAGCATAAAAATGGATGATACATACACTGCTGCCTAATATGCTAACTGTCAAAAAATATAGGGGGAAGGAATAACCTAAACCCTATAGCGAAATGTGAATAGACATGCTTGTATATACATGCCCATTACCACATATAGGTTAAAAAGATTTATATATAATGGACACTGGTTCCATTGTTTGAATTAGTCTTCTGACTAATCCTCATACCCGTAATGTTTAGCCTCTTTGCGAGCCACCTGACACTGCCCCGCCTCCTTACCGACATCTGACGCAGACCACGTCATGCTTACGGGGGGATGCTGGGTAGTGTAGTCTTTTTAGACACATGCTATTTATGTGTTTCAGGTCCCACCCACTCCGTTCGCTTGACGTAATTTACGTCAGCGAGCGCAGTGCAGGATGGGTATTGTAGTAGTCTTTTTTGCCCGTACGGGATGAGCTATGCATACAGATATGTATGGCCTTTTGCCACACAGTGAGATTCTGCCCGTTAGCCTTGTGGATTCTTGCTGGGGGTACTGTCCCTACTATGATGGATGATTGCAGGTTGGATAAGGGAATAATCTCGGTCTTAACCTGATGACATCCATCCAGTTCCGCTAACATGTAGGTTCATATTATTATTTTGCAGACATTTGCTATGAGGTCTGCACATTACTTAGGGCTACTTTATTTGTTTATTTGCAAATGAATAGTTTGGTATCCATTACTCATATTGTATCCCTTTTTGCCAACCTTCAAGATGGAGGTTCAGTATCTGGTATCCCATAACCCAGATCGAGGCTTGTTTACATGTATATAAAGCGGTGCTTCAGGACGCCGCCTGTGCCCCATGACTACGTCATTCTCTGACGAAACGCGTAGGGAGGAGCGACGTGCTGACGTCACCGCGTTTTACGTCCACTAGCACGGGCGTGTACTGCTGCCGGCCGCGAAGTTTAAACCCTTTTTTACTCTGTTTTGTATTTTGCGCCTCTTGGTGGTTTTTAGCCAAATAAATTTGTTGGATTCCACCCATGGTGTGTCCTTTTTGTCCCCCCCTTTCCTTTTGGGTCAGTTTTGTGGAGAACAACTGACCAACCCTCATAGATACAGGGTCTAAGAACCAACACCATCATCGGTGAGGTCTAAGGTTTACCCGCATCTGAAGCTACCAACATCCATACCTGAGGCCGTACACCGGGAGGGGTGGAATCGTGACAAGATGGAGGACATAGCCACATACGATTTCCCTTATCCGATCTGGTAAGCCTGCACTTTGTCTGGTGGTGGGATCATCACAGCACTTGTCACTCCAATCTCTGGAAAAGACACCTTCACCATAGTTGATGTCGCTGTTCCTGTTTGGATATTTGGTCACATTTGGACATTTTTTGTTTGAGTTTTGTCACTATTTGTGATACTTTAGACTGTTGTTATCCATGACGGGTAAATAACGGTCCTTATTGCACACTGATATTTTGTCTATTCATATTTGGGTGATATTATCAGTCTGGTCATCATTATTTTCACTATTATCATTATTGGTTGATATAATCTTTATTGTCATTATTCACGATTTATATATTTTTTCACACTTAGCGCAGCCCCTTTTTTCACATTATCACTCTAGAGCAGTGATGGCGAACCTTGGCACCCCAGATGTTTTGAAAATACATTTACCGTGATGCTCATGCACTCTGCAGTGTAGTCAAGGATCATGGGAAATATAGTTCCAACACATCTGGGGTGCCAAGGTCCACCATAACTGCTCTAGAGGATGATAGCATTCTCCAGCATTACCCTTCTTTTGGTAAGCCTAGCTGTCTGAACAAAGAGGTAGCTCCCAGTGCTCAGCCTACTCGGAAAGTAAGTCTACAGAGACAGGAAATGCACTGAGGCAATGCCAACAGCTCTGGACCTGGAAGGTATTTTGCAGCCTAATTGTTTTCAGATCAGGGGTCAGAAAAGCATCTTTACATTGAAACTAGTACTCAAGAGGGTCGCTTTCGGGCCAGCCAGCGGGGCCTGGTTACAGCATTCCAAAAACCAAGGTGAGGATAGGTGACTCAGGAAAGGTGCATTGGTTGAGGAGAATCTTAAGTGAAGAAAAAAATGCTAGCAAAATAGGTTATCTTTTCTTTACCTTTCCTTGGAAATGTCTATCTCCTAGGAAACCATCAAAAATAAAAAGGTTAACCTGTATTGTCACTTTAAAGTGATACTACAATCTTTTTCTTTTCTATTAAAATAAAACATGTTACATAAAAAAATTACAAACATGTTGAGTCTGCGGTTTGGCTCCACCCCTCTCTCCCCCGATTGGCTGAGTTTGACCGTAGCGGGAGCCAATGGCGCCACTGATGTCTCAGCCAAATCCGGAGGGAGAGTCCCAGATGGGCATTCGTGCACATCACTGTACAGAGATGGCGCTCAGGTAAGTATTAGGGGGGCTGCTGCACACAGAAGGCTTATTATCTTAATATGTAGAAAGCATTAATGTTAAAAAAATAAAATAAAAAAAACACCTTTCTGGCTTTACAATCACTTTAACGAGGCCCAACTAAAAAGATACTTCTCACTAAATAGATGTGCTGTGCTATTCATACTAATGTACACTGGAGATCAAAATGGGGGTACAATTTATTAACACATGATTTTTTCCAGAAATAATTTCATTGTTCAACATTTGATGGAATTTTTTTTATGTGGTTATATAAATGCTAATATGATAGTGTTTTTCAAAATAACCAAGGCACTTCAACAAAAAATATTTTGTAGAAAACACAATGATCAAAATTAGAGAATAGCAATGACTGTAGCACGGAGAAAATTACAACTAAAACTACTGAAGGTTACAACAATCAATTAGTAGGCAGTGTAGAGGCCCTTGCTTTGAATGGCTTCAGCACACAGGACATTCACTAGTCTCTTGCACTGCTTTGGTGTGATTTCGTTCCACTCTTCAAATCTTCTTCACAGTTCGGTGACTGTAGGGAATTTCTTGGCCATAACTGATGCCAAGGATTTTCCAGAGGTTTTCTATTGGGTTTAGATCAGGACTCATTTTTCAATGTTTTCAGCTTCAAGAAACTGCTTTAACCATTTTGCTGTGTGACAGGGGGCACTGTTGTGCATGAAAATTGCTGGCTGATTGGGTGATGAATGCAGGGAAGGAACTGCATGTTGTCGAAGGTTCTGATAAACATTTGCATTTACTCTGCCATGTAGCTGTATAAGAGGCCCAACTCCTGCAGAAATCATCCCCCAAACCATGATGCTTCCCCCTCTCATTGACTTCTTTACAAACTTTGGGTTCAGTCTTTCCCCAGTTTGACGGCGAACATAAGGTTTTCCATCGGAACCCAAATAAATGAAACTTGCTTTCATCACTAAAGTAAACTTTGGACCAGTTCTCTGTCCACACAACATGCTCATCAGCAAAGGATAGTCTAGCTTTTTAATTTTTTTTTGCTAATGAGAGATTTGGTCACTGCAGAGTGGGCTTTCAGTCCAAATCATCTTAAATGGTGAGTCACTGTATGACGAGATAGATCCTTACTCGGTTCAGCCCTGAAACTGGCAAGCAATCACAGCTGCAGCGTTGAAACGATTGCCCATTGAGATTTTACATATTATCCTGTCCTCTCTTACATTTGTCTTCTGTGGACGGCCAGCCTTTTTGGGGGACTTTCATGAGTTTGACATTGTGAAGATGCAATATTCTAGAAATGACAGATTTGGAACGACAAACATCTCTTGCTATGGCTGAAAGGGTCATCCCTTTGGCCTTCATCTGGACAACCTGCTGCCAGAGGGTTTCAGTCGCTTTAGAACAGCTCACCATCTTGTCTCAGTGAAAACTGGAAAATTTAGGCTGCCAGTTAAATAGGGTTTGTCAAATAATTAAAGAAATTAGCACAAGGTGCCAGATTAACACCAATAACCGGGAGGTATCCGAGTGCTCTCCAACTTTGATCAATGTTCTTTGTCAAAGCTCATTTAAGTTGACAAAAAACTTTTATTCCTCTTTAGTTTCACATAGGACTAAGCAGTGACCTTGAAATTTAGGAAATTGTAGGGTCTGATTTTGATCTCCAGTGTAGATACAACAATGTTTTATTAATAAAATGAATCAATGCAAAATTATAAGTGCTCACACGTCTTACCTGAAAGAGATCTCAAAACAGAAATCAATTGCACTTTGCTGTGATACAGCCACAATATCCCCCAATGGCAATTCAGGTTTTATATGGCTCCAGACAGATGGAAAGGCCACCCCTATCCTAGACAGAACTAGCGGTTACTGGGGAGGCAAACCACTGTGGTTTACGGTTTACTCTCTGGCAGCTATTAAGTGTGAACGGACCCTAAAGCCTAGTACACACTACCTGCTGGCTTGAAGAAAAAAAAAAAAAACTGGACAGCTGAGGTTGGTTGTGCTGTACTAACAATCCAATGTTAGCTGAGCGGGAGCCGGTTGGCACACCTTTTTTCTGGGCATGAGCCTTTGACAGAAGATGGCCGAATGGCAGACTTCTGCCAGACCGACTGCTGTACACATGGCCCGAATGTCAGGCGGTTTCTATTGAACCAGCTGACATTCGGCCCATGTATGCAGCAGCCCTTCTGACAGAAGCCGACCAACATACAGCACATGTGTACTAGGCTTCACATTATTCTAATGTACCATTTATTAATGTGATATCCAAATCACCATACGAAATCCCGTTACGTTTTACATACTTCACTGCAATTTTCAGAAACTGGTAGACCAAGAAATACTTTGAAAAACAAAAACTGTGTCAAGATTCATAATCAACCTCGAAAATTGAATACAGTTCATTGAAAACTTAATAATTACCGTTCCTGCAAGAATGTCATGAGGACAACAATCCAGAAGATGACTTTTGCAGACACGATCGTCTGTAAATTTTACACGCTGACGAGTCTCATCACCTATAAAACATTAGAAAGCTTTTCATTAGAACAATTGTACCAGGAATACATTCAGAACAGTGCAAGTATAGTAATGGCAAGGACATAGAAAGCACATATTACAGACATATTTGCATGTGCACATTAATGTATACCCTTACAATGAACTTCTCTGTCTGTTAAGTATACCACAGAAATTGTTAAAGATGGATAGGTTAAGAGCACCCAAGGGAAAAAAATAAAATAAAAACAGGTCAGCTAAAAAATTCCAATATAAGAACTACAAAAAGGAAGGGCTTATGCACGATTAGGACTGTACACTGCCAAGATCAGTATCTATTAGGGGTGCACCGAATGTTTTTTTGGTACCGATAGACTTCGGACATGATACAAGAGATCAATGCAGCCAGCCAGTGTCCCCAGTGCAGCCAGCCGATGCAGGCGAAGAGAGAGGAGAGCCGCCTTGTTGATTTGAGCGCCGGGAACATCACAGCTTTCATCTCAATAGCTATGTGTCCCCCGCCGCGTGCCGTCACATACAGCCCCTCCTCTTTGTCCGGGCACTTTAAAAGACAAATCACCCGTCCAAACCTGGGATGGGTGGTCTGTCTAGCAAAGTTTCCCGGACAAGGGGGAGGGGCTGTATGTGACGGCGGGGAACACACAAGAATGTGATGTTCCCCCCGGTGCTCTACTCAATCAGGTGGCGGCTCTCCTCTCTTCTGCGCTATAGGACACCCCCATGATGGGCGGCACGGGGGGCTGAGCCACATCCCGCCCAGGCCCCGCCCCATTTTCAGCTCCATTATGGGTTGTTTTTCTCTTTCGGCAAATTGCAGAAAGGGCCATTTTCGGACTAAATGTTTCGGTGCATCCCTAGTGTATATCTGTGGCAGGTACGGCCAGGTGTTCCCATTTAGCTGACAGTAAGCCTGTACAAGTCCATGACCAGCTGACCCCGGTTACATAGTAGGTGAGATTGGAAAAAAAAAAAAAAAGGACACAAGTCCAAACTATGTGTGTGATTATATGTCAGTATTACATTGTATATCCCTGTATGCTGTGGTCGTTCAGGTGCTTAGCTAATAGTAAAAAAAATAAAATAAAAAAAACGAATCGATGGTCCCCACTGAGACCACGGCCTGTGGAAGGGAATTCCACTCCTTGCCACTCTTACAGTAAAGAACCCTCTACGTAGTTTAAGGTTAAACCTTTTTTTTCTTCTAATTTTAAATGAGTGGCCACGTGACTTGTTAAACTCCCTTCCGCGAAAAAGTTTTATCCCCATTGTGGTGTCAGAACCCTGGGGGACCCCACTACCCCACTCTGACTATTCCAAGTACTCCCCCATTTATTACCACCCTCTGAACAGGCCCTTGTAGCCAGTTTTCAATCCATGTACTCACCCTATGGTCCATGCCAACGTACAGTAAACGTTTATGGGGAACTGTGTCAAATTCTTTTGCAAAATCCAGATACACCACGTCTACGGGCCTTCCATTATCTAGATGGCAACTCACCCCCTCATAGAAGGTTAAAAGATTGTTTGGCAAGAACGATTCTTCATGAATCCATTCCGATTACTGCTATACTGTTCTCATTACTAAAATGTTGTATAAGTCCCTTATCCCCACCAAGAGCTTGCATACTATTGATGTTAGGCTAACTGGTCTAATTCCCAGGGATGTATTTTGGGCACATTGACTTTACGCCAATCAGCTGGTACCATTCCAGTCAATAAAAATTAGGAACAATGGTCTGGCAATTACTTGACTGAGTTCCCCAAGTACCCTCGGATGCAAGCCATCGCGTCCCTGTGATTAATGTTAAGTCTTTCAAGTCTAATTTTAATTTGGTCCTCTGTTTAACCATAGGAGGTGCAGTTTTGGTTACTGAAGCCCCCCCGATTCCCTCGTGAAGACTGAGAATAATACATTTAATACCTTCGCCATGTCCCCATCCTTTGTAACCACATGTCCTTCCTCATTCTTTATGGGACCAATATGGTCTGTCCTCTTTTACGGTTTATATACTTAAAGAATTTCTTGGGATTTTTTCTTGCTCTCCTCCGTTATGCGTCTGATGTGTTCTATCTTAACCGCCCTAATTGTATCATTACATTTCTAATTGTAAGGGTGCAATTATTTACATGCAAGTGTATATGGAGGGATTACCTGCATTCAGAGACACATCTGTGCTCACATACACACTTTAGCTTTAGTTATTTTAGGGTTGAAAAGTCACCTAGTCCTCACGCTGTCTTACAATAGGGGTCACCAAACTGCAGCTATTTCCTAGACTCTATTCGGCCCTTGGGGCACTATGCCTGCCAATGATATGAGGCAATATTCCTCCCACTGACACCACTATTTCTTCCGATATCAAAGATAACAATGATGGGGGCACTTCTGACCGACCACAAACCATGAAGCCTTGTTTATTCTCACCGATGCTGTACCCGGGACATTGTCTACCCACACTGGCCACAATCCAGCTCCCTAAACCCTGAAGGACAGTAAACTGGCCTTTTGTTTGAAAAAAGTTTGGAGACCCCGTCTTACAATATCAAATAAAAGGGGCCTTATAAAAAACATTTACAGCCATATTGCAAGATGAAACAGCAAGGTGTGACTTAAAGGGGTTGTAAAAGGTAAAGCCCCCCCCCCCCCCCCCGTTTTACTTACCTGAGCCCGTTTACCTGACACGCTCCCCTCCAATGTCCTCTTCGCCACTCAGCCTGGCCGTTGATTGGCTTGAGTGGATGGATTGAAAGCAGCGCAGCCATTGGCTCGCGCTGCTGTCAATCACATCCAATAACGCGGCGTGCCGGGCCGAGTGATACAGTGAGCGGCTATAGCCGCCGGCTGTATCACGGGAGCGCGCCCGCAAGAACTAATCGCCATGCGAGAGAGCTCGCATGAAGGTGGTTAATTCTTGCAGGGAGGAGCTGAAACAACCGCCGAGGGACCCCAGAAGACCAGGTTCGGGGCCACTCTGCAAAACAAGCTGCCCAGCTAACCTTTACAACCCCTTTAAGCTGGCTATACTATAGTAGATTGTTTGAACAAACTTACTTCAAATCAAATTCTACAAGTGTATAGCCAGATCTAGTTTTCAGCCACCTTGGCAAACCTTTCTTGGTCACCGTTAGATACCATTTGGAAGAGTAAGACTTGCCCTATAATGATCTAAATTAGCAATCTGTCCCCCAGAAGCAGGATACAAGCAAGCCCAGGAAAATGTTGCACGCATTATAAAAGAGGAACTAGGAAATAGCTTGAGTAAAGATAACCCATTATATCTGATTTTTTTTTTTCAGAATCTGCTATACAACCGAATGACTATACTTGGGGAGTGCACTCACTTCTAAAACAGAAAGTCCCATTTTTTCGGTTCAGTGTTTTATAATAAAGAACGATTGGCTTTCAGAGCTGTCTTTCTTATCATAATGCTGACATGCAGGGGATTGCAGAAGACTAGTACAGACATTTACATATTTTTTTATGAACACTTAACTGGATACCCTAGCAGTCTTATACCTGCCTACATGTGTACTTTTTCTTGAGACCGATCATAGTTGATTTTGAGTTTTGTTTTAGATGACTGTCTTGACTTTGTTTTTCTTCATCAACTTAGCTTTCAGGACTTGACAAAATAGATTCTACATGCTAGATACACAATATTTCATGTGCCACTGGCTGCCACAGAACTCCAAAGTACAACAGAGCTTTTTACATTCTTGAAAGATAACTAAACCCAACATATGATATTGCAGCTTACTAGTCCTAGGTGGTGGCTGCATTTTTTTTTTTCTGGCCAACATTTTCAGCTAGTACAGATTTGCAGCATTTTTAGATCACTTTCTGAAAGCTGAACTGAGAGCATAAAACATCTTCCTTCTGTACACTAACCGCTTAAGCCCCTACATAATGAAGATGAAAAAAAGGCAGAAGTCCAGCTGGAGTGGCAACCGCTGCTCTCTCCATAGATAGTGGACTCACTCAAGTGTAGCCATACACAGGCAGAAGATGTATTATTTTCAAGATTACCAAGAGAAAATGCATAACGTTGGAAAAATAAATAGCCACATAATCTGCAATATATTAAACCTAAAATTTAGATATGCTAGTTAACACATTTAACTCATCACAAAAGCACGATACTGGGTTCCGAAATGCTGCTGGCTTATGAAGTGTTGAGCTGCATACTGTAGATATGGCCTATTGTGATGAGAGCTCAGGTAAGGTTTCCTTCTCAATCCTTCAGACAGATAACATTTCAGACACACTGCACAGTGGACCAATGCATCTCTACACTTGTGTCAATTAAACCTTCTTGCACGTCTCCTAGGAGGGAGGGCTCTGCATAAAAAGGACACACTATGAGCAGCTCTACCAGTTTTCTTGGTATTTTGCATTTTTTGAAAACAGACTGCAGAACTTAAAAAGCAACCAGGAAATCTTTAGATATGTTTTCTTACCATTCTCTGCTCCATACCTCAAATATTTTTAAAGATGATCCAGCTCAACATACCACACTCCCAGCAAAGTCCAATGTGGCTGAGGGACAAAGTTACACTGGAATTAAAAGGATAAATTCACCTTTGGTATACGTTTCAAGTTCTACCTGTTTTTAAGGTGGAACATGTTCCAGCATCTGCAGCTCTTCTCCCCCCATCCTGCCTTGTGACAGTATGGGGATGCTTTCCCCATACCCGCTGTCACAATTTGAAAACATCACAAACATGCAGGGCTCCGCCCACACAGCTGTGTCATTCACAGTTTTCTCTAAATGCCCACAAATAGAATCAGCCATTGCTGCAGACAGCTTTTAGTTCCCAATGAACTACAAGGGCACTGGTGAGCGCTCTAGTGGGTTGACTCTTCCTGCTCTCAGTTAACCGACTTCCCATCTCAAGCTATGCTGAGAGTCTACAGGAGCCCGAGAATTCACCCACAATGTGCTGATCACAGATGCAATGCTTTAAAGGCTCCTTAATATGCATTTTTTTTTTTTAAAGGTGAACTTGTCTCCAATCTGGGCTGAAGGAAGTGTGTTTTTACATACCAATTTTAACCTTCTCAATCTAGAAATATATCATAAAATACAGTAAACCTCCAACATCTAGTGTCTCGCATTCTTTTTGCTATTGAAATGTGTTGTCAAATAAGCTAAGGCCCTGAGAACGTAGGGCCTACAAATCGAAGAAGAAGAAGAAGAAGAAGAAGAAGAAGAAGAAGAAGAAGAAGAAGAAGAAGAAGAAGAAGAAGAAGAAGAAGAAGAAGAAGAAGAAGAAGAAGAAGAAGAAGAAGAAGAAGAAGAAGAAGAAGAAGAAAGAAGAAGAAGAAGAAGAAGAAGAAGAAGAAGAAGAAGAAGAAGAAGAAGAAGAAGAAGAAGAAGAAGAAGAAGAAGAAGAAGAAGAAGAAGAAGAAGAAGAAGAAGAAGAAGAAGAAGAAGAAGAAGAAGAAGAAAGAAGAAGAAGAAGAAGAAGAAGAAGAAGAAGGTCAGGCTCTTTGTTGCAGGAGAGACATGCAACATCTCTTCTTCAAATACACTTACATGCCTATTCATAATCCTCCACAAAATGTACACAGAGCCACACGTGTGGGAGTGATGCAATTTCCCACCGGCCAATCAAGACGGCCAAAGACCAGTCTCTTCTGACCAGAACAACTTTTTCCATGTGGCCTCAGAATCTTCAAGGTGCGTTTAAGGTGGTCAGATAAGACTAATATTGACTTAACCTAAAGGCCTATTGCAAAAATGCAGATTTTTCCAAATTTTTGTTATCACTGAGGAATACACTGCGCTTGTGCATAGGCACATTATAATTAATGGGCTGTATTTTAGCTCAGTAAAATAAGCAAGCTGTACTGAGCTTTTTGCAAGCTGCAGTGTGCAAGAGGCCTAACACTATGCGATTATAATGATGTTTCACTGTATGGTTGCTCATCTGGTCTCTATTCAAAAACATGGAACAAAGTACTGTACTTAATATTCCTTGCTGCTACTTTGTACAGATTCGAGAGAAAATGAGAGGGATTCAGAAGATTACATTTTATAAAAGCTTAAAGCGGAACTTTACCCATAACAACTTGATAAAAATAAAATGGAAATACTCAAAATATTTGAATATCGTGCAAAAGTTAATTTCACTAAAGCAAAAGGTGAAACTAATATATGAGAGATAGACTCATTACATGCAAAGCAAGATAGTTCAAGCCGTGATTTGTCACAAGTGTGATGATTTGCAGCTCATGAAAAACCCAAATCCACAATCAATAAAACAAGGATTGTACATAGAACAATATTGGACCTCTGAAAATTATAAGCATGCATATGTACTCAGTACTTGGCTTGGGCCCCTATTGCAGCAATTACTGCCTTAATGCGGCGTGGCATGGAAGCCACCAGCCTCTGGCACTGCTGAGGTGTTATGGAAGACCAGGATGCTTCAATAGCGGCATTCAGCTCTTCTGCATTGTTCGGTCTCATGTCTCATCTTTCTCTTGGCAATGCCCCATAGATTCTCTATAGGGTTCAGGTCAAGTGAGTTTGCTGGCCAATCAAGCACAGTAATCGCACGGTCATTGAACCAGGTTTTGGTGCTTTTGGCAGTGTGGGCAGGTGCCAAGTCCTGCAGGAAAATGAAGTCAGCATCCCCATAGAGCTCGTCTGTGGAAGGAAGCATGAAGTGCTCCAAAATCTCCTGGTAGACAGCTGTGTTGCCCCTGGACTTAATGAAGCACAGTGGACCAGCAGATGACATGGCTCCCCAAAACACAACTGTGGAAACTTCACACTGGACTTCAAGCATCTTGCAGTGTGCCTCTCCATTCTTCCTCCATACTCTGGGTCCTTGGTTTCCAAATGAGATGCAAAATTTGCTCTTATCAGAAAAGAGGACTTTGGACCACTGACCAGGTCTGTTTTTCTTTAGCCCGGGTAAGACGCTTCTGACGTTGTTTGTTGTTCAGGAGTGGCTTGACAAGAGCAATACAACATTTGAAGCCCATGTCCAGGATCCATGGTGGCTCTTGATGCACTGACTCCAGCCTCAGTCCACTCCTTGTGAAAGTCACCAACACTTTTGAATGGCCTTTTCTCGACAATCCTCTCCAGGCTGCGGTCATCCCTGCTGCTTGTGCACCTTTTTCTTCCACATAACTTTCTATTAATGTGCTTTAATACAGCACTTTGGGAACATCCAACTTCTTTTGCAATTACCTTTTGAGGCTTTTCCTCCTTATGGAGGGTGTCAATGATGGTTTTCTGCACAACTGTCAGGTCAGCAGTCTTTCCCATCATTGCGATTCCTACTGAACAAGACTGAGAGACCATTTAAAGGCTCAGGAACCCTTTGCAGGTGTTCTGGCTTAATTAGCGGATTAGAGTGGGACACTTTGAGCGTAGAATATTGCACCTTTTCACAATATTCTAATTTTCTGAGATTGTGGATTTGGGGTTTTCATGAGCTGCAAGCCATAATCATCACAATTATGACAAATCACCACTTGAACTATCTTGCTTTGCATGTAATGAGTCCATCTCATATTAGTTTCACCTTTTAAGTTGCATTCGTGAAATAAATAAACTTTTGCATGATATTCAAATTTTTCGAGCATCACCAAAAAATTACGCTGCGCAGTCATCTGGGACACGTGACAGGTCCCAGATGACTGTGCGGCGCCGTGGGGGGAGTGATGTCAGTGCCCAGGCACTGAAGGTGGCAGACTACGAGGGACCCCCTAGCAACAGGCATTTAGAGGCGAGTAAAAACTTTTTTTTTCCAATTTTTTTTTTTTAAATGATTTTTAAGCTATTTTTTTGGGTGGAAACACCATTTTAAGAACCCGAGTAAAAGCATGTACACACCCCTTACAATTTAGTCATGCAACACGGTACCCAAACAAATTTTTTTTTTTTACATTCTTATGGGTGGTATGTAACCATTGTTTTGATTTTCTACTATATAAAAAGGAAAGACCAACATAAAAAAAATAAATAAAAATTAACTAAAGTTTCCCAAAACGAATATGACCCCTTTGTGGAAAGTAGGCACCACAAGGTGATCTCTTTGCTAGGTTTTTTTTGGGCAATGAAGGAATATGCCGGTACTGAGGAGGTAAAATGTGGAGCGGGTACTCTAAATATATCACATACAGATCATACACAAAGGTAAAGAAAGGTGGTTCATAACCTATCATTTTTGCATACTTCATGTAACTGGTAACACGCCTATTTCCCACATACATGTTATGTTAATATGTGCGCCTCACAGAACGTTGGGAGGTCTGATCATAGAACAATGCAAATTACTTTTGCATTGTATAAAGTTCTCTTAACCTGGTGTTCTGTGGAACCTTAGGATTCCTTGAGCACCGACATCGTTGATCAACCTGTAAGAGGAGAGTCCTAACCACTGGCCACCGATGTAAAGATCATGCATGGCCACCAACAAATACCATGCATTGCCACTGGCCACCAACGTAAAGACAATGGGGTTTATTTACTAAAGGCAAATACACTTTGCACTACAAGTGCACTTGGAAGTGCAGTCGCTGTAGATCTGAGGGGGACATGCAAGGAAAATAAACGGCATTTTTTGCTTGTACATGATTGGATGATAGAAATCATCAGAGCTTCCCCTCATTTCAGATCTACAGGGACTGCACTCCCAAGTGCACAGTGGATTTGCCATTAGTAAGTCAACCCCATGTATCGCCACAGACGAAAAGACAATTTATTGCCACTGACCACCAAAGTAAAAACTATTGCCACTGGCCACCAATTGAAGGGGGCATGACACTGACCACCAACAGCAAATTGTATTATATAGGGCACCCCTTGGTGTCAAATACACCAAGTATGTCACTCTTTATTCCTTCATATCTCCCCCCACCACCATGTACACTAATGCCCTGTAGGTAACAACAGAGGTTCCCTGAGATCTGGAAATTTTAAGGGTTCCTCCGTGTTCAAAACATTGAAAAGGACTGATCTAAACCAGAACATCCCCAGTGTACAAAGTATAAACTACCTAAATGACGGGAACCAAACACTTCCCACTACTGAGCAACATTTCCAGCCACAAGTGTGACCCCCCCCCCCAACTTCAATTGGCTTTACACCAGAATGCAGACCAGTGATTAACAGTCTAAAAAAGTATACATATTGGTACATATTGGTAAAACTAGAAAAATAGACCAAACTATTTAATACTATTTAATTTTAGATTTTAGCCATTTCCCCTTTATTTTTTACCTAGTGAGACTTTTTTCAACCTTAAATGTGAACTCCAAGCACAAATAATTTGATTTAAATATATTCCTTAAAGGGGTGTTCCGGGAAAAAAAAAAAAAAAAAAAAATTAAAAGCCAGCAGCTACACATACTGCAGCTGCTGGCTTTTAATAAATAGACACTTACCTTTCCTGCTGTCCCTCGATGTTGGCACTGCAGCTGATGTCTCCATCAGCTGTCGGGTGCTGCCGCCGCCATTAACACGGCAGTGTAGCCTTTCGGCTTCATGCCGGGAACCCTACTGCGCATTCGCGAAGCCCCGCTCCTCTCTCCTATTAGCCCGGCAGTCGAGGGAGCCCCATGGTGACGTCACAGCTGCATTGCGGCCGGACTTCCGGAAGTAGGAAAGGATACCTGTCAAAGACAAGTATCCTGTCCCCCCTCACAAAAGGTGCCAATTGTGACACCGGAAGGGGGGAGGAATCCGATGAGCAGAAGTTCCACTTTAGGGTGGAGCTCTGCTTTAACCACAAAGGCTTACCACTTTGTGTGCACCAGATGCCTTTGTAATCCCTTGTAAAAGCAGTCACATCACAACTATACTACACATATACTTTGCCGAGAGCAGAAGTGGGAGGGACCCAGCAAGCCCCACCCACCCAGGGGGGGCGGATACAAGACCAATGAATTCGGAGAATTAGAGAAGTCAGAAGTGACCGGTCTTTATTACAGGAAGCTGCTGCACTGTGGCAAAGTTTAAAGCACAGATCTGGTAGAAATACACAAAGTACACCAAGCTTTCAGAAAGAATACACGTTCTTCTTGTATTTAGATTTGATTATCCCAGAGTTCAGCTTTAGAGGAAGTAAACTTCCTTTGCAGACATTTACCTATAGGTAGTGTAAATATCTCCCAAATATGTACTGTTTAGGAGATATTGACATTACAGGCAGCCAGTGACATCACTGGCGCATGCGCCATGGGTGCCGTTCCTTCTGAGCCCCGTGAACAGCAAGAGTGACGCCATCCCGACTCCGGCCACTCACAGTGCATTTATTTTATTTTTAGGCTCTCTTCTATTTTTATCTGGTAATCCAGTCAGCGAGTCTGTTTTTCACAGCACACATTCTCTGGCAGAACGGATTAGTTTACAGCATAGGTGCTCAACCTGTGGCCCTCCAGCTGTTGCGGAACTACAAGTCCCATGAGCCATTGCAGGCCACTGACAGTTACCCAAAGGCACGATGGGACTTTTAGTTGAGTAACAGGTTGAGCAGCCATTGTTTACAGGCATGAGATAAACCCCTTAAAGTGGAACTTCACTTGCCCCAATCAACATTAATTTAGTTTTTTGTTTAACCTCATGCTGCTAGCAATAATAAATAGATCGGAAAGTACATACTTGTTTTAGGCTTTTTTTTTTTACATCTTTCGTTATTTCCTGCCTAAGCAAACGTCATACATCCCAGAAGTCTTCAGGAGGAGTGTTTTCAGCTAAGCACACATGCATGCCTGAGCTAAGGGCAGATGGCTTTCAGAAAGTAAATGCTACATCTGCCTTACTCAGGATGGCCAGAAATGTTGGGGGGGGGGGGTCTCCACAAAATAAAGCATTGGCATGTGTATGGAGGGGGAGATTACTTTGAATATTAAAAACAAAATTAAACTGTTTTTGGGGCTCAGATGCAGTGAAGTTCCGCTTTAACACTGGCAGGGGTGACTAAAATGATCAGCTTTTATTCAAGGAAAAACATTATCCCAAAACAAAGAAAAGCATTTGCTGGAACTGATTATAAAAAGTGTGAGGTGGAGTTTAGCTTCCATCTGTTATGGTATGTAGATCTGCTAATATAGTATACACTCCCCCCACCCCACACACAATGCTGCTGTGCCTCCTATTCTCATTCCTCCAGAGTCATCTCTCACTAATACAGCTGGTGTGTTACTGGTCAGATCACCAGGTCAAAACAAATAGGAAGAAAGCCAAAAAAAGAAAACCAATGCAGCCAGCACATCTAATGGTTGGTAAGGTGCCATAGATTCTAATTAGTCAGAGGCTTGCGCCAAGCCATTTAGCACTGACAGGGGTGCTTACAATGGTCAGCTCTGTACATCACCAGTGTATGGGGGTCGCCAGGCCGCCATATTGAATATAATAGAAAATGACAACACCGAGTTGTAAAAAGTTACAATATGGCTCCTTCAGCAATGCCATATGCTGGATTTCCCCCCACAAAATGGAGCGGCCCTGTCCAGTGTGGAGATCTCCTCACCCACCTATGGAGGATCTGATAAGATAAGGCCTCCATCCCCGGGGCAGTCTATCCTCCTCAGCCCCACACAGGCCGCTCTCTATACCGCCATGGCCTCCATGCGCCCCTCCAGGCCTGCCTAATCCCGCCACCTTCCCCCGCCTCACTCACCATCACGGGCCGTTCCCATCAGCTGGTCCAGCAAAGCTCTCATCTGGGCCTGAGCCGACATTATGATCCGCAGCTTGCCCGGGGCACCTCACAGCGCCCTCACCGACCACTATTCTCCCGGCAGCCCGCTCAGCAAAGCGACGCTAAAGGATTGTGGGAGGACGGAAAGAGCGGAAGTAGTGCTTCTAGCCCGTGCAGGGTCCCGGGCGGCGAGGCGGATGGGGGCGGGACTGCGTCCTGGTTCACTACAATGTGTCACAGAGTCATTGTTCCAATAGAGTGCAATGGCGGGGTCATACCGCCCAATACTGGTGTCTGTGAGACTACAATTCGCCTCATACAATGCGGCCAAACCCACACCTTCTAATATCGCTGAGCGGGATGTGACACCATTACACTCTCACTATATATTTTACGGCGGATAGAGCTTCGGGCGAAATTTGGGGGCGCTGTGCTCTCTGGGATATGTAGTTCGGCAGAGGCGCCGTGGTAGGCTAAGCAGCTCCGCCTCCTGGTGGATCGGCAAACTCCGCCTCCTGGTGGATCTGGTTTCTCCTCCACTAGAGTTCATATTGTCACTTTGTGGCCACAGAGAGTGTGGAGAGAGGCGCTCGTGTGTGTGTACGGACGGCGGCCCTGGAGGACCTGATCAGGTACGGCTGATGACGTTCTCCGAGGTCACCATACACTATTCTAGTTCATGGGCGAGATCCTTCTCTCCAGTGGGAGATTTATATACACCCCGATCTATATACAGAGTGTGATCACACAGCACATATGATCCACTATTGATCAGGAAATGATATGGGGATTCTTCCATAGATTGTTCTGGGTGACAGGTGACATAATCGGGGCGGTTGGCTGACACTGCAGATGGTTTGGGGATGGTAAATATAGGTGAACGGGGTGTACACAGGAGACTGTCCGATCACTGCCAGCACTTGGGATGGGGATCACCATGGTGCGCCTGATGACAGAGCTATGAAATGTTACAGGAAGCCTAGTGTGATTGTCTACACAAAATAGAAAAATCACCGATTCTACAGAATTCTTCCAGTACACGGATTTATCTTCTGTGTTCCCTTGTTAGCCCCATAGTGTCCTCGTGCCCCGTCCCCTCATCATCACATTCTACCTGGGTGTCACCTCATCATCACATTCTACCATGGTGTCCCCTCATCATCACATTCTACCTGGGTGTCCCCTCATCATCACATTCTACCTGGGTGTCCCCTCATCATCACATTCTACCTGGGTGTCCCCTCATCATCACATTCTACCTGGGTGTCCCCTCATCATCACATTCTACCTGGGTGTCCCCTCATCATCACATTCTACCTGGGTGTCCCCTCATCATCACATTCTACCTGGGTGTCCCCTTATCATGACATTCTACCTGGGTGTCCCCTCATCCTCACATTCTACCTGGGTGTCCCCTCATCATCAAATTCTACCTGGGTGTCCCCTCATCATCACATTCTACCTGGGTGTCCCCTCATCATCACATTCTACCTGGGTGTCCCCTTATCATGACATTCTACCTGGGTGTCCCCTCATCCTCACATTCTACCTGGGTGTCCCCTCATCATCATATTCTACCTGGGTGTCCCCTCATTCTCACATTCTACCTGGGTGTCCCCTCATCATATTCTACCTGGGTGTCCCCTCATTCTCACATTCTACCTGGATGTCCCCTCATTCTCACATTCTACCTGGGTGTCCCCTCATCATCACATTCTACCTGGGTGTCCCCTCATCATCACATTCTACCTGGGTGTCCCCTCATCATCACATTCTACCTGGGTGTCCCCTCATCATCACATTCTACCTGGGTGTCCCCTTATCATGACATTCTACCTGGGTGTCCCCTCATCCTCACATTCTACCTGGGTGTCCCCTCATCATCATATTCTACCTGGGTGTCCCCTCATTCTCACATTCTACCTGGGTGTCCCCTCATCATATTCTACCTGGGTGTCCCCTCATTCTCACATTCTACCTGGATGTCCCCTCATTCTCACATTCTACCTGGGTGTCCCCTCATCATCACATTCTACCTGGGTGTCCCCTCATCATCACATTCTACCTGGGTGTCCCCTCATCATCACATTCTACCTGGGTGTCCCCTCATCATCACATTCTACCTGGGTGTCCCCTTATCATGACATTCTACCTGGGTGTCCCCTCATCCTCACATTCTACCTGGGTGTCCCCTCATCATCAAATTCTACCTGGGTGTCCCCTCATCATCACATTCTACCTGGGTGTCCCCTCATCATCACATTCTACCTGGGTGTCCCCTTATCATGACATTCTACCTGGGTGTCCCCTCATCCTCACATTCTACCTGGGTGTCCCCTCATCATCATATTCTACCTGGGTGTCCCCTCATCATCACATTCTACCTGGGTGTCCCCTCATCATATTCTACCTGGGTGTCCCCTCATTCTCACATTCTACCTGGATGTCCCCTCATTCTCACATTCTACCTGGGTGTCCCCTCATCATCACATTCTACCTGGGTGTCCCCTCATCATCACATTCTACCTGGGTGTCCCCTCATCATCACATTCTACCTGGGTGTCCCCTCATCATCACATTCTACCTGGGTGTCCCCTTATCATGACATTCTACCTGGGTGTCCCCTCATCATCACATTCTACCTGGGTGTCCCCTCATCCTCACATTCTACCTGGGTGTCCCCTCATCATCATATTCTACCTGGGTGTCCCCTCATCATCACATTCTACCTGGGTGTCCCCTCATCATCACATTCTACCTGGGTGTCCCCTTATCATGACATTCTACCTGGGTGTCCCCTCATCATCACATTCTACCTGGGTGTCCCCTCATCATCACATTCTACCTGGGTGTCCCCTCATCATCACATTCTACCTGGGTGTCCCCTCATCATCACATTCTACCTGGGTGTCCCCTTATCATGACATTCTACCTGGGTGTCCCCTCATCATCATATTCTACCTGGGTGTCCCCTCATCATCATATTCTACCTGGGTGTCCCCTCATCATCACATTCTACCTGGGTGTCCCCTCATCATATTCTACCTGGGTGTCCCCTCATTCTCACATTCTACCTGGATGTCCCCTCATTCTCACATTCTACCTGGGTGTCCCCTCATCATCACATTCTACCTGGGTGTCCCCTCATCATCACATTCTACCTGGGTGTCCCCTCATCATCACATTCTACCTGGGTGTCCCCTCATCATCACATTCTACCTGGGTGTCCCCTCATCATCCCATTCTAGCTGGATGTCCCCTCATTCTCACATTCTACCTGGATGTCCCCTCATCATTTTGAGCTTTTACACACATTTTTTACGCACATCGTGTGAAGCTTATTTCCATTTTTTATGTTTTTTTTTTATTTTTATGGTCAATTTGTTTTTGGGTGGATTACAAATTGTGGCAAAAACGCACTACATGCTTTCCTGCATCTTCTCCATTGAAGTCTGTTGAACTAAAAAGGCACTGTTTTGCTTTTAAAAACAAGTACTTGACCCTTTCCAAAAATGCAATATAAAATAGATGTGAATATGTCCAATAGGAAACCATAAATGGACTGTAGTGTGTTTCTGGAAAAAGCATAAAAAAAATAAAAACCATAGGTGTGAACGGAGCCTTACACCTACATATAATCAGAATGCAGTGATTTGTAAATCTCCCATATTTCATCATAATAGAACAAGAGAAAGAAGGTAAATCTGAAAATGTTGGCAACAACATGTCTCAAAAAAGTTGGGGCAACACAATGCTGGCAAAGTAAAGCCTAGCACACACTAGTAGTTTTTTTCTTCCATTCAACCCAGCGGGCTGAATTACAAAAAGCCGTTGTACTAACTATCTGACGTTAGTATAGCGATCTCCCCCACCCCATTGTGTTCTGACAGGGGGGCAACCCCCACCAGAATACTCCGACCAGCACTCTCCGCCATTGGCTGAGAGCACTGATCAGGAGCCGATCGACAGACCTATTTTAGTCATGCCCCTTCAACAAGCCGGCCCGATTTCAGTACTCAGTACACAAAGGCCAAATGTCGGCCGGTTTCTATTGATTTTGACTAGGTGTCTCGGGAGCCGCATATCAAGTCAAGACCTGCTGTATGATAGTGAATGGCAGTCTCAGCCTGGCCACGCCCCGAGCATTTCACTCCACCCACTGGAGCTTACTCATGGGGGTGGATCTGATTAAAGCGGAGGTCTGCCGAAAAAAATAAATATTAAAAGCCAGCAGCCACAAATACTGCAGCTGCTGACTTTTAATATATGGACACTTACCTGTCCAGGGAGCACACGATGTCGGCAGCCGAAGCTGATCTGCCCGTCGGCTCTCGGCTGTTGCTGCCTCCATCCTCGGTAAGGGAATCAGGAAGTGAAGTCGTGTGGCTTCAATTCCTGGTTCCCTACTGCGCATGCATGAGTCGCGCTGCGTGTCCTCACTGGTCCCTGCTGTCTTCTGGGACCTGTGTGTCTCCCAGAAGACAGCGGAAGAGGACAGAGTAGGCGCCGAAAGTGGCGTAGGTCACACGATCACCGCGGTGATCTATGCCAGGAAGTGGGAGCAAATACCTGTAATAGACAGGTATCTGCTCCCTCCTCCCCCCGAAAGGTGCCAAATGTGACACTGGAGGGGGGGGGGGGGATTCCAAAAAGTGGAAGTTCCATTTTTGGGTGGAACTCCACTTTAAGCTGTGACGGCGGAGTGAAACTTGGGGGCGTGTCCTGGTGGGGATCCAGGCTAAGACTACCATTCACTATCATACAGTAGGTCTTTACTTGATGTGCGGCTCCCAGGACACCTAGTCACTTTCTACCATTGCCTGGAGCATAGACAATCTCCCTTCCCGGCCAGCACCCATGGGGGTCGGGGGGAGCGGGGGTATTTACAGGCCTCATTCCCATACAGCCTGAGCGGCTCACACACATATCCACATATCCCTGGTTTCTATTGAACCAGCCGATGCCACCCAACATTCCTACTAGGCTTAGATGGTAGTAACAAGGAAGGGCTGGAACAACATTTTGCAATTAAGATTAATTGGCAGCAGGTCAGTAATATGATTGGGCATAAAAAGAGCATCTTAGAGAGTCAGAGTGTCTTAGAAGTAAAGAAAAAGAGGTCCTCCAATCTGTGAAAAGCTACGTCTAAAAATTGTTGAACTGTTTCAGAATAATGTTCCTCAATGTAAAATTGCAAATATTTTAATGTATCATTACCTACAGTACACACAGTTGTGCTTATAAAGTTTGCATACCCTGGCAGAAATTATGACATTTTGGCGTTGATATTGAAAATCATCTTGCCAAAACAGTCTTTTATTTAAAGTGGTTTTAAATTTCTGGCTTTCAAAAAATAGTCATACTTACCTGCTCTGTGCGGTGGTTTTGCACAGAACAGCCCCATCTCCCTCTTCTTGGGTCCCCCACTGGCACTCCTGGCACCTCCCCCTTGATAAGTGCCCCCAATAGAAAGCTGATTGCTATGGGGGCACTGGTGAATGCTCGCTCCTGAGCCCTGCTCTATGCATCTATAAGACACATAGGTGGAGATTTACTCAAACTGATCCACACAGAATCTGGTGCAACTGTGCATAGTAACCAATCAGCTTCTAACTTAAGCTTGTTCTCTTAAGCTTTAGCCATAAAACTTGGAAGCTGATTGGTTTCTCTGCAGAGCTGCACCAGATTTTGCACTCTCCAGTTTTAGTAAATAATCCCCATAGAGATGCGGCTCGGCCCCGCCCCTGCTTTCTCCTCATTGGCTCACTGGCTGTGATTGACAGCAGTGAGAGCCAATGACTCCCCCTGCTGTTTCAGTCAATGAGAAAAGGGAGTCCCAGGACAGACGATGCTCTCATGCACTTCGCTGGATCGAGAAGGGGCTCAGGAGAGCATTAAGGGGGCTGTGGGGAGAGCAGCACACAGAAGGTTTTTTTCATGCATGAAGGTAAAAAGCCTTCAGGCTTAACAACCACTTTAAGGTTAGTGCTCATATGAAGCCATTTATCATCACATTGACAGAAATCACCCAAATGGCCCTGATCAAAAGTTTTCATACCCCTGAATGTTTGGCCTTGGTACAGACACACAAGGTGACACACAAACGGCAATTAAAGGTTAATTTCCCACATCTGTGGCTTTTTAAATTGCAATTGGTGTCTATATATAAATAGTCAATTGGGGTTATTTGCTAAAACCGGAGAGTGCAAAAAGCTGGTTCAACGCTGCATAGAAACCAATCAGCTTCTGGATTTTATTGTCAAAGCTGAATTGAACAAGCTGAAGTTAAAAAGCTGATTCACTTCCATGCACAGCTTCTCCGGATTCTGAGTGCTCCAGTTTTAGTAAATCTTCCCCAATGAGTTTGTTAGGTCTCGCATGGATGCACTGAGCAGGCTAGATACTGAGCCATGGGGAGCAGAAAAGAACTGTCAAAAGACCTGCAGTAATGGAACTTTTATAAAGATGGAAAAGCATATAAAAAGATATCCAAAGCCTTGAATATGCCAGTCAGTACTGTTCAATCACCTATTGAGAAGTGGATAATTTGGGGATCTCTTGATACCGAGCCAAAAATATTGCAGCCACAACTGCCAGAATTGTTCGGGATACAAAGAAAAACTCACAGCTGTTATTACCAACAAAGGATTATGTACAAAGTATTTAAATACATTTCAGTTAGCGCGTTTAATACTCTTTTCCCTGTGTCAATCCATTTTTTATTATACATAGCTTCTTTTCTGAACTTATTTGTTTTGGCTTCTTTGTATGTATGGATTGCATGGGTTCTTACCGATGTGGTGAAAATGTCAAGTCAATAGCCCCTTTGGAAATAAATTTACAGAGAAAAATGGTGACGTGTTCAATACTTTTTTTCATGGTAATATCAAGGATTGCTAATTTACTCCTTTTTCTCTTTTGTAGATTTTTGTTTTGCCATCATGTACAATAAAGATCTGGATGCCGAAGACAACCCACTAAAAAATAATGATGTAAAATCTCTGGAAAACAATGATGCAAGCGGAGAAAATGATGTACATATTAAAAAGAAGAATAAAATGATACGCTTCTCTCGATTACGCACAGCCGCCTTTTTTGGGGCATTATTTCTTTGTCTTACAGTAGTGTTTGCTTTTTCATTTATCATTCCTTGCCCAGTGAGACCCTTTTCCCGGAGAACATGGAGTGTACAGTATGATAATGCTGGTAAGTTTATATAATATGGTTAGCGTTATATTGCCAGGTACATGATACAAGTGAACACCTGACTTTTGTTCACCATAATTACACTTACCAGTAACAGTATTTCTGAGAATCTTCCAGGACAGCTGCGTGAGAGAGGATTGGCTCCGCCTTCAACAGGAAACACAAACCAGAATGTTAAAAAGCCCCTCCCACCCCCTCCTCCACAGTTGTTTTGTTTTTCTGATCACCCAGGAGTACACTTCACCATGTTTATTTTGTTTTACCATGGTTACACATACTGGTAATGGTATTTCCGAGAATCTTCCAGGACAGTGTCCATATTCCCACCCAAATGTTTTTGGTTTAAAGTGATGGTGTTTAAAATTGTTTAATTTTTTCCTAAAAATTCTCCTTGTGTACATTGTTGGAGGTTCTTTATTTACATCAAATGAGAATGAGGGGGTGGGAGGGGCTTTTTATTCTTTTTTTGGTTTGTGTTTCCTGTTGAAGACGGAGCCAATCGTCTCTCAAGCAGCTGTCCTGGAAGATTCTCAGAAATACTGTTACTGGTAAGTGTAATTATGTTTTTTGTTTCATAGTGATGAAACCCCTACCAGTTTTTTTATTGCTGTTTGTGCCCCATATGGGTTCACCCTATAGATTTTTCCTATTGACGCTGCTGAGACAGTGATGTGACATCCAAAATGTCACAGTTGTCACCACAAAACAAATAAAGGGGACATTTTTCAATGGAGACACTGGTTCCAATGACAACTAAGGGTGGGTTTTCCCTCATTTGGGAAATATTTCATAATGCTTTCGCTTGTCTCTGGTACAATTTCTACAATGGGACACAGCAAAAATAAACCAGTTGACAGAGGCTATAGCCGTGCTCAGCTTGGAGCACATGATCCAAAGTTTAAACATGATTTATCAGCAGAAAAAAAAAGACATCTTGTCCCATTAAAATTCCATTCAGGGGTTGCTGAGCTATGCGGTTTGAAAGCAAACCCCTCACACCCTCCTAGCTATCCGACACAGATCAACACCGTTCTGTCTCCACATCCAGAGTCCAAAGCTGAAGTCTATTCAGAGGAATAGAGAGAGAGAGTGGAAACTGTCAAATAAGGGCTTTCATTAACAAAAACACAAAATGACAACAGCACAAGCCAGGTGCTACACTAGGCTGACTCGGACTAGTATACTGTAGTATTTGACAAAATATGATAAATATAGTGTAGTGCAACCAAAAACTCAAAAATCACATGTGACATCATATCCACTTCCTCTCTGCTTAGTCTCTAATGTGTGAGTGATTGGTTCACATCTTAGATAAGAGAAAAAAAACGCAAATGACGGGACCAGAAGTGACTTTCCGGACCTGACTAAAACCGGAAAGGATGTTCCACTCTCTAGTGGGGTCAACATTAGGAGGTGAGCAGGCATTCCGGCTAGAGGTGGTGGTCACTGAAGGCACTGGATATCAATGAACAGTCACTGAAAGTTGCACTATGGTGGAATTTTGTCAAATATTTGGACTTGATTTATGAGTTTTTGGTTGTGCTACACTATATTTATTATATTTTGTTTATTACTTATTGGAAGGGAGGACCCTCACCATGCCAACATCCAATATATATATATATATATATATATATATATATATATATATATATGGATTGAACAACTCAAAAAAATTACAGACTTTGTGGGCACATAATGAGAGGAAAAATCATTAAAAAAGTATACATTTTATTACAACATAATTAAAAAAACATACACAAGGGGTGTTTGTATGTTTTTTTTTTATATTTCTTTAATCATGTTGTAATGAAATTTATACTTTTTTCATGATTTTCCCCTTTTATGTGCCCACAAAGTCCACCAATTTTTTTTAGTTTTTCAATCCTTCTATATTTATTACTTATTGAGAGTCACAAGTGGATACACTCTAAATGGTGTCGGCAGCAATCACTTCAATCCTATTAATAGGCTATTAATTTTATTTTCACAATCACATTGTTTATTGCGCTGACTATACATGTTTTCACTATTTTAGTATAGTACTTGGCTTGTGCTACTGTCATCTGTTTTTGTAAACTAAATTGGCCTTCCCGAGCAGCAATCGTTCACAAATGTTCCCTGAATAGCAGGCTGCAGCTCCAGAGACTTTGTGTAAACTAAAGAGCAGAGATGAGGACTCAGCAACTGTTAAAAGGAGAGGGGGCAAGGCTCAGGGCTGGTTGTAATCCCCCCCCCCCCCCCCCCGCCAACTTTAAAAATTACCTTCTAATGGTCTAAGCCTTCTTATTTCGTTTCTCTAAGCCTCCTCATTTTCTTCTCTCTGCTGTTATCTGGCTTCCTGTCAGAGGGTGGCTGTGTTTGTTCTCCATGGTCCTACTACATGTAGAGATGTAACAATCTTCCCTTGCTTGCTCCTGATATGGACTATGGGTTATGGACTATGGTATGTGCAGTGTTCATAGAGCAGTACAAGTGACTGTAACTACTGTGCACTTCCTAACAAACACAAGGGAAAGGGAAAAATAAATGTTTGGAAGCTTAAGGAGGACATTAAAAAGACAAAAAACACAGTTAATGAAACTTCTCTTGGGTGTGGTGCTCTATTGCATCCTCATAATAGCAATCATATAGATTCAATAACTCATAAGTCCATAAAAAGTGATAATAGCGCACAGGTCCATCTGTGAATTACAAATCAAATGGTGCATTCAACTTTCACATTCTTCCACCACTTGTGCTGTCCATTCCTCCACCATCAATATGAGATTAAAGTGGTTGTAAACCCACTTTTTGTACTTTTACCTATAGGTAAGCCTAGAATAAGGCTTACCTATAGGTAGTGGAAATATCTTCTAACATGTGCCGTTTAGGAGATATTTCACTTGTAGTCTGCCGGAAATTTGTACGGCGCATGCGCGGGGAAGAAACAAAACTAAAGGCCGTTTCTTCCCTAGCATATGCTGCTAGTCGCGGCCCCCGTGCGCGGGAGTGACGTCACGCGGCTCCTGCGAATCACAGAGCCAGAGTCCGCGGCCCTGAAGTAAGAGGGCAAGAAGATGGACGCTGCCCACACAGGGGACGTCGCTGGATTATTTTGCAGGTAAGTGGCACATAATGGGCTAGTATGCGATGCATACTAGCCCATTATGCTTTTCTTTTGCAGGCTTCAGCAGCTAGCAAACCCATCAGGGTTTACTTCCTCTTTAACAGACCCCCGCTATGCAAAGGTCAAATTACGCTAATCAGATAGACCCTCAAGGCTAGTGACTCAGAGAAACCTTGCTTTGTTTAGAAAACACCAACTCCTAGTCCAGTGATGGGGAACCTTGGCACCCCAGATGTTTTGGAACTACATTTCCCATGACGCTTCATACACTCTGCAGTGTAGTTGAGCATCATGGGAAATGTAGGTTCAAAACATCTGGGGTGCCAAGATTCACCATCACTGTCCGAGTCTATAGCAGCCTTTTAAGAAATTCTGCACTCTGAGCCCTGACTTCCTGTATCATCATGTGACCATCCAGGAAACTTCATATCCACCATAGTGCATAGAGCCTTAACTGTACTACTGTGTGTCAGTCAGAACAATTGCTCGCACTTCCCTCTATGACTCTCCATAACTTGTGGAAACTAAAGTATTTTCTCATAGATCACATGCTGCTTGGCCGGGCTCTAGACAAATCACTTTCCCCTTGTGATTGTGTTGTAGATAAAGCTTGTATCGTCCAACCGAAAAAAACACAGTAAGGCCTCATGCACACTGTTTTCTTGTACATGTGGTTTATCCTGACAGGAGAAAATCTGCATTATAAACTCACCTAAGCTGCCTTTTTTCAAAACAGTTTAAGTGAGTTTAGCAGGGTTTGGGCGTGAATTTATTTAGTTGGCCAGAATTGTAATTTATTTTGGCCATTGAAATAAATAAGTGCTGAATGCGCCTAGGGTTTATGCAAGTTTAACAGCGTTCAGTGTTTTTTGTGGTCAAAATTGCCTTGATTTTAGGGCATTCAGAAAACATCCTCTAAACTCCCCTGCTACTAAACTGCTTAAAATATCCATGTGTGCATGGACACATAGGATAACATTAGGGGAGTTTAAGGGCAGGAAAAAAAAAAAGGGTAAACTCAAGAACATGAGTTTAACAGCAGCAGTGTGCATGAGGCCTAAGAAATAATTTCATATAATAATAACATGGCTATTAAATAGTGGATGTGTATGAATTGTTTTTGGAAAATGATATAGTCTAGTGTCACTTTAATATATTGCAGCTTACCATTCCTTGGCTACATTTAGTTATATTTTTTTAGACTTTGTTTTTCTTTTTTTTCCACTTAGTAATTCTGCAAATAACATTCTTCCTTTCCCAGGGAGACTTTGCTCACTCGCTGTATTGTATCTCTGGGGGAACTATGGTTGTCACCCAGGCTAGACTACAAACATGTCCTAAGCCTACACACGGTTCAATTGTTGTACGACTGATTTTTGCCAAATCCACAAATTGTTGTTCGACAAACATGAACGTAATGACGTACTATGAGAGTATAAAGAGGAAGTTCATTTCTCATGCGCCACCTTTTGCCAATTTCATGTTAGTAGAAGTTTGGTGAGCGTTGATTCGCACTTTTTTGTTAAGTTATTTTTATTTGGATGGCAGATAGCATCTCTAATTTAATTTCTGTTGTTTTTTTTTTCTGCACAGTAAAAAAATTTGTGTAGCATAGTACTTGACTTGTGTTTTTCTTCAAATGACAGTTTGGGAGTAGGCAGTTACATTAAAAACAACACAATGGAAATTTAACACAGGACACCAACATAGTTGGTATCTTTGATCTTAAAAACTCAGGGATAATGGTGTTGTGGTAACTTCCCCAAAAAATCAAACAACAACCATAATATTAATATTATTTATATCACTACTAAACAAATGCCTTTTAAAATTCGTTTGGCATAACTACATCAGTATCACCAGCAACGCAGCTTCATTATTATCCCATTAAAGAAGATGAGAATTGTGCGCTGCATTTTGACATTTCATCAATTGCCGCGTCACGAATATTAATTCTAGATTACGAACGGTAGTTTACAAGACCAAACTCTTCCCAGTCGTTCCTTGATTCCGATCATGCGCGTTTGTACTTTGGACTTTTGTGTGACGATTTCTGTACTGACCATCCGAAAATCAGATGTTGAGTTCACATCAGACAAAACTTTTATAGCCTGCACATCCAGCTTTTGTCTGATGTAAAAGTGAAATCGGTTGTCGAAAGCACCGTACTAACGATCCGAAAATCCACACACAGCTCGTCTTATGAATTTTCTCTTCTGATTTTCAAATCGTGTGTACGGGCCTTTACTCTCTTTATCTCCACTAAATGGGTAGTGGTAACTAGTAGTTTACAGAAGTATATATAATTCATTTGTGCTTTAAAGTGATTGTAAAATATTTTCTTTTTTTCTATAAAAATAATAAACATGTTATACTTACCTGCTCTGTTGCAGTGGAATTGCACAGAGTAGCCCAGATCCTCCTTTTCTCAGGTCCCTCTTCTGTGATCCTGGCACCTTCCTCCCGTTGAGTGCCCCCACTGCAAGCAGCCTGCTATGGGGGCACCCAAGCCGGTGTGGTTGGACCCTGCCCCATCTCTCTCCTGATTGGCTAACTGGCTGCTGTGTCTCAGCCAATCGGGAGGGAGAGTCGCGGAGGGCCGAGACACTCATGGACATCGCTGGTCAGAGATAGGGCTCCAGTAAGTATTAGGGGGTGCTGGGGAGAGCTGCTGCACACAGAATGTTTTTTATCTTAATGACTAGAATGCATTAAGATAAAAAACCTTCTGACTTTACAACCACTTTAAGTTCACCTCATCATAAAGATCATAAGGTGTTTCTGTATTTAAAGTGTTACTAAACCTAAAACATTTTTTACCTTAATGCATTGTTTGCATTAAGGTAAAAAAAAATTAAATTCCCCTGTGCCCCCCCCTTTCCTGTGTGAAATGTAAGAGAGGGGAGAAGAGATCAGCGCTGTGCACAGCTGCATCTATTTTCCCCTTACTTCCTCTTCACACAGCATTCGAGAAGCAGCAGGAGCCATCGGCTCTTGCTGCTGTCAATCAAATGCAGTGAAGAGGAAGTGGGTGGGATGGGATGAAGCTCCACAGACACGCAGGTCGGTAGCTTGCAGAAAACGTTTCTCCCATAGCTGGCTATGGTGGACATAAAAAGAGGAGGAGGAGCCAAGATCGCCGCCGGAGACCCCAGAAGAGGAAGATCGGGGCCACTCTGTGCATTGTTATTTTATTTTTTAAATCAGATTTTAGTAACACTTTAATGAAAATGGCCTTAGCTCTAAAAATTAAAACTGTTGCAGCTGTTACATCCTAGGAGTGGTGGGCTGCAACGTATTGCATATCTGTACTTGTGTTTATATATCCTTAAAAAAAAAAAAAAAAGATTTGCATACATTTTTAAATTTTAATTTTAGTAATATAGAAAAATGTACATACAGTATGGTGTTCTTTCTTTCTTTTTTATTGTTTTTGTTTGTTTTTATGCAGTTGGCTACACGTTCCTTGATACTGAAGATGTGAATGAGGATAGTGTGCAGGATGTTCTGTTTCTTTTTAAAACTGATAATTCCAGCAACATGAATATATCCTGTGCAGATGGAGGTATATATTTTACATCTTGCTTGTTTGCATGTGCAAGTTTTTGTTAACCTCTTATGTAAATATTGCAAAACCACTGAAAGGAGAAAAAACATTGTGGAATACCTACACAAATATGGGGCGCAGGCATGGCCCATTATGTATCAGCAATAGTTCAAATGAAAAAGAAAAGCAATATCCACAGCATTGCTCTTCAGTTTTTTGTCCATTAATGGTTAGTCAGAGAGTGTTTTCAAACTTTTTCTACTAGATTATAAAAGTATCGCATATCATATTACATTGTGTAGACATGTTACATAATAAAATTATTATAGCCTAACTTCATCTTTTGGACACAAAAATAAAAACCATTACAAAGCATCTTTAAGATTCAAAAATGAAGCTCTGGTTGCAATACTTGTGTCCTCCTCAGCACTTTCCCTTGCAGGTCCACCACTCTACAACCCAGCGTCATTCCTCTTCTGGAATTAGTGATGCCTATCATCATCCAACCCATTTATTTTCTGGCAGTCCGTCATTCATGCCCCCTGAGGGTGCATTTTCACACCAGCCGGGGCTCACAATTCTCCTGGACAGTAAGGCACTCACATGAGTGCCACACTGTTCAGAAGTAATGACCACTGACCACAGAGAAAAACCTAGGACATCACGGGACTGATGAGCCACAAAAAAGGCATACGTAAAGGAAATAAACTTACTATATGTGACATTAAGTTAAGAAAAGTCAATGTTTAGGAAAAAAATATAACCACCACCATATTAAAAAAATGCCACGATAAAAATGATCTCACATTTTGTACCTTGAACTTGAACTGTAAGGAAAGTGTGGTCAGAAGCATTACCACCGGCAGTATATTTGGTGCCATTTTGAACTTTTGAAATGTTCTATAAACCAGGCTAATTATCTTCACCCGTTATTAAGCACCACTTCTCCAGATGTTTGCTGCCTCGGTATCTCTCTTAACTCAGCCCACTTCTTCATTCCTCACATATGCTCCTTTCACATGGGACCATATCCATATTACTGCCCTGTCTTACTCAACACTGTCGCACTTTGAATGACAATTGTGCGGTCATACAACACTGTACTCAAATGAAATTTTTTTATTTTTATTTTTTATTTTTTTCCCCACAAATAGAGCTTTCTTTTGGTGGTATTTGATCACCTCTGCGGTTTTTATTTTTTGTTAAGACCGAATATAAAAAATAAAAATTATATTTTTTTATATTTTGTTATAAAATTTTGCAAACAGGTAAGTTTTCTCCTTCATTGATGTATGCTGATGAGGCTGCACTGATGGGCACCAATAGGCTGCACTGATCGGCACCGATCGGCTGCACTGATGGACCCTGATAGGGTGGCACTGGTGGGCACTGATAGGTGGCACTGGTGGACACTGGTGTGCACTGAGAGGTGGCACTGTTGGGTGGCACTGAAGGGCATTGATAGGTGGCATTGGTGGGCACTGAGAAGTGGCACTAATAGCTGGCACTGATAGGTGGCAGTGATGGGCACTGATCGGTGGCAGTGATGAGCACTGATCGGCACTGGTAGGTTACACTGAAAGGCAGCACTGCTAGGTGGCACTGATTGGCACCACTTGTGGGCATTGATAGGTGGCACTTGTGGGCATTGATAGGTGGCACTCATGGGCATTGATAGGTGGAACTGGTGGGCACTGGCAGGTGGCAATGGCAGGGGGTACTGATTGGCACAGAGGAGGCAGATGTGCCTCCTTCCTCTTCGGGACCGATGTCCCTTAAACATAAGCCGGTGACCGGCTTTTTTTTCTCCTCACGCTGTCAGTGTGAGGAGAAAAAAAAACGATTACAAAGCTTTTGTTTACACACGTGATCAGCTGTCATTGGCTGACAGCTGATGACGTGGTAAGGGGCGGGGATCGGCGATCACCCGAGTCTCAGTGACTCGGTGATCACAGCAAGTGCGGGGAGCGCGCAAAGGGGAGGACAGCCTCCTGGAAATTCAGGTCCGCGCTGTAGCCGTCATTCAGCTATAGCGTGGACGTCAAAACATCATCTTGTCCATTTTCCATCAACAAGACTTACCTCTACTGTCATTCTTTTATAGTGGTTGGAAGATGTATCAACCCCTTAAACCGCTCCTCATCTGGCTTCAGTTACCTGCCAATAAAAGTTGTCTAGCTACACATGGATCATCACCAAATGCAGTCTAACCAAACATATGCAGCATACATGAAAATAAGTGCCTCAAATACCAATTTGTTTCTTCTGTATACCGTGGTCACCTGACGAGTTACTCACTTCCCACTGTGATCTTGTTGAGGTGCAAGCACAAATTCTCTGATGAAGCAAACATATATGTACGTCATGTCATTCAATATGAGGAAGCTGCCCCTTGAGCTAACAATAAGTGTTATGTGGGGCAGTAGAAAAGGCAGGATAAACTAGGTATTTATGAAAAACATTCTGGAAAACATGGATTTCAAAGCTTCTGCAACAAAGTACAGAATAGTCTTTTAGAGAAAAATGCACAGAGAACATTTTTGGTTTTAATGACACGTTGATTCTAATCCTAAACTGACTTTCTGCTCCCCCACTGACCTATTTATAGTATTCCCACCCATGCATAGCTTCCAGAATTGTCTGAAAGTATCTATCTTCATCCTACACTGAGATCCAAAGTAATTTAGAAATTCTTAAATGGTTGGGATACTGGCAAACAAAAAAAATGTTATGCCGCCCTGTTTAACCCTACCCCTAACCATCATGCCTCCAATTTTTGCTAGTGCCCCATTAGGGTGGACAACTTTTCTTCAGTTCTGCTTATAAAAGTCTAACTATAGTTTGTTAGATTTTTTATTCTTTCACTTTATTTTTTTTCATCGATCAAGATACAGTGCTCAATACACAATGGATATTTTTTATTTTTCTGCAATGACATCAACCAAGACTTCAAAAACTCTGTTTAAGCTAGTCTTTACGCAGCAACTATCTGGATCAGTGTATACTCGGCAACAGTTTTGAAGACCGTACCCAAAATCCACTGGACTAAAGATTGCTGGGCTAGCCTGGTATGTGACCTTTTTGCAGTAGGCGCTACGTTGTGGTGTTTTCCAGAACTGTGTACTGTGTTAGCTGCCGATCATTTCCTGGATCCTGAGTTATTGCACACCCTCTAGTGTGACCTACTCTCTGAGGACTAACGTAACATGTAATGTGCCTCTGCCATTATACTATAGTAACAGTTAAGGCTGGAGGGAACTGACCCTGACATCATCCCTTGAATGTGCATGCTCCAGCCCCTTTGGACTATGAGTACGCAAGGCATTTCTTCATATTAGTTGTTGTCCACTATATGGTGCAGCATGTCTTTTCAAAGCACCCCATTGTGCACCTTCCCTGATTTGTTTGAGTTCCGATTTGCGGCGGTATTGTCGTGGTTTTACTGCGGTTTCCCATTCAAATCAATGGGAAGGAGCGGTATAGGAGCGGTGAACACACCGCTCCTATACCGCTCCCAAGATGCTGCTAGCAGGACCTTTTTTTGCCGTCCTGCTAGCGCACCGCTCCAGTGTGAAAGCCTGCCGGCTTTCACACTGGAGTGAATGGGGCAGGATTTTTTCAGGCGGTATACAGGCGCTATTCTTAGCGCTGTACCGCCTGAAAAACGCCCCAGTGTGAAAGGGACCTAAGGGACTATGGCATATCAGTCTCTTATGCTATGAAGGCTACCCCCTGCCTGGCATCTGTCATGTTCACTAAGCCATGCAGCTTAGCAAAGGCACCAGATCTGTGCCAAGGGGATGTGACTGACATATGCATTCTGGAAAGTGACGTTATCGCAGCCTGGCTATTCAACAGGCCGAACAGACAGAACCCAGAAGGGAGACCGGGTGACATCACAGCGCTGGAGGACTTTATTTTGACAGGTACAGTCTGTCATAATTTGCTATCACATTATGGCTTAAACCACCTAAATATGGTGGGGGATACTGATGGGCATTATTACAATACAAGTATTGTAGCTATGCTGAATTATTTAGATGTTTACACCCTTACTCAAATTTGGTTATGTATTTTTCTCTTTACAGGTTTTAAGTCTCCATGCTTCTTTTTATCTGCCTTGTCCGGTACAAATGGGAGCACTTTGTGGGTCATCCCGGTTAGTGATGATGACAATATTCAGTTGGTGCAGTGTGGAATCCATAATCTTGGTGGTGCAGGACATTCTGGTTGTCTATTAATTGGAAATTCAGAAGTCATATTAGCAGCTGATTCAAAATCGGGTAAGTCAATTTTTAGTGTATACATCTCTTATTATATTGAAGGATGTGGACTTTGTATCTGATGGCTGATTTATACTTGCAGTTTCCATATAAAATGTATAATAAATGTTATAATGAAGCCTACATAAAGCATACTTTGTTTTCTGCCCCTTGGATATATAAAGCTGAACTCCAGCCTTAACTTCAGTAGTGCACAGTTTACAGGCTCTTGCCCACACTGTGAGCTTCTCACAGTGTACATTAGAAGCTTCAGCAAATGAGTTAGAGCTTGCCTCATTTCTTGATTGGAGGAAGTCCTGCATCATCTAGACTTTCTTTTTTTTTTTTGTTTTACACCTCAGCCTTACTTTTTCTGGTTTGCCCATTTCATTATTTGGATATCCGTCCTTTCAGTCATGCATGCTCAGGATCACATGTAGGAATTGCCTAGGGCAGCTTGCAAGAAAACGCATCCTATCAAGTAGAGCTGCATGATTAATTGTTAAAAGTTTGCAATCTCGATTCAATCCCCCTCACAATCTTAACCCGACATATTTCCTCGATTCTATGTGACAAGTGCAGAGCCGCTCAGAGCTGTAGAAAAAAAAACAGCAATGTTTATCAAACTTTACTCAGCGCTGGGAGATAGAGATAATCAAATAAGAAAAACAGAAAAAAAAAACAGTGTTATATCCTTGCAATGAATATATGTTGATGGACTGTTGAATCATCCCTGTCAAGTCGCACTACTGATGAATGAGACTTGTTACACATATATATATTTTTTTCTGTTTTTCTTATTTAATTATGCAATATATTTTTTGTTTTTCTTTGTGATTCACAATCATATGTTGCGCCAATTTATTGGATGAGATTTATTGGTTTTAGTGATTGGAGTTCACCAAAGACACGGTTTGGTAACATTGTATGTTCGCCTACTATAGAGTGTCACGGCATCTAAAAGTATTTTCACATTTATATTTTATGTTGTTGTGTATAAGAATCACCAAACTGTTGGTTGAGTACCGTAGCACCAGATTTATTACCATTATGTGTTGATTTTGTTACACTTTACAAAATTATAATAGGTATATTTCAATATATAAATTAATCAAGAGCCCCTGTATGAAAAAGTATAGGGGAATTAACACTTTATAGTCCTAATTTTATTTGAGCGCCCCTGCAATATCTACACATCCCATACTTTGTCATACTTGATGGGTATTCCCCTGCTAGTGTACATGACTTTATACAAGGGGAGGGCTTTGTTAAAAAGTGCCTTCCATCCCGGAATATATGCAGAGTGGACTTTTTCCAGGACAGTATGTATCACCCTCTTGGGAGCTGGGGCATCAACAAGTCCCAGAAGACACACCTCAACAGTTGGACGTACACAAAGTGTAGTAACCTCCTCTACACATTTCGTGGCCCCCTGCCAGAAGTGATTCTCATTTTAGCCAGAATCTTGCAGCTCTACTATCATGCCTAATGTCCATTCATCAAGTTATTGTGATATTTGCATAACTCCTCCCAAGCAAACCACTGCTTTTGTTAGGGATGGGGGCCCTCGAGAGGAGTATTGATGCAGTGCGCTGCTAGAGAATAAACAGTATACAGTGGGGATCGAAAGTTTGGGCACCCCAGGTAAAAATGTGTATTAATGTGCATAACGAAGCCAAGGAAAGATGGAAAAATCTTCAAATGGCATCAAATTACAGATTAGACATTCTTATAATATGTCAAAACAAGTTAGATTTTATTTCCATCATTTACACTTTCAAAATTACAGAAAACAAAGAAATGGCGTCAGCAAAAGTTTGGGCACCCTGCAGAATTTATAACATGCACCCCCTTTGCAAAGCTGAGACCTGCCAGTGTCATGGATTGTTCTCAATCATCGTCTGGGAAGACCAGGTGATGTCAATCTCAAAGGTTTTAAATGGCCAGACTCATCTGACCTTGCCCCAAAAATCAGCACCATGGGTTTTTCTAATAAGCAGTTGTCTAGAAAACTGAAACTGAAAATAGTTGACGCTCACAAAGCTGGAGAAGGCTATACGAAGATAGAAAAGCGTTTTCAGATGTCAATATCCTCTGTTTGGAATGTAATTAAGAAATGGCAGTCATCAGGAACAGTGTAAGTTAAAGCAAGATCTGGAAGACCAAGAAAAATATCAGACAGAACAGCTCGCAGGATTGTGAGAAAAGAAATTCAAAACCCATGTTTGACTGCACGATCCCTCCAGAAAGATCTGGCAGACACTGGAGTTGTGGTACACTATTCCACTATAAAGAGATACTTGTACAAATATGGTCTTCATGGAAGAGTCATCAGAAGAAAACCTCTTCTACGTCCTCACCACAAAAATCAGCGTTTGAACTTTGCAAATGAACATATAGACAAGCCTGAGGCATTTTGGAAACAAGTTCTGTGGACCGATGAGGTTAAAATAGAACTTTTTGGCCGGAGTGAGCAAAGGTACGTTTAGAGAAGAAAGGGCACAGAATTTAATGAAAAGAACCTCTGTCCAACTGTTAAGCATGGGGGTGGATCAATCATGCTTTGGGGTTGTATTGCAGCCAGTGGCACAGGGAACATTTCACGAGTAGAAGGAAAAATGGATTCACTAAAATTTCAGCAAATTTTGCATGGTAACTTGATGCCATCTGTGAAAAAGCTGAAGTTAAAGAGAGGATGGCTTCTACAAATGGATAATGATCCTAAACACACCTCAAAATCCACGGGGATTACATGAAGAGGCGTAAACTGAAGGTTTCGCCATTGCCTTCACAATTTCCTGACCTCAACATTATTGAAAATCTATGGATAGACCTTAAAAGAGCAGTGCGTCACAGACAGCCCAGAAATCTCAAAGAACTGGAAGACTTTTGTAAGGAAGAATAGGCAAAGATACCTCAAACAAGAATTGAAAGACTTGGCTGGCTACAAAAAGCGTTTACAAGCTGTGATACTTGCCAAAGGGGGCAGTACAAGATATTAACTCTAATTAATAAACTATTTTTGTTTTCTGTAATTTTGAAAGTGTAAATGATGGAAATAAAATCTAACTTTTTTTTTTTACATATTATAAGAATGTCTAATCTGTAATTTGATGCCATTTGGAGATTTTTCCATCTTTCCTTAGCTTCGTTATGCACATTAATACACATTTTTACCTGGGGTGCCCAAACTCTCAATCCCCACTGTAGGAAGGAGAAAATAAATATGGCAGTGTTTTCAACCCCATATAATTTAGCGTTCCCAAACATTAGGAAGATTGTTGAGAGATTAATCCCTATTTTGTACAAAGGTACATTTGCCAAGGTACTATCAAAAGGTATTAAGTCAGTGTCAAGACTGGCCCTGACATTGGGACAGTATTTGTCCCCAAGCTTGTTTTTACCCCCAGTGACAGATAATGCAGGTTGGTTTCGGTTTAAAAGGAACTTTAAATGTGGGGAGACTGGTTGTCCGTGCTGTCCCAGAATCGTAAGGCAGAGCAAGTTTAGGTCCACTGTAAGTGGTAAAGAATTATAACACTAAAATGTGGTGTACATTTATTACTTGCTCTGGATGTGTGATACAATACTTAGGTTCTGCCAGCAGAAGACTGCAAGATCATCTCCGTGACCATATACAATATCTCACAAAAGTGAGTACACCCCTTAAATTTTTGTAAATATTTTATTATAACTTTTCATGTGACAATATTGAAGAAATTACACTTTGCTACAATGTAAAGTAGTGAGTGTACAGCTTGTATAACAGTGTAAATTTGCTGTCCCCTCAAAATAACTCACACACAGCCATTAATGTAAACCGCTGGCAACAAAATTGAGTACACCCTAGAGCTGCACGATTAATCGTCAAGAATCGTTATCGCTGTCTAAAGTGTTTCATGATTCTTGCTATGTAAAGAATTCTATCTGCTCTTCTGAAGCCACAGCCAACAAAAGAAAGGAAGAGAAAAACTGGGCAGTCTGCCAAGGCTTGCAACGTTCTTTATCAGTTGAACTTAAGACCCCTTTCACACTGAGGGCTTTTTGCAGGCGCTATAGCGTTAAAAATAGCACCTGCAAAACGCCCTAAAACAGCTGTTCCATGCACTCAAGTGTGAAAGCTCGAGGGCTTTCACACTGGAGTGGTGCGCTGGCAGGGCGTCAGAAAAAGTCCTGCCAGCAGCTTCTTTGGAGCGGTGAACTCACCGATCTTCCACCGCTGCTCCCCATTGAAATCAATGGGGCAGCGCTGCGATACCGGCGGCATTTTGCAGGTGGATTTAACCCCTTTTCGGCCACTAGCGGGGGTTAAAAGCGGCCGAATAGCGCAGCTAAAACAACGGTAAAACGGCGCTAAGGATAGCGCCACTTTACCGCTGACGCCCTAGGCAGCGCGGTGTGAAAGGGCTCTAAGTAGAAACATCGTAACAATTTGTCAATGGAATAGACTTGCTGTCTAAGTGAAAAAAGTTTAACCACTTAAACACTAAACCTTTTTCTGACATTTGTTGGTTTCCAGTTAAAATCTTTTTTTTTTGCTAGAAAATTACTTAGAACCCCTCAACATTATATATATTTTTTAATAGACACCCTGTAGAATAAAATGGTGGTTGTTGCAATATTTTATATCACACTGTATTTGTGCAGCGATCTTTCAAATGCAATTTTTTTGGAAAAAATTACTTTAATGAAAAAAAAAAGAAAATAACCAGTAAAGTTAGCCCATTTTTTTTTGTATAATGTGAAAGATTTTACGTTGTGAGAATCGCAATCTTTCTATTCTAAGCAAAAATATGTGTAATTTTGGCCAGAATCGTGCAGCTCTAGTACACCTCTAATTGAAAATGTCCAAATTGGGCCCAAAGTGTCAATATTTTGTGTGGCCACCATTATTTTCTAGGATTGCCTTAACCCTTTTGGGCATGGAGTTCACCAGAGCTTCACAGGTTGCCACTGGAGTCCTCTTCCACTCCTCCATGACGACATCATGGAGCTGATGGATGTTAGAGACCTTGCGCTCCTCCACCTTCCATTTGAGGATGCCCCACATATGCTCAATAGGTTTTAGCTCTGGAGACATGCTTGGCTAGTCCATCACCTTTACCCTCAACTTCTTTAGCAAGGCAGTGGTAATCTTGGAAGTGTGTTTGGGGTCGTTATCATGTTGAAATACTGTCCTGCGGCCCAGTCTCCGAAGGGAGGGGATCATGCTTGGCTTCAGTATATCACAGTACATGTTGGCATTCAATGTTCCCTCAATGAGTTCATTCAGTAGCTCCCCAGTGCCGGAAGCACTCATGCAGCCCCAGACCATGACACTCCCACCACCATGCTTGACTGTAGGCAAGACACATTTGTCTTTGTACTCCTTACCTGGTTGCCGCCACACATGCTTGACACCATCTGAACCAAATAAGTTTATCTTGGTCTCATCAGACCACAGGGCATGGTTCAAGTAATCCATGTCCTTAGTCTGCTTGTCTTCAGCAAACTGCAGGCTTTCTTGTACATCATCTTTAGAAGAGGCTTCCTTCTGGGCTGACAGCCATACAGACAGGTTTGATGCAGTGTGTGGCGTATGGTCTGAGCACTGATAGGCTGACCCCCCACCCCTTTCAACCTCTGCAGCAATGCTGGCAGCACTCAGCACATCTATTTCCCAACCTCGGGATATAAGGCTGAGCACGTGCACTCAACTTCTTTGGTCGACCATGGCAAGGCCTGTTATGAGTGGAACCTGTCCTGTTAAACCGCTGTATGGTGCAGCCGTGCTGCAGCTCAGCTTCAGGGTCTTGGCAATGTATAATATATAATATAATTATAGCCTAGGCCATCTTTGTGTAGAGCAACAATTATTTTTTTCAGTTCGCACCAAATTTAACACACCTGAGACCTTGTAACACTAACGAGTCACATGACACCTGGGAGAGAAGATGGCTAATTGGGCTCAATTTGGACATTTTCACTTAGGGGTGTACTCACTTTTGTTGCCAGCGGTTTAGACATTAATGGCTGTGTGAGTTATTTTGAGGGGACAGCAAATTTACATTGTAGCAAAGTGTCATTTCTTTAGTGTTGTCACATGAAAAGATATACCGTATTTATCGGCGTATAACACGCACCGGCGTATAACACGCACCCCAAGTTTAGGAGGGCATTTTAAGGAAAAAAAGTTTTAGGAGGGAAGTTTAGGGAAAAAAAAAACTTACATTTAAGCGTCATTTGCAGCTTGCCCAGCCTTGCCCAGCGTCAGTGCAGCCTTGCCCAGCGTCATTGCAGCCTTGCCCAGCGTCATTGCAGCCTTGCCCAGCGTCATTGCAGCCATGCCCAGCGTCATTGCAGCCTTGCCCAGCGTCATTGCAGCCTTGCCCAGCGTCATTGCAGCCATGCCCAGCGTCAGTGCAGCCTTGCCCAGCGTCATTGCAGCCATGCCCAGCGTCATTGCAGCCATGCCCAGCGTCATTGCAGCCATGCCCAGGGTCATTGCAGCCTTGCCCAGGGTCATTGCAGCCTTGCCCAGCATCGTTGCAGCCTTGCCCAGGGACGTTGTACCTTGCCCAGGGTCATTGCAGCCATCCCAGCGACATTAGAAGTCCGGTCCGGGTTTAAATTTCCCGCCGCCGAGACTCTGTCGCGTGCGCCGCCGAAAAATGTCCGAGGCGCGGCCGAAAAAGACCGAAGCGGCCCCGGAAAAGGCCGAGCCGACTGTTCAGCTCCGATCGCGGTCCCGCCTCCCTGCTGTTTCCGGAACGAGCGCAGGGAGGCGGGACTCCGAGTAGAGCCGAACAGTCTGCTCGGTCTATTGCGGCGCGGCTTCGGGTTTTTTCGGCCGCGCCTCGGTTTTTTTCGGCGGCGCTCGCTATTTTTTGGCGGCGCTCGCCATTTTTGCCATTTTTGATTTTTTTTTTTGGGGGTATCGGCGTATAACACGCACCCACGACTTTCCCCCGATTTTTAGGGGGGAAAAGTGCGTGTTATACGCCGATAAATACGGTAATAAAATATTTACAGAAATGTGAGGGGTGTACTCACTTTTGTTAGATACTGTATATGACACTATTAAAAAACATGATATGAGCGTTGCATGTCATTTTAATGAGTGTCACGGGGGCGACACAACAGCGATATGTATTCAAGGTATTGAAAAGGTGACTTGTCCAAAGAGAGGTATCAACACTTTTGGTTTGCTATGCAAACGCGAAGTACACTAGATTTTTCATCTGAGAACTAGAATTCCTGAGGGACTCAATTTTGAATGCCACTTGACATATTTTTACCAATCGATTGTTTGATCACCAATACATTAATATAACGTATTATGTTTCTATATGAGAGGATTAAGATTAACCTGTTAGAATTTGCCCTCAAGTTTCAGATACTCAATATTCCTGGTCTGTGGCAGTGGGAAATGCACATTCCCTTCACATACAATTTGATGTAGCATATAGATATGAAGGAAGGAAGGGATGTCTGATATTTCGACATATGGGGCACATATTGAGGGCCCCTGCCTCCACAGTTGGTCATTTCTAATTGGGGACCATCCCTCTAGCTTGTAAATATAGAAAAGGTCTACTGTTTATGCATGAATTTCTGCTTACTTTTCTCTTATTTACTGTATTTTTGGTTTGTTGCTATTTTATAATTTTTGTTGTAACAATTGTTTCAAACTTTGGTTACATATCAGTAGAGCTGGGGATGTAGGTCTTTAGGATCTTCTCATCTGCATAGACTGTTTGGATTTATTGATTTTGTTGTTTTTGTCTGTAGCCAGAAAGTGGGTATTGTATATTGGAAATATCAATCCTTGTCGTCTCCCACCCCCTGCCCTTCTGTGGTATTTGGTGTATACCTTGGGATGAGGATGGTGGTGTTTAGTGCTGCCGAGCTGTCATTTGAATCTTTCTATTCAGCCAGTGACAGGTATATCTGTGACAGCGCATGGTGCCAGCTATTTCCGCTGGCTGCAGATCACGTACCTGTGGAACTTTAGGGATCTGTGTATAGCAGTTTGCAGGGGCTGCGGCTGAGGATTGGCAGCGTCATATGGATTTATGGATAATGAATACAGGTGAATGCGATGGCATTGCCTACAGCTAGAACACCATGTACAAATATGAATGCACATATTATTGTTGCGTTTTTCATATGTTCAATGTTTTTAAATGTAAAATAATGCACCTACGGAAAAAGAATCCCTTAGAGAGTACAACATTGGGGGTACAATGTTGGCCAGCACTACAGAGGAAAAAGATTTGTGAGTACTTATTTCAGATGATTGCAAACAGTGTGACCAGGCAGTGGGATAAGCAAATAGAATTCTAGGATGCATCACTAGAGGGATCACCAGCAGGAGTAAGGAGGTCCTGATTCCTCTATATACAGTGGGTATAGAAAAGAAGCACCCCCCTTAATAATAACACTTTGTTGCTTTGCAGCCTGAAATGAAGACAGACACAGTTTTTGTTTTATCCAGCTGTATTTACTCAGTGCAACTTATAACAGCCAAGTGAAATATATAACACCAGCATGTCAGAAAAAAAAATTCTTCAAAAACAGAATCACTGAGTTGACAAAGGGATCACCCCCCCCTCCTATTAATGACTTGTAAAGTCAATCAGGTGGAGCTAATCACCGTCTCAATAGCACACAAAGCCATGTGACTTTCAACTGTGATCGGCTGTGGTCATTTTGATTAGCTCAGTATGAAAAGAGCTTTCCTTGAGCATTTCAGTTCCTGGTAGTGCAACTGAAGTAAACAATCAACTATGGGTGGTAAGGCACTGTAAAAAGATCACCAGGATAAAGTTGGGGACAGGCACAATACAAAATAATTTCAAAGGCTTTATCAATGCCTAGAAGCACACAGTGAAGTCTATTATTACAAAGTGGAAGGTATTTGGTACAGCACAGACCCTCCCTGGATCAGGACGTCGCTCCAAACTGGATAAAAGAGCCAGGAGGAAACTGGTCAGAGAGGCTACCAAAAAGCCTACAGCAACTCTGAAGCAGTTGCAGGAATTTATGACAAAGAGTTGTCATTGTGTTCATGTGACAACAATATCACAAATTCTCCACAAATTTGGCTTGTATGGAAGGGTTGCAAGAATAAAGCCACTCCTCAAGAAGGCCACATGCAGTCACGACTGAGCTTTGCCAAAACGCACCTTGAAGATTCTGAGGCCACGTGGAAAAAGGTGTTATGGAAAAATTTTTTATTTGGCCTCGACACCAAACGATATGTCTGGCGGAAATCCAATACAGCTCACCATCCAAATAACACCATTCCTACAGTAAAACATGGAGGTGGTAATATCCTGTTATGAGAGTGTTTCTCTTCAGTAGGGACTGGAGCACTTGTCAGGATAGAAGAAAAATTAATTAGGAAAAATACCATCACATTCTTAAGGAAAATCTGCTGCTCTCTGCCAAAAATTGTCAATGAGAAGGTTTACATTCCAACATGAAAATGACCCAAAGCACACAGCAAAAATGACCACACGGTGGTTGAAGGAGAGAAAGGTGAATGTGCTTGCATGGCCTAGTCAGAGCCCAGTCTTAAGCCCCATACACACGGTCGGACTTTTTCATGGATTCTGTCCGATCGGACAATGTTGTTGAAAAATCAGACCGTGTGTATGCACCATCGGACAGTGTACGTCGGATTGTCCGACGGACAAAGTCTTATCTCCTGCTGGAAAGATTTGCCGACAACACGGTCCGATCACACCAAATCCGATCGTGTGTACGGTTGTCCGACCGGACAAAGTGCTACGCATGCTCAGATCACATTACAAGACCAAAGCTATTGGCTACTAGCCTCTACGTAGTCCCGTCGTAGGCAACAAACGTCACCACGTTCAGAATGATCGGATTTTCCGACAACTTTGTCCGACCGTGTGTACGCAAAACCAACATCAGACAAAGTATGACGGACAGGATCCGACCGACCTGGTCCGCGGATTGTCCGACCGTGTGTATGGGGCTTTAAAGTGTAGCTCCACACAAAAGGGGAAGCGATGATTGCCGCATTTCGCACTTTTTGGGGGGGGAGCAGGTTCCCGGCTTTTGATCGCTGCGACAATCTAAGCCGGAAGTTTGCTCCTTCCCCTGCATCTTCTGGGACATATAACAGTTCCCAGAAGACTATGGGACCATTCACAAGGCACAGCACGACTTGCACATGTGCAGTAGTAAACAGGCCGTGAAGCCGCAAGGCTTCCCTTTCTGTTTCCCTTACTAGAGATGCCGGCGCCTGCACCCGAAGCCGATTGAAGAATTGGTTCGTATGAGGACACCGCTGGATCCTTGGACAGGTAAGCGTCCTTATATTTTTGCATATTTGTGGCAGTATTTGTAGCTGCTGACTTTTCATTTTTTTGGGGGGGAGGGGGGGAGCCTGGAGCTCTTCTTTAAACACCATCCCACAAACGGTCACCTTCAGATTTAGCTGAACTTGATCAGTTCTGCAAGGAAGAGTGGGCAAATATTGCAAAGTCTAGGTGTGCAAAGTTAGTAGAGACATATCCCAACAGACTAAAGGCTGTAAATACAGCATAAGGTGGTTCAACAAGATACTGACACAAGGGGTGATACTTTTTCCAACTCAGTGATTCTGTTTTTGATTTTTTTTTTCCTGACATGTTGGTGTTATACCTTTCACTTGGATGTTATAAGTAGAGGAAATCTCTCTATAGTTGAGGAAGTAATCTCTTGGACAACTGTCAGTGGAATAAGTGTTGTCCTTAGATTTTCCCTCCAATTTCTCTCCAGCTCACTATCGTTCTTGACAATGGTCACCAGGAAAACGAAGAGGGCGACTCTCCCCAGAAGGAAAAGAGACCACAATAAAACCAAGATAGTGGTTCCAACCCTTCTACATTTTATTCAAAATGGAAAATAAAACTTTTTTGGCTGTGGATGTACTTTAAACAAACATTTTAAGCAAAGTATAACTATGTAAAATCATGCATAAGAACTGAACATTTTATTGGGAAAATTATTTTAATATTAAATGCCAAATGTAGTTCAAATAATTAATGTAGTTTAAAATTGGTTAACACAATACACTGCATATCATATTTGTGAAAGTAACAAGAGGAAGGTTCTCTCTTACTGGTGCCAATGCCCAACAACCTGGAGGACCAAGATATCCCTTTTTGCCTGGGACATCACCAGACATCTTTCCAACATGGGTGTCCCAAATATGCTACTGCTGATATTTTTTAAATCGTCTGACCACACAAGCTCCATCTACTCAAAGTACACAGCCTAAAGTATAACTACATTTCAGGTGATCATCTAATAACATGTTTAATTATCGAAAATATGATAATATAGAATAAAATATGTTATGAAATTATTTATTAAAGGCTATCATTATCATTAATGTACCTCGTTTGCAGAAATAAAAAAAGCTTTCTTTGATTTTGAGAACAAGGCCTTTCCTTAGCCCTTGCTGTATTTCTTAGAAAGTTTTATCACTTTCTGGTATGTAGATTTGGGACAGAGAAAGCAGTAAGACACAGGAAGGAGTTTACCAGCTGACCTCAGTAGCACACACCCTTCACCCATCAACTGTTTTCACAGCATCCCTCCAAGCGTGCATTTGCCTGTCTTCCCCGGGGTCCCCGTCAAATGGACTCAGGCCACATGCTAAACTCCCTGGAGCCGCATGCAGCCCACGGGACACCCCTGATGTAGTGCAAGGGCCTGCCTGATTGGATACAGAGTGATTGGATAGATAGTGTCCTATTATATCGTTTTCGTAAATCTAAAGCAGATTGTACATTTAGATTGTATAGTGTATGGCCACATTTATACACCTAAAATTACCTAGTTGCGCATTCATTGTCATTAATTGTTAATGGCACACCAAACACAGAAGCAAATGCACATTTTGCATCATGAAAAAAACAAGTGACAAATGCAGCAAAACTTACAGTAAAAAATGTGCAACTTGCACCACGCCAAAATGTCCCATGAGCTACTTTGCCACGTGTTATTAAATTTAGTTGAAAAAAAAGACACAATTCCATCTAGTTCAACCAACAACATTTTTTTTTTTTTTTTTTTAAATCGTACAATCCCATATACAGAATCTTATACCCACAGTTGATCCAGAGGAAGGCGAGAAACCCCAGCAAAGCATGATCCAATTTGCTACAGCAGGGAAAAAATTCCTTCCCGATCCCCTAAGAGGCAATTTGATTTTTCCCTGGATCAACTTTACCTATAAATGTTAGTATCCAGTTATATTATGTACATTTAGGAAATAATCCAGGTCTTTTTCAAAGCAATCTACTGAGCTGGCCAGAACCACCTCTGCAGGGAGTCTATTCCACATTTTCACAGCCTTTACTGTGAAGAAACCTTTCTGTATTTGGAGATTAAATCTTTTTTCCTCTAGACATAAAGAGTGTCCCCTTGTCCTCTGTGATGACCTTTAAAGGGATTGTAAACACTTGTGGTTTTTCACCTTAATACATTCTATGCATTAAGATGAAAAACCTTCTATAGCGCAGCACCCCCTTTACTCATCTGAACCTGGTCTTTCCACCGCCGAGAATGAGCACACCAGCTCTAGCCTTTGTCTCCGTCCTGATTGGATTGATTGATAGCAGCGCAGCCATTGGCTCCCGCTGCTGTCATTTAAATCCAATGATGCGTAGCCAGGGAGCGGGCCGAGTCCTGCTGTCTGTGTCAATAGACGCAACAGCAGGACACGGGAGTGTGCCTGCACGAGTGCCCTGAGGGAGAGCGCTTCTTCAACGGGGCACTCAAGATGAGGAAGAGCCAGGAGCGCTGCTGAGGAACCCCAGAAAAGGAGGATCAGGGCCACTCTGTGCAAAACCAACTACACAGAGGAGGTAAGTATGACATGTTTTTGATAACAAAGGTTTAGTTACCCTTTAACCACTTGCCGACCGCCCGCCGTTGATTGACGGCAGCAGAATGGCACTCCTGCGCAAGACGCGATACAAGGTGTATAGGGCACGCGTGGCGTGACGTAGGAGCTCGTGCGCGTGGTCGGCGGCTCCCGATGGCTGCCAGCTACTCACAATTGCTCCTTAGAAGGAGAGAATGGAGATCTGTCAATGTAACCAGATAGATCTCCGTTCTGTCAAGGGTGAGCAATCTTTTTCCTACTGCTTAGGAACACCGATCGGTCTCCTCACCCAGGCAGAAGGGAAAAGTCTGAAGACGAGCTGTCTGTGGATTTTCGGATCGTTAGTACATTGCATTCGACAGACGATTTGACTTTTACATCAGACAAAAGCTGGGTGTGCAGGCTATAATTGTTGCCACCCAAATAATGCATTTGGGTGGCAAAAATATGAATGCAATCTATACACTGGGGGAGAACCACTGGGGGAATCTAGGATGGAAAAGGACCTGGGGGTTCTAGTAAATGATAGGCTCAGCAATGGCATGCAATACCAAGCTGTTGCTAACAAAGCAAACAGAATATTGGCATGCATTAAAAAGGGGATCAACTCCAGAGATAAAACAATAATTCTCCCACTCTACAAGACTCTGGTCCGGCCGCACCTGGAGTATGCTATCCAGTTCTGAGAACCAGTCCTCAGGAAGGATGTACTGGAAATGGAGCAAGTACAAAGAAGGGCAACAAATCTAATAAAGAGTCTGGAGGATATTAGTTATGAAGAAAGGTTGCGAGCACTGAACTTATTCTCTCTGGAGAAGAGATGCTTTAGAGGGGATTTGATTTCAATATACAAATACCATACTGGTGAGTTTAACAAGACACGTGGCCACTCATTAAATTTAGAAGAAAAGCGGTTTAACCTTAAACTGCATAGAGGGTTCTTTACTGTAAGAGCGGCAAGGATGTGGAATTCCCTTCCACAGGCGGTGGTCTCAGCGGAGGGCATTGATAGATTCAAGAAACTATTAGATAAGCACCTGAATGACCGCAACATACAGGGATATACAATGTAATGCTGACATACAATCACACACATAGGTTGGACTTTTGTCTTTTTTCACCTACTATGTAACTATGTAAAAAAACTCTAGGTGTGAATTTGGCTTGAAAGTAAAATTGGTGCATGTACACAAGAACAATCAATATCCTTTAACATCTGTGTGTCTCTAAAGGCATAGCAAACCGCACAGAAATCCTGCAAATGTGCATCGTGTTTGTGTTGTCCTTACATGTTAAAGGCTCCCCAAGTGCAGCAAATGCACCAAAAACTTTGGTAATGCACCATGCTCTGCTCCAAAAAAAGTGGTGATTGTGAATGGGCTGCCCTATGCTTGATGAGTAAACCCCCCCCCCCCCCCCCCCCCCAAAAAAAAAAACACGTGCTGGAATGTGAGTTTTTTGGTACATGGAGATGTAAATGAGGCCTGACAACTGTTTTCATCCGCTAGCTCCTATGTACTTGTTTAAAGATGGCCGTACACTATGCAATATGGTTGTACAATCTCTGTAAAATTTCCTTTAGATTTACCAGAACTATGGAATAGGATGGCCCATCTGACCAAACCATTCAATTTGTGTCAAATCAGACAGAACCTTGTACTACATAGCTGATGGGAGATCTTAAGGAGATTGTACAATCAGATTGTATAGGAAGTGGGTGGAACGTAGTATTATAATGAGGGAGGTGTGGCCCAGAGTGGTGAAAACACCCTATCGCACTCTCTTCTGTGATGCAACAACGAAGTGAAGGCTTCTGGGAGATGACCTACAGGAAGTGAAAGCTGAGAAACGATCTACAGGAAGTGATAGAATCTTAAAATTATTTAAAAAATCTGAATAAACTGACAAAATTTTAAACCTCCTGCCGATAAGGTAAGTGGGAGAAAGGGGCATTAAGATGGCTGAGCCAGAAATGGCATTGGAAAACACTTATATTTATTATGAAAAGTGAAATTCTGCCTGTAAAGGTGAACTTATCCTTTAACTGAATAGCACTTCACAATCTACCAATTAAAGTGGTTGTAAAATTGAATGCTGTACTTCTACCTATAGGTAAGCCTATAATAAGTCTTAACTATAGGTACTGTAAATATCTCCTAAACCTGCGCCATTTAGGAGATATTTACTATAAATGCAGGTAATGGCATCATCAGCGCATTCGCTCTGAAAGAACGGCCACCCGGGCCGTGCCTTCAGAATCCTGTGCCGTGCGTGGAAGTGACATCATCGTGGCTCCGGCCAGTCACACAGTCCGCGGACCTGGAAGGAATACAGGTGAAGATGGAAGCGGCTTCCAGCGATGACATTGCATCGCTGGAATGCTTTGTTTTCAGGTAAGTTTCACATAATGTGCTAGTATGCGTACTATATATATATATATATATATATATATATATATATATATATATATATATATATATATAATATATAATATATATTATACAGTATATTATGTATGCTTTTAAAATTTACAGATAACTGAAGAAAGCACATTATGCCTTTACCTTGCAGGTCTGAAAAAAGCACCCAGTAGATTACAACCGCTTTAAGTTTTTGCTGGAGACATCAGAGTTCTCAAGTATGCAGTCCTTGCTATATTTACATAACCATAATAAATTCTGATGACCTCTTTATATTACAGGAAATATTTTATGGAGGAAACCAACTGGATTTGCATTGAACTCAGTGGTTATAAAGCCTTCACTGAAAATCCCAGATATGGATGAGGATGGTATAGAAGACCTGATGATTTTTTTAACAATCGAACAGGAGGTAAGATGAATTCCATAGTGTAAACCTTAAAGCTGAACTCTGGGATAAGAGAATGTTGTCTATATACAAGAGTCATGTGTATTCTTCCATGAGCCTTGGTGTGCTTTGTGTGTTTCTTCCAGACCTCTATAGTAAATAAAGACCGGTTACTGCTGTTCTCTCTTTGTGACTGGTCCTGTTGTCATCCCCACCTGTAGTGAGTGGAGCCTGCTGGGTCCCTCCTATAGCTCTGCTTTCTGCGCAGGAATGTACAGCATATTGATGTCACTGCTACTTTTGGGTTTGCAATGGCATATGGAGCTCACAAAGTGGATTTATTTCCTTTGTAGTTATTGAGGAATGTATTGAAATGGGAGTTTCTGTGCCGGAGTTCAGCTTTTAGTCATGCTTGTATTCTTGAATGCCTGTGTGTTTTTTACTTCAGTTATCTGTAAATTTTAAAAGCATACATATGTATGTATATATATATAATATGTGTGTGTAAAATATACCGTATTGGCGTACAACACGCACTTTCCCCCCCCCCCTGCGTCACCCCCAATGCAAACAGGAGCCTATATCTCAAGCAACGCCGCTAGTTGTGGCCGCTCTCCTCCTCTCACTCTGCCTCCTTCTCGATTGTAGCTTTTGATTGGAGGAGGCGGCTTCTGTGTGCCTCAGTGGATGCCGCTCTCTCTTGGACCCGGTCATGTGACTCTCCTCTGCTGTTTCATTGATGGTCACATGACCACTCTCCTCCCACTCCGCCTCCTCTTCGATTGTAGCTTTTGATTGGAGGAGAGCAGTCATGTGACCATCAATGAAACCACAGAGGAGAGTCACACGACCGGGTCCACGAGAGAGCGGCATCAGTTGAGGCACACAGAAGCCCCATCCACAATTAGCGTGACACAGGAGGAGCGGCGCACGACAAAGGGCTGCCAGCAACACCTTCTCAACCCCTAAAGGTATGCTGGCAGCGCTGTCCCAGGAGGCTTTATAATGAAAGGAGTCCATGTACTGTGCAGGGAAAGGAGTCCATGTACTGTGCAGGGAAAGGAGTCCGTGTGCTGTGCAGGGGGCTGTGGAAAGTTTTTCCCCCGAAACTTCCCTCTTAAAATCAGGGTGCGTGTTATACGCCGATAAATATGGTATATATAAGAAAAGAAAACAGATTCTTTATTGGCTTTTTTACAGTGCATTGAAATTGTTCACATTTTGTCATGTTACAACTAAAAAGTAAATGTGTTTTATTGGGATTTTATTTGATAGACCAACAAAGTGGCACATAATTGTGAAGTGGAAGGAAAATGATAAATGGCTTTCAACATTTTTTACAAATAAATATGTGAAAAGTGTGGTGTGCATTTGTATTCAGCCCCCCTGAGTCAATACTTTGTAGAACCACCTTTCGCTGCAATTACAGCTACAAGTCTTTTTGGGCATGTTTCTACCAGCTTTGCACAGCTAGAGAGTGACATTTTTCCCCATTGTTTTTTGCAAAATAGCTCAAGCTCTGTCATTTAATGGAGAGTGTCTATGAACAGCAATTTTAAAGTCTTGCCGCTGATCCTCAATTGGATTTAGATCTGGACTTTGACTGGGCCATTCTATCGCATGAATATGCTTTGATCTAAACCCTTCCATTGTAGCTCTGGCTGTATGTTTAGAGTTGTTGTCCTGCTGAAAGGTGAACCTCTGCCCCAGTCTCAAGTCTTTTGCAGACTCTAACAGGTTTTCTTCTAAGATTGCCCTGTATTTGGCTCCATCAATCTTCCCATCAACTCTGACCAACTTCTCTGTCCCTGCTGAAGAAAAGCATCCCCACAACATGATGTCGCCATCACCATGTTTCACGGTGGGGATGGTATGTTCAGGGTGATGTGCAGTGTTAGTTTTCCAGCACACGTTCTGCTTTTAGGCCAAAAAGTTCACTTTTGGTCTTATCTGATTAGAACACCTTCTTCCACTTGTTTGCTGGGCCACTCTTCCATAAAGGCCAGATCTGTGGAGTGCAGGACTAATAGTTGTCCTGTGGACAGATTCTTCCACCTGAGCTGTGGGTCTCTGCAGTTCCTCCAGAGTTACCTTGACTGCTTGGTAGGTTTGTAGTTGTGCCATACTGTTTCTATTTTCTGATGATGGATTGAACAGTGTTACGTGAGATTTTTAAAGCTTGGGATATTTTTTTATAACCTCACCCTGCTTTAAACTTCTCCACAACTTTGTCCCTGACCTGTCTGGTGTGTTCTTCAGCCTTCGTTCACTAAGGTTCTCTAACAAACCTCAGAGGGCTTCTCAGAACAGCAGTATTTATACTGAGATTAAAATACACATTGGTGGACTCTATTTACTAATTACGTGACTTCTGAAGGCAATTGGTTCCATTTGATTTTTTTTAGGGGTTTCAGAGTAAAGGGGGCTGAATAGAAATGCATGCCACACTTTTCACATATTTATTTGTAAAAAAATGTTGAAAACCATTTATCCTTTTCCTTCCACTTCACAATGTGCCAGTTTGTGTTGATTTATCACATTAAATCCCAATAAAATACATTTACGTTTTTGGTTTTAACATGACACAATGTGGAAAATGTTCAAGGGGTATGAATACTTTTTGAAGGCACTGTTCCATGTGTTGGAGCTTATTTACCTTCCTAATCTATGGATTTTTTTTTTTTTGGAGAAGCTCTTTTCATGGGTTGCTTTCTCTATATCCTGTTTAAAAACCCTGTTTATTACACATATGAATAACTCGGAGTGAGAACTGAATTTATCATACTGACGAAAAAAATAATTAGTTGTGAAGGTTCAAGTGAAGCTATTACCCATCAAACCTATGAATAATGGTTCTACTACAAAAAGTTGGGTCTGGGAAAGCACGCCTTACCTTTCGATGTTGGACCAATATTTCCATTTTTTACACAATTTTTTATATGCACACTATGGGCTTGAAAATGTATTCTAGACTGCAAAGATTATGGAAACAGGAAAAGCAATCACGGTGTAGGAAAAGTGTAAAGTACCAAGATAGCAGTATTTATCATAGAAACAAAGAATAATATCTATTATAAAAAATATAAAAAATGTTATGTAGAAACCTACATAAAACATATTTGGGGTTATTCTTTTTTTTGCCATCTGTGACCAATTGGGGAGATTCACCTTTGCTTCCTGCACGTTTAGGATATATTACATTTACCTACAGGTAAGCTGTATTATAGGCTTAACTTTAGGTAAAAACCACAAAGCGGACTTTACCACCACTTTAATGGAATCCCTTGGATAGGAAGGTTTCCCCTCTATTACTTTTCTGGGAACAATCCAAAATGTGTGATTTTCTTTTTCTTTCAATGATAATGGTAAACGGGACAACTAGCGAGGGTGCATCTCTCTAATGGGGGCACAGGCATTAATAATATCCTAATAGGTGTTCTAAAACATCCCCACTCTACCCAAAACTTTAGTTGTATTTTAAAGTTGAACTCCAGCCTTACCTTCAGTCTCGCACAGTTGTACAGGCTCATCTCCTGTACTAAAATTGTCTACTCCTGATTTTACTGCACACTGTGAGCTTTGTTCAGAAGGTGCAGCAAGCCAGAGCCCATCTCATTTACTGTCTGGGGGACATTTTGCCCTTTCTGCCCTGGCCTTATTGTCCCTGACCTGCCCCTTTTGATTATTTGAATTTCATCTTGGAGCCTCGGGGTCACATGTACTGTAGGCAGTGCTTGCAATTGCAGCCTACCTAGGAGCACCGACTTCACCAGATTTACATTCACACATCAAAGCATTTTAATATTTGCTTAACTCCTCCCAAGATCCAGCCCACTGCTTCCATCAGAGCTGAAGGCTCTGCAGAGAAGTATTGAGGCAGGGTGCTGTGATGTTTTCAGGGAGCTATATACAGCACCTTGCCAGCCCCTCTCCCCAGCCATGACCTGCCTTCATTTCATAGAAAAGCACAGAGACTTGATGGTGTCACTCGGTTTAAAAGCAGATATTTAGATATTTTTAGTTAAGATAAGATAAGTTTTATTTAAAAAACATCATTAACATGTTGATGAGGGAGAAAGCAAGGAACCAAGTAAGGCTTGTAAGCAGTTTAAATTTCAGTTTCAAAAAGTTATATATAAGAGATCTGAAAGTATTAAACTAAAGGAACATTTTCATCTTGTACAAAGTTACTGAGAGTTACAATGAATACAAAATGAATAGCAGGTTACTATAAGGCAGAGGGGGCAACCTTTCAGAGGTTGTGATCTACCTGGACAACATGAAGGAAATTGAAGCGCCCTTTAAAAAAAAAAATTACCTGTTCCCACACTCATGTCCTACACTCCCCTTCACATCATTGTCCTCTGCCCCCCACAACAGTTTCCCTCTCCCTACCTCTGCCCCTCATACAGTAGTGTCCTTTGCCTCTCCATAGCAGTGTCTTGCCCCTCTTCACCCCCCCCCCGCCCCACTATAGTGTTTTCTGCTCCCCATAGCAGTATCCTCCTCTCCCCCCTCCACCCCACCGTAGGATCCTGTGCCGCTTCTACTGTTGCAGTGTCCTGTGCCCCCCAAAACATTGTCTTCGGTACCTCTTCACATCACCCCCCCAACTGTAGTGTCCTCTGTCCCCTTCATATCACAACCCCCCCCCCCACAAGGTAGTGCCATCTTCCCCATAGCAGTGTCCTCTGCCCCCCACCCAAAGCAATGACCTCTGTCCCCTTTACACCCTGCCCCCACTGTAGTGTCCTCTGCCCCCTAAGGCAATGTCCTCCCCATGGGATGTCCTCTGTCCCCTACACACTCCTCCCCCCCCACTGTAGTGTCATCTGCCTCCCCAATGTGTTTTCTTTTGTCCCCATCACACACACACCCACACACCCAATGCAGTGTCCTCTGTCCCCTTTACATCCTCCCCACCCCCCATTGCGATGTCCTCTGTCCCCTTCACTCCCCCCCAACTGTAGTGTCCTCTGTGGCCCCCCCCAAATGTGATGTCCTCTGTCCCCTACACACACCCCTTCCCCCACAGTAGTGTCCTCTGTCCCCTTTACACCAGTGTGTAGGTAGCACTCTCCTACCTTACACTGGTTTATAGCGGAGTGCAGAAAGTATGACAGTACTGGATAGAGGGCGGGTTAACGTTTTACATTAACAAGTTGGTGATTGGTTGCTAGCAACCAATCACCTGCTGGTTAATGTGAAAAGTTGATTCCAGCAGCTCCTGCCCCTGCCCTTTATCCATTACTGTGACTCTTCCCATTCTCTTCTTTGCAGTGAAGAGGAGAGCAGCGGAGGCCAGAGGAAGGACTTTGCGCGCCGCTGTATTCCCGATCGACCCGTTGGCTGCCTGCGGTCGATAAGTGACAACCTCCGGCATACCCCTGCTTGAATATGAACCCTTATACCAGCCCTATTTTTCTGTACTTTAGCATGCCCTATTCAGTCTTTCCCTTATCTGACAATGATGAGGCTACTCCACAATATAAAAGCAAAGCTAAGTTTGAATATACTTTAGAATGTGGCTGAATTTCCTCTCTATTTGCTCATCAAACCTCTGGATGGCTGTTATCCCATACAAACCAGAACCCATGCCTCTGGTCTCTGGACTACTCATCTGAGCTGGTTCTTTAATCAATTATGTGTATTGACCATTTGCCAGTATTTATTTCATACCCAGCAATTATTGTTTATCTTTTATTACCTGTTGAAAATAGCTAACCTTTTATTTATTTATTGAAAGTAATGGCAACAGTGATGAGGAAATAATGATGCTACACCTTGGACGGTACATTAGGAGTGGCAGAAAGCAGAAACAAGAGTGTTGAGCAGTTGATGTTGCATATATAGAAAAAGTGGTGACGGACAGTAGTGACTAGGACATTTTGTGCAACTGATGGTAGATGTGTATATATACAGTATCTCAAAAAAGTGAGTACACAGGGCAGTATTCCAACATAACGACCCCAAACACACCTCTGAGACGACCACTGCCTTGCCACTGCTTTGCTAAAGAAGCTGAGGGTAAAGGTGATGGACTGGCCAAGCATGTCTCCAGACCTAAACCCTATTGAGCATCTGTGGAGCATCCTCAGATGGAAGGTGGATGAGCGCAAGGTCTCTAACAAACATCAGCTCTGTGATGTTGTCATGGAGGAGTGGAAGAGGACTCCAGTGGCAACCTGTGAAGCTCCGGTGAACTCCATGCCCAAGAGGCTTAAGGCAGTGCTGGAAAATAATTATGGGCAGACAAAATATTAACACTTTTAGCCCAATTTGTACAATTTCACTTAGGGGTGTACTCACTTTTATTGCTAGCGGTTTGGACATTGTTGGCTGTGTGAGTTATTTTGAGGGGAAAGCACTGTTACACAAGCTGTACACTCACTACTTTACATTGTAGGAAAGTGTCATTTCTTCAGTGTTGTCATGTGAAAAGATATAATTAAATATTTACAAAAATGTGAGGGTTGTACTCACTTTTGTGAGATACTGTATACAGAAAGTGGTGACATGCACATTGTGCTTCTGAGCAGTAGATGGGTCAAATGTCATAGGAAGTACACTAATTATGTAGTCGGGCAATGAAGGGCCAAAAAGGCACCGCATCCCATGTTTTACGAACAAGCTAACTTTTAAGACTTTTAAGGTGCCAAAAGACCACAACGTACCACAAAAGATAAAATACTATCCAAATTTTATTTCATAAGAAGTTAAAAGGTAATATGTATCATATGACATGCGATTTTTGTAACAATGCAGCCACTTCTGCTCTACATGTTTCGCCCAGAAGAGCTTCCTCATGAGTCTTAAGAGTGCTGCATATTGTTGATACTATAGATAAAGAGAACAAACATTTATATTTTAAGAAAATTACAAATATTCCATATCAATGTATAGATTACATAACAATTTAATTTCTTTATTTCACCAACATCGGTATATATATATTGAATCAAGGGGACAGGCCTACTAGATGCTTAAAAACAAGGACTTGATGGATCAATTGAATGCAAGAGTCCCAATGAAGACCGAACTTGTAGGACGTTTTGTGACCATAGGAGGAAGATAAGACAAATACCTAAAAACACAAGGAATAAATAAATAGCCTAGACAACCGAGACAGAAACTGTCCTGCCCTGGTAGTAATGATAACCAGCACAAGTTATCATTAAGGGAGAGTTTTATGTATATAATTTACCTTGATTGTATGGTAGTAGGTTGTAACCAGTTGGTTCACCGATAATTCATATCCCACTTCAAAGGATATTCAGCTAATGGAGATGGAGAAAGAGGGGAAGCATTTTTGTTGAACAAAGGTGAAGACACCCCAAACAAATCAACCCTGAATCAATGGTCCCCTCCAATATTGAATGCTTATAGGAACTGCCCTCAATCCACAATCCAACCGGAGACTCCTAAGGAGATAGATGTGCATATGCAGATGCTTTAGTATCTGGCATATAATGTACTGTAGTCTGGCAGGAGGGTTGAGCCTGAACCCACGAGCCATCCCAGCGGGAGAGACCAAGCGTTTGCCCCCTCCCCATTAAAATGGGGCAGATGGATTAAACACTAGTCCCAGTAACGTACCCCCCAGCAAGGGCAATCACTGTGCTTTGCGCCCACCCCCCTGCCATTTCAACTAGTTGCTTTTAAATACATATTGTCCTTATTATCTAGATCAGGGGTCTTCAAACTATGGCCCTCCAGTTGTTCAAGAACTACAATTCCCATCATGCCTAGTCATGTCTGTGAATGTCAGAGTTTTACAATGCCTCATGGGATGTGTAGTTCCGCAACAGCTGGAAGGCCGTAGTTTGAGGATCCCTGATCTAGATGTTCTCACCTGTCACAGTGTAGTCCAAGGATTATTAAAGAGGATGGAGAGACACGATCCTTCTCTCCCACACAATCTGTCAGTTATGGTGGCCGAACGCCACTCTTATCTTCCTTCCGTCCCACTGGTGTCTGATGGTGTGAATGGCAAATCCCGCAGGGACTCGCATTTGAGATGCCATTCATTTGAATGACATCTCAAATCGCTGCGTGGGTCTCCTGTGATTGTCGCGTGATAAATTGCACTGCAATTGCGGCAAACACGCATCAAGGGAAGCATGTCACCAAAAAGTAGCTCAATTTTTTTTGGAGCGACATGCTTCCCACGATGCGTGTTGCCGTGATTGCAGTGCGATTTATTGTTTGACAATCGCGGCAGACCCGCGCCGCAATTTGAGGTGTCATTCAAATAAATTGCATCTCAAATGTGAGTCCCGTGATTTGTCATTCTTGCATCAAAGCTTGTTCTGCATCAAAAACGCATGGAAGGTAGTTTATATAGTTTCCAATGGCATAGTTCACACCTGTGTAGTCAGTTCCAGTAAAATGAGTAGAACATGCTGCATTTTTCCTGCACTGGACTGTACTGGAATGCAGTAAAACGCATCAAAAACGCACTGGACCCTAGTATAGTGGGGACAAAAACAGTAAAAAAAGCACCTGTAATGCATCCGGAAACGCATCAAAAACATGTTAAAAATGCGCATTCAGAAACGAATCCGGAATGGATCTGGAGTGCGTTTTTGTGGTGTGACCCAGCCCTTAGATTTTAGGATCAATTTAAGCCAGGGGAAAAATAAAAAGTTCTTGTTTATATCTGAATGTATCCCAGTGTCATTCTCATGTTACATATTCCTTTTATTGCTCTGTACATTTTGCCGTATGTATCTAACCTTAATAAGTTTTCTATGAAATGTAAAAGAAAAAAGTTATTTTTCTAAACACAAGGCCCGATTTCCTGCACCCAACCTCATTTAAATGTGAACTTTTTTTCATGTTTAGTATGTGAAAATTCAACCGTGTATGTGGAGTATGAACTATAAAAACCATGCTTGCAAGCAGCTTGTAGCAGTAAATTGCAAATGTTAGCATTTATGAAGTTATGGAATTTCAATCAAAGTAGAGGACAAAGCCCTTTCTGAGAAATGACATTTTCTGCAATACCTCTTTTATGAAAGCTGGGCTGTATACTGAATTGAAAAATGTACAGCTGGACAGCCAGGGAGGAACTGGTCTTACAAGCTTGCACAGTGGGGATGCCTCTAGGTTCACATTTAGCTTACTGCATAACCTTTTGTTAAAAAATCAAATGCTTTCTACATTTCACACTTCCCTGCTTGTAGAACACTATGGTGGTTATTTACGAAAGTCAAATCCACTTTGCACTGCAAGTACATTTGAAAGTGCACTTGGAAGTGCAGTCATTTTAATTCTGAGGGGTAGATCTGAAATGAGTGTAAGCTCTTCTGATTTTTTCATCCAATCATGTGCAAGCTAAAATGCTGTTTTTTATTTTCCTTGCATGTCCCCCTTGGATCTAAAGCAACTTTACTTCCAAGTGCACTTTCAGTGCAAAGTGGATTTTCCTTTAGTAAATAACCCCCTATATTTATATATGGAGACTTCCTATGCCTTCTTTCATTTTCCATGTTGTTTTGATATTCACATCTGTTATTGGATATTTTGATCATGTTCATTATTTGCATAAGATTTTTATTGATTATTTGCATTTATGAATTATTACATTGTTTTACATTTAATATATATAGCTGGTTTGATAATTAAAGAACAGCGCACTTTTCATTAAGAGCAATGTCAAATAAACATGTTTGATTAATGTTCAAAAGTGTTCTATTGGCCAAGGGCGTCCTTTCCAAGTCCCATTTTTTCACTACCCGAGACTTAGACTAAGTGTGCCCACTGAGTCAAATACACGGGCTGCCTGCTAAAAGTGCTAAGAAAAGCCACCTTATGTAGTATTTGGTACATAGAAGAGAGCAGAACTATGTATGGCACATACTGTATAGACATGTGTGATGATTTGTAGGTGGGAGGAATGTGGTCAAGAGGATCCCCAGGACCAGATTACTGCATGTCAGTAGAGGGGGCGCCAAAGACTGTGATGAGGGGAAGTGAACTTAAGTAAAAAAAAAAACTGTATATGTGTGTGTATACAGTATATAAACTACTGTGCAGAAGTTTTAGGCAGGTGTAAAAAAATTCTGTAAATCAAGAATTCTTTTAGAAATCAAATTAATAGTTCATTTTTCTAAATGAAAATTCTAAATCAAATCAATATTTGGTGTGACTACCCTTTGCCTTCAAAATAGCATCAATTCTTCTAGGTACACTTGCACACAGTTTTTGAAGGAACTCGTCAGGTAGGTTGTTTCAGACCTCTTGGAGAACTAACCACAGATCTTCTGTGAATGTAGGCTGCCTCAAATCCTTCTGTCTCTTCATGTAATCCCAGACATATACAATGATGTTGGGATCAGGGCCCTGTGGGGCCAAACCTTCACTTCCAGCACTCCTTGTTCTTCATTACGCTGAAGATAGTTTTATCATGACATTGGCTGTATGTTTGGGGTCGTTATTCTGCTGCAGAATAAATTTGTGGCCAATCAAATGCCTCCCTGATGGTATGGCTTGTTAAAGAAGGACCTACCTGTATTTCTCAGCATTGAGGACACCATTGATCCTGACCAAATCTCCATCTCTATTTGCAGAAATGCAGCCCCAAACTTGCAAGGAACCTCCACCATGCTTCACTGTTGCTTGCAGAAACTCGTTATTGTATCGCTCTCCAGCCCTTCCTGCCACAACCAAAGATTAAAAATTTTGACTCAGTCCAGATCACCTGCTGACATTTTTCTGCACCCTAGTTCCTATGCTTTTGTGCATAGTTAGTCACTTAGCCGTGTTTCCATGTTGGAGGTATGTTTTTTTTGGCCGCAATTCTGCTTGTCAGACTTTTCCAGACAGTAGGTGGGTGTACCTGGGCCCCACTGGTTTTTCGCCAGTTCTGTGCTGTTGGCACTGTTGGATGTCTTCCGAAGTTGAATGGAAGCAAGCATGTTGTGTCTTTCATCTCCTGCACTAAGTTTCCTTGGCCGACCACTGCATCTACGGTCCTCAGCATTGCCCGTTTCTTTGTGCTTCTTCAAAAGAGCTTGAACAGCACATCTTGAAACCCCAGTCTGCTTTGAAATCTTTGTCTGGGAGAGACCTTGCTAATGCAGTATAACTACCTTGTGTCTTGTTGCGGTGCTCAGTCTTGCCATGCTGTATATAAATCAACCAGTGCGGCCCATTTGCTATTATCAGTACCCTGTAAACATTATTGGCAACCACTATAATAAAACTGATACAGTGTAAAACAATTGTGACTACTGTCATCAATAACCTATAAACATCAATGGTGATCAGTAAAATTCATACAGCGTAATGAAATTGTGACTATAAACATGAACGGAGTCCATAAAAATGCCTCACATCAATAGATGACTGGATGTCCACAAGCTCCCTCAAACTTAATGGATCCAAAACAGAACTCCTTCTCCTAAATGCAAACCGAAAAATTAAATCTACGACACCATGGACTCCACCAACCATCCTTGGACAGACCCAACATCCCCCTAAGCATAAAGGCCAAAGTCTCTGAGTCATCTTCGATTCAGAAATGTCAATGGATGCACAAATAGGATCAGTAGTCAGCGGATCCTACCACCTTCTACGCCTGCTACGTAGACTCATCCCCTTCATTCCAGAAAAGGAAAAAGCAATAGTGGTAGGAACAATCATCAACTCTCGACTACGCAAACTCCCTCTACATAGGACTACCTAAATTCCAGATTGCACGCCTACAAGTCGTTCAAAACACGGCAGCAAGACTAGTCTTGGGAAAAAAACCATGGGAATCCATCTCTCCCTCCCTGAGGATCCTACACTGGCTAAGGATCGGATCACATTCAAGACCCTCTGCCTGACCCACAAATGCACACAAGGAGATGCTCCTCAATACCTATGCGAAAAAATAAAACACTACACTCCCAATCGCAACCTCCGATCAACCGACCAAAACCTGCTCCTCATCCCCAAGTACCGGTACAAATCAAGGGGAGAACGAAGATTTGCAGTCCAAGGACCACGGCTATGGAACGCTTTACCTACGAACATCCGCTTGGAAAAAACTCAAGACCCACCTCTTCTAAGAAGGAATCAACGCAGGTCGGATCAAGCACCTCGAGGCGATTCAGTTCGCAGTTGTAGCACTATACAAATCATTCATTCATTCATTCATAAAATGTCCAAAAAGAGAAGAGAGATGACTGGTGTAAACAGTCAAATTTTCAGTCCCACAAGCCATGATGGAAATAGAAAGACTCCTAGGATAGCCAAAGTGAAACCATCAACTCTCATGCAAGGAATACCAGAGTGCTTGTGATCCTCTAATAAGTGTGGTCAGTAAACGCTCATTACATTAGAAAAGCTGGCATCATGGAAGAGAACAATCTTCATTTAAAACCCAGAAGCATGTCTCCTTTTTAGTAGTTAACAAAGACTCCACAGTAATCCAACTCAGCCAAAGAGTCAGGATAAGCAGTAGTGTACAGGAAATAAAAATATATTCCACATAGCGTAATACTCTTCTTCTGGAAAATGCTAGTTGCCTTGCTGGTATTCAGGTCTTCATGCTTCAAAACCTGATTTGTCAAATTAACTAATTATACCAAGTGCAAATTGGTGCAGGTTCACACCAAATTTTGATTTAGAGTTGTATTCTTTTCTTCTTTTGTAAATTGATAAAAAAAAAAACAATAAAAATATATATTTTTGAAAGCATTCTTACCTTACAGCATTTCTTCACACCTACCTAAAACTTTTACACAGTACTGTAAGCACCATATCAAACCAAGAAATTATGCCGCTTGTAAAAGGGGCAGGATTGCTTACGTAAATTGCACTATCCAATGTTGCTACTCCCTCTCTGCCCAATTCAGCTCCTTCACTGCTCCCTCGGTAGCAGTAAAATTTGTGCCGTGTTTCGGGCAACAAGGGACTGAGCCAAGTAGTTACTTTGTCCATCACCTCACTGTTGTATCGTTACTGAAATGTGTAGTGCAGAATAGAAAGGTCCCATTGGTTTATGAAAATGCTGATTTTTATTTTGTTTTTGCTTTAAAGGTCTGCTTAGCTATGATATCCCTGAACAGAGCACCTCTCTCTATTCTCTTCTCCACAGGATAAGGGGAGCAATAATAATGCTACATAGGGAGAGAGCTAGAAACTTAAAGTGGCTGTAAAGGCAACCCCCTTTACAAAACACTTACCAGAGGCCTGGCTATAGCCCTGTTCTCTCTGCCTCTTCTTACAGGGCACACAGACAGCAGTGGGAGCAATTGGCTCCTGTATCTGTCAGTCAAATCCTGTGAGGGGGAAGTGGGGGTGTGGCTGAGCACACAGCCCGGCTCCAGAGCACACCTGCATAGGTTCCTCCATAGCATATGACTTGCTATGGGGGCACATGAGAAAAGGGGATCTCAGAAGAGGGGGTAGAGGACCACTCTGTGCAATACCATTGCACAGAGCAGGTAAGTATACCATCTTTTTTTATTTTACTTTAACTACTAGCAGCCCGCCATATAGCAAAATGATGGCGGCAAAGTGGTTGTGTTATCCTGACCAGACGTCATATGACGTGATCAGGATAACAAGCCGTGGGGGTGCGCATCACGGCGATCGTTGTTGCGCAATGTCACTCTGACACACCGCAACTCTGATCAAGGTAAAGAGTCTCTGACAAACACGCTTTACCACGTGATTAGCCGTGTCCAATCACGGCTGATCACGGTGTAAACAGGAAGAGCCGTTAATCGGCTTTTCCTCACTTGCGTCTGGCAGACGCGAGTAGAGGAGAGCAGATCGGCTGCTCTCCTGACAGGGGGGGTCTGTGCTCATTGTTTATCAGCACAGCCCCCCCCCCCCCCCCTCCGCGGCTGCCCACCCAGGACCACCATGGATGGCCACCAATGATGACCACCAGGTATGGCATCCCTGGTGGACTTGGGTGGCAATGTGTGCCCACACATGATGCCAATCAGTGCCCACCAGCAATACCTACCAGTGCCTCCTAATCAGTGTCCATCAGTGCCACCTATCAATGCCCATCCATGCCCATTAGTGCCACTCATATGTACCCATCAGTGCAGCCTTTCAGTGCCCATCATTGTCGCCTATGAGTGCCCATCTGTGCCAACTATGAGTGCCCATCAGCGGCGCCTATCAGTGCCCATCATTGTCGCTTATCAGTGCCCGTCAGTGAAGGAGAAAACATACTTATTTACAAAATTTTATAACAGAAAAAAAGAAAAACTGTAAAAAAATAAAATAAAAATAATCAGTCTTTTATTATTTGTTTGGCAAAAAATTTAAACCGCAGAGGTGATTAAATACCACCAAAAGAAAGCTCTATTTCTGGGAAAAACATTATACAAATGTTGTTTGAGTACAGTGTAGCATGACCGCGCAATTGTCATTTAAACAGCGACAGCGCTGAAAGCTGAAAATTGGCTTGGTCAGGAAGGGGGGAAGTGCCCTGTATTGAAGTGGTTAAAAAATATGCCTTTAGAATCACTTTAAGTGTTTGTTACATCTCTCCCTGCATCACAAAATTGTGTTGGGCTATGAAGACAGATATGGCATATGATGCTTCTGTACTAAGTGTTAAAATTTTACCGCCATAAGTTTGACATATAAGACATGCATAATTGCAGCTACTGTTTCATGCAGAGGTGGGTAAATGAAGAAGCTTAGATGGTGCTGTGGGAGGGAGGGTTGCTGGAGAATGTAGGTACAATTGAACAGCGGTCTGGGATTAGCTGGAACAGAGGTGTTGGATATGGTGCACAGGAGCGTTGATCACTACAAAACAACATTATAACGTGTCATAGAAACATACTACATGATAGCAGTCAAGGAAAAAAATTATTTGATAAAAAAAAACAAAAAAAACATTTAATAACGTTTAATAAGTACAGTATGTGACCATTGAGCCTTTTTTTTTATTTTTATTTACGGTTTTTCGATGGCCATTTGTAAAAAAAAAATATAGATTTGATTTACCTGTAAATGCAATTCAAACTTCAGGGGTGTTCTGTGTTTCCTTTTAGCTACATAGTGCCATGTTCTCTGGGAAAAGTGGTGACCGTATTGGCCAAACTTGGAAAATTAATGGAGAAAAACCAATTGGTCATTATACCCATATTACAAAGTCAAAAGCAGAATATGTGTTATTCTACACAGGTAAGGCATGCTCATAAATACTTTACAGACTGTTTAATAAGATAACGTAGAGTCGTTCATTTTATTTTTCCCCGTTAATTTTTTTATTGAGAAAGTTCAGCATACAAGGCAATAACAAGCATGGTGATCAAGGTACAGGATGAGGTATATAACAAGCATAACAGAGAGTACATGTATAACCTTAGCATAGTGTAAAAAAAAAAATAAAGCACTTTCACTCCTTTCATCAATGAGTCTCATTTTGCAATATTTAGTCCAGTGATGGAAATAGTTATAGTATGAAAACATATTGAGATTAGTTACCTCTGCAAATCCGAAAGAGAAATGTCACCCATGATAGTCATGTTTGCCTGAGTAGTAATGAAATAAGGAAATAATGGAAAATCTAAGCAAGGAAGCATCCAAAATGCTCCCTAAAATGATTTGACTCAAAAGCATAAAAAAGTTTTCTTATCAATTCTCTAAGTATTGCCTTGTAGCAGATTAGTGTATTTAGCTGTGGATCTTGCAATCAGAAATCCCAAGTGTTCATGTAATGGGTAACTTTATTGCCGCGTACACACGTGCGGACTTTTGCCGGCGGACCTAGTCCAGCGGACAATCCCGCGGGACTTTCCAGCTGGGTCCGCTGGACTTTCCGAGCGTGTGGACTTGCCCACACACGCACGGACTTCTCCAGCGGATAATCCGCCGGCCAAAAGTCCGCGGGACTTTTGAAAATGAACGGACTTGCCCACACACGGAGCAGTCCGTTCATTTCGAACGTAACTTCAGGTTACGTAGCTAGCGTAGGCAGTAAATGCCGCCGCGCTAGCTCCGCAAGCTGGCATGGATTTAAAGGGAATCCCCACGCCGAAAAATCGGCGTGGGGGTTCCCCCCAAATCCATGTCAGACCCTCATCCGAGCACGCAGCCTGGCAGGCCAGGAAAGGGGTGGGGACGAACGAGCGCCCCCCCCCTCCTGAGCCGTACCAGGCCGCGTGCCCTCAACATGGGGGGTGCCCTGGGGAAAGGGGGGCCGTGCGGCCCCCCCCACCCCAAAGCACCTTGTCCCCATGTTGATGAGGACAAGGGCCTCTTCCCGACAACCCTGGCCGTTGGTTGTCGGGGTCTGCGGGCGGGGGCTTATCGGAATCTGGGAGCCCCCTTTAATAAGGGGCCCCCCAGATACCGGCCCCCCACCCTATGTGAATGAGTATGGGGTACGATGTACCCCTACCCATTCACCTAAGGTGTAAAATGTAAAGTAAAAAAAAAACACCCACACTTTTGAAAAAATAGTTTATTGCACTGCTCCGGGGGTCTTCTTCCGTCTTGGGGGTCTTCTCGCCGGACTCCCCCGCCATTTACCAAGCTCTTTTACCGAGCGGGGGAAGTCCGGCTACCTTCTTCGTCGTCGCCGCCGTCTGGGGGTCTCGATCCGCCTTCGGGGGTCTTCTTCCGTCTTGGGGGTCTTCTCGCCGGACTCCCCCGCCATTTACCAAGCTCTTTTACCGAGCGGGGGAAGTCCGGCTACCTTCTTCGTCGTCGCCGCCGTCTGGGGGTCTCGATCCGCCTTCGGGGGTCTTCTTCCGTCTTGGGGGTCTTCTCGCCGGACTCCCCCGCCATTTACCAAGCTCTTTTACCGAGCGGGGGAAGTCCGGCTACCTTTTTCGTCGTCGCCGCCGTCTGGGGGTCTCGATCCGCCTTCGGGGGTCTTCCGGGGGTCTCTTCTGTTCTTGCGGCGGTCGTCGTCTTCCGCGCCGCCGGCGCCTTCTTCTTCTTCTTGTCCTTCTTCTTGTCCTTCTTGTTCTTCTTCTTCTTCCGATGTTGACCCGTCGCTGTCTCTGCCCGGAATGCCTGTGCCGCTCTGCGCTCGGACTTATATAGGGACATGGGGGACAGGGTCACATGCACATGTCACATGGTGACCCCGCCCCCTTGTGTTGTCACAGTCCCGGAGGATGCTGGGACTGTGACATCGCAAGGGGGCGGGGTCACCATGTGACTTGACCTTTCCCCAGGGCACCCCCCATGTTGAGGGCACGCGGCCTGGTACGGCTCAGGAGGGGGGGGGCGCTCGTTCGTCCCCACCCCTTTCCTGGCCTGCCAGGCTGCGTGCTCGGATGAGGGTCTGACATGGATTTGGGGGGAACCCCCACGCCGTTTTTTCGGCGTGGGGATTCCCTTTAAATCCATGCCAGGTCACGGAGCTAGCGCGGCGGCAGTAACTGCCTACGCTAGCTACGTAACCTGAAGTCACGTGCTAAATGAACGGACTTGCCGATGAGCGGCAAGTCCGTTCATTTCAAAAGTCCCGCGGACTTGCCCACTAACGGCGGGATTGTCCGCTGGACTGCCAAGTCCAGCGGATAATTTTAAAACCAAACTTAAAACTTTGGTCCGCCGGACTTTGGCACCAAAAAGTCCGCCGGCGCCCACACACGAGGGGATTATCCGCTGGACTTCAGTCCAGAGGATAATCCCGCGGGATTGTCCCTTCGTGTGTACGCGGCATATCTTGAGTGATATGTGTTAGTTTCTCCATATCTGCAATTTTGTTAATGCAAGAAAACTGCAATGATAGGTGATTGTAGTTTTCTCCACTGAACCGAGACACATTGTCTGGCCACGTTCATCATGTGCATCTCTAGGGATTTAAAATATTGACCGTGGGACAAGCTGGTACGATGCAGCAGGATGAGCAATCAAAAATGGACAAGGTTATGTGGTTAACCTCCCAGCAGAAAGGGTGCAGAGAGGTGCACTTCCATCAAATATGGATCAGGCTTCCCACATCTGCTTTGTAACTCCAGCATTTATTAGTTGCTTCAGGGTAGAATTAATGTTTTGTGGATGGCTCTTAATTTCAATCCGCTCTCATGCACATTTACACAAAAGGAACTTTTGTGGATCATCGTGTGGATGAAGTCCCAATGTTCCTCAGACAATGGACCACCCAAATCTCATTCACACTTGAGGCTTGCTGTATTCCAATATGAAGATGAGTTTTGCAATAAGTTAAGATAATTGAAAGAAATCGTGTTTTTGGGGAGCATCTGACATGCATATTGATTCAAAGGGGGTAAGGTTCCTGGCATTAAAAAAAGTGCCTGACTTGGAAGTAAGCACACAAAAGTACTGGATGAATAGGTTAGTGAGAAGGTTATGCTGTGTGATCCAAGAAGTGGCTCCTTTTAAAGAAATTACCTGCAAACATGTTTGGCGTAGGGTATATTCTTCCATAAATTTTCCACTTAGCCCAGGGGAATTTTGGATTGTACCTAAGTGGTGAGAGTGGACCTTTCACCAAAGAAATGGAAGAGGCATTGCTTGAGAGGTGGAAAACATTTAGCGCAAAACCTTTAAGCAGATGGGTTTTCAGAGCTCGGAGAGATAAAGTTGATGGTAACAATGAGGTATTACCCATTGGGAATGTCAAGAAATATTGTTCCACTGACCTCCAATCTTTCAGCAGTTGGTGCAGGGTCCAGTCCACAATTCTTGTTAAATGACAGGCCCAGTAATATTTTCAAATATTCGGAAGGCCAGTGCCTTTCTTATGGTTAGGGAGTCGTATGAGCAAAGCTTATTATTTGAGTTTTCCTCTTCCATAAAAATGTAGTCATCATGGTCTTCAGAGAAGAAAAGAAAGCATTGGGCAAAAGAAATTGTGTAAAGTAAACAAGATAGAACATTTATTTTCAAAATTGTGGCTCTCTTGAACCAGGAATAGCATGCTTTATCCAGGCTTTTAGGATCTTGTTGGATTTGTACTAACAGGGGCTGGTAGTTCGCGACAATAGAGATCTGACAGGACTGATGGAAGTTGGATCCCTCTTGGCCACCTCTGCTCCTGGCAGAGGTATGTTGAGAGCGTATGATTTGGAGTAGTTCACTTTCAAATTTGAAACAGACTAGTAGTGATCCATTTCTTGCAACAAAGCAGGAAGTTATATTCACAGGTCAGTCAAAGCAGAGTGTCTTTAGCAACGGCTGCTTATGTATACTTTCTGCTCCTCCCAAGAATCCTTGCACCACCAAATTGGTGTGTAGACTCCTGAGGAAGGGTTCTAAGGTTATGACAAATTGTGTTTGACAGGGGTTGGCACTCCTGTCTCATTTCATTTGAGTCCAAAAGGGGGCCATTTACTCTCACTTTGGCATGAGGGGAAGCTTACAAAGACAGTATCCTTGAGCACAACTTGTCTTGTAAGCCTTATGCCGCGTACACACGACCGAACTTTCCGGCAGACTAGGTCCGACGGTCTTCCCGACGGACCTTCGGCAGAGTTCCGACTGACTTTCCGAATGAACGGACTTGGCCACACACGAACGGACTAAGCCCGTTCGAAAGCCTGTTCGTTTTGAATAGCCAGTAGCCAATAGCTTCCCTTGCGTCGTATTTGGTCCGTCGGAATTGAGTCAGTCGGATAGATTTGAAACATTTCTAGGTCCGTCTGATTTTTTTTTTTTTACGAAAAACGATCGGATTAGCCAACACGATCGGATTGTCCAACGGACTAATTCTGTCAGACCTAGTCTGCCGGAAAGTCCGGTCGCGTATACGCGGTATAAGAAGCAGAGAGCCATCTCCATTTAATCCCTGGCCACCCTATCAAATTATATTTCAGCATCCTGAAGGAAATAGTCCCATTGTCACCATTAACCAATGGTAAATATATATTGCGTTCAGTGTGTTATCCCCAGCTTCTTGACCCAGGATGAAAACAACTTAATCAAGTGAGATCCGTTTTGGTAGGGAGGGAAGCAACTTCTTGGCTGGGATTTTGGTATATGGTTTAACATTCACATTTATCAATGAAAAGGGCCTATAGTTTTCCACGTGTGTCACATACTTAGTCTTTCGAATTTTAATAAAGGGCCATTCCATCGAATTCCATGAAATCTGAGCACCGTGCTATGCTGCAACCAGAATCTATAAAGCCATTTGCAGGGATCTTGTACTTCCTGAAGCTTCTGCTGGGAATCTTTTTCTTTCTTTACTTAAATAGCAGTAAGACATTAGAAGACAATACTGTCACTTAAAGGCCCTTCATAGCTCGTGTATATACACATTTCTTTAGAACAAATGTCTGTGCCTTGTATTAAACAAACTGTGAAACCAACATCTATTGTAATTTTCAGAGTTAACATGCTAATGTACCCTAAACCTATAGATTTCTTCACAGTCATTTTAATTTAGTACACCTTTAGTTTTTGAGAAGTAAACCTGTTATTAGCTAGAACAATGTAAAATCACATTATGAGGGAACGAATGTAACTTTTTATAGCTTCCTGAGCACCGAGGCACAAGTGCATTGCAACGTTTTCCAAAGTGGAAGCACGCATGCTAATTGCGATGGCAGGGTCTCCAATAATGAAAATTTGGAGGCGATTTTAAAAAATACTTAAAAAAAAAAGTTACTTAAAGTGTAACTAAACAGCATTTGATCACCGCAAACTGAAAACGCTATTTAATTCATTTTTACTATCGAAGCAAACTCATCCATCCATCCTTGTCTCCATGATTTCTTGTGTTGAAATCCCTTTGAAAAACAACCCCTAACGTTTCTAACTGTGGCCATCTTGAGTAAGGGTAGATGATTCATGTATCATTTACAATGTACTTCCTGGAATCCATCTGCCCTTAGCTCATGCATAATGGTGTGCTTAGCTGAAAAAAAAAAATACTCCCCCTCTCCAAATTCAAGAAAAAAATGGCCATGAAGATTCCAGGCATGTATGACATCAGTTTGGCTTAGGCCAGAAACCAGGAAGCAACTGAAGAAATATAAAAAAAAAAAAAAAAAGTTAAAACAAGTAAATATAATATACCTACCTATTTACTAATCCTAGCAACATAAATATTTCATATTTAAGAATACTTTAAGCACTATGTAAAATTGTGGTGTTTATATGCTCAAATTGTATGGTATATTCTGTGCATGTTTTTTTTTGTTATTACAATTTGGTCTGTATACAGAATACAGGTTAGTGGCAGAAACTACCAACATATGTAAATCAGCATAGTCCAGGGATCCTCAAACTACGGCCCTCCAGCTGTTGCGGAACTACACATCCCATGAGGCATTGTAAAACTCTTACATTAACAGACATGACTAGGCATGATGGGAATTGTAGTTCTTGAACAACTGGAGGGCCCTAGTTTGAAGACCCCTGGCATAGTCGCAAGTAGTGGTCAATAATTGCATATTATCTTTGTACAGATTTAGTTTACAAAAAGCCAAAGCCATTAGTTTCCCTTTTAATTTGATTTTCGCTGTAAAAATCCTCACCGTGTCAAGGAATTGCAGCTTTTTACTGCCTATTTTGTAAAAATGCACATCTGCACTCCAATTACTTTTTTGTGTTCTAAGTGGTAGGATCTATATGAGCAGTCCCAGAGGAGGAATCGGGGAAAAATTGCTGGTTCAGCAATGTGCAGACCCATGAGCAGGAAATGGTATTTCAGGAGAATACTATATATATATATATATATACAGTGTACAGAACGCCCCCAATTGCTGCAAGAAACAATGTTGTATTTGAATTTTTTGTCAGAAAATAATAGCTGACTGCAAATTGAAATATAACTTTAGGTTTTCATAATAATAAATTGGGAAGTACCGTATATACTCGAGTATAAGCCGAGTTTTTCAGCACATTTTTTTGTGCTGAAAGTGCCCCCCTCGGCTTATACTCGAGTCAAGCACTTTTCTGCAGCAAAAAAAAAAAATTCCGACCCGACTTTGGGGCCCCGTATCTCGATGGGGTTCCTAGCCCTAAGTGGCCCCGAGATACAGGGCCCCAAAATCGGTTCAGAAAATGTCATTCTCTGCTGCAGAAAAGTGCTTGAGATTTTCTGACCCAAATTTGGGGCCCCATATCTCGGGGACACTTGGAGCTAGGAACCCCAAATTTGGCATTCAAACCCAGTTGAACTAGCACTACAACATATCCAAAGATGGGGTTCCTAGCCCTAAGTGGCCCCGAGATACAGGGCCCCAAAGTCGGTTCAGAAAATGTCATTCTCTGCTGCAGAAAAGTGCTTGAGATTTTCTGACCCAAATTTGGGGCCCCATATCTCGGGGACACATGGAGCTAGGAACCCCAAATGTTGTATTCCAACCCAGTGGAATTAGCACTACAACATATCTAAAGATGGGGTTCCTAGCACTAAGTGACCCTGAGATACAGGGCCCCAAATCGGTCAACTGTGTCCATCTGCATGGGCACAGTGAGGCATGCAAATGGGCACAGTGAGGCTGCAAATGGGCATAGTTGACCCTCTTTTCCACTTACAGTAGCTGCGCATTTCTCATCCTAGGCTTATACTCGAGTCAATAAGTTTTCCCAGTTGTTTGTGGTAAAATTAGGTGCCTCGGCTTATATTCGGGTCGGCCTATACTCGAGTATATACGGTAACAATAAAATATGTACGGTATGTTATAGCTATGTTTCAGGGAAAGTGGAGTCTTTTAGAGCCCTTTCACACGCACAGCGTGGCTGCGTTAGCGGTTAAGCACCTAGTTTTAGTGGTGCTTTACCAACGTTTTAGCGACGATTTTCGGGCACTAGCAGCTGAAGAAAGGGTTAAATGCACCTGAAAAGCGCCGATGCCAAAGCGTTTTGCAGGCGCTTCGGCAATGGTGGCCATTCATTTCAATGGGCAGGGGCGGTGGGTATACACCGCTCCTAAACCACTCCAAAGATGCTGCTTGCAGGACTTTTTCCAACGTCCTGCAAGCGCACCGCTCCAGTGTGAAAGCTTTCAGAAAGGCTTTCTGGCGCTTTACAGACGCTATTTTTAGCCCTTTAGTGCCTGAAAACACCTCCAGTGTGAAAGGGGTCTAAAGGTAGATTCACTATATTTCCACCTGCATGAAAAATGTATACTGCAAAGCAGAGCAGAGAAATAATCTTTGTAAACCAAATTTTTCATTATGTCTATGTTAGTAAGTCAGCAGGGTTTTCATAACACCCTACTGCACGCCATGGTGTCAATGTATGCAGGCCTGGATTTACTCCCTTTGCCACCCCAAGGCCGGGTCCTTCAATGCCGCCGCCCCCCCCCCCTACACACACACACACACCCACCATTCTTGTCCTTTATCGATGACTGCTACAATAGATCACATTTGCGCAATTGTCAGTTAAATCGACGCAGTGCCATATCGCAAAAAAAAATTATTGAAGTGCAATATTTCTATTATTACATTGTTATATAAAATAAAATAGTTCAACTCACCATAAGCAGAATCTGTCGGAGCCTGAGCATGTCACTTGCCAACATCACCTGCCTTCAGATGCGGATTATCACTTGCCACATGTTGCAGATTGTCACTTGCCACGTCACTTGTCAGCGGATGCAGGGTGTCACTTGCCACGTCACTTGTCAGCGGATGCAGGGTGTCACTTGCCACGTCACTTGTCAGCGGATGCAGGGTGTCACTTGCCACGTCACTTGTCAGCGGATGCAGGGTGTCACTTGCCACGTCACTTATCAGCAGATGCAGGGTGTCACTTGCCACGTCACTTATCAGCAGATGCAGGGTGTCACTTGCCACGTCACTTGTCAGCGGATGCAGGGTGTCACTTGCCACATCACTTGTCAGCGGATGCAGGGTGTCACTTGCCACGTCACTTATCAGCAGATGCAGGGTGTCACTTGCCACGTCACTTGTCAGCGGATGCAGGGTGTCACTTGCCACGTCACTTGTCAGCGGATGCAGGGTGTCACTTGCCACGTCACTTATCAGCAGATGCAGGGTGTCACTTGCCACGTCACTTGTCAGCGGATGCAGGGTGTCACTTGCCACGTCACTTGTCAGCGGATGCAGGGTGTCACTTGCCACGTCACTTGTCAGCGGATGCAGGGTGTCACTTGCCACGTCACTTGTCAGCGGATGCAGGGTGTCACTTGCCACTTCGCCTGCCACCGGGTCAAAGGGGGCCCCGTCAGGTAGGATGTACGGGGCCCCATCATTTCTAACAGCAGCCCTGAGGCCCACTGTTTTTTTCACGGGGACCGATCAGGCTTGTGTATTTCCACTTCCTGGTAGCGGTGGAACGCACGATAAGGCGGACGTGATATCATCAGCCGGAAATGATGGGCGGCAACGCGCCCATCATTTCCGGCTGATGACATCACTTCCGCCCTATGGTTTCGTTCCAGTCACCAGGAAGTGGGAATACACAAGCCCGATCGGTCCCCGTGGGAGTTTCCAGCTAAAGCAGGGAAGTCGCCGCAGAAGCGGCGCCGCCGCCCCTGCACCACTGCCGCCCCGAGGCCTGGCCTCGGTGGCCTTGTGGGGAATCCGGCCCTGAATGTATGTCTACAGTTTACTGTGGAATGTTCACACTTGGAAGTTGATTTACTAAAGACAAATATACTGTGTACTGCAAGTGCAGTTGCTCTACATCTGGGGGGGGGGGGGGGGGGGCGGGAGCACTGCTGATTCTAAAATCTAATGATGTACTAGCAAAAATGCTGTTTTTTATTTTCCTTGCATGTGATTGAGTATTCTTTGCAAAGTGAAGCTTTACCTCATTTACTAAGCGCTGGAGCAAGTGTACTTGCGCTGCATAGTATACAGTATTTACCTTTAGTAAATCAACCCCATTGTCTTTTATTCTATAGAATTCACAAAGAAACATACAAAATGTGGACAGACACTCTATATTGGGCCCAATAGAAACCTAAATGTCCTGTACTATTTGCTCAGTTGCTTATTCTCTGCCTCGGCTTAGAGTATCACCATGGCTCTATAAAAATATGTAAACGTGGCGTTAACTTTGAATTTATTTTATATGGAAGCCTCTGTATATCTATTGATATATTTATGCACTATAAATTTTACCTCTCAGGTCGTTATGTAAACTTTTCTCAATAAAATTCTCATCTTTCTCGTGTGTCTGTTATTTTATCCATTTCCTTTTAAAAATCCCTTTAGGTGTTTAAATATGAAGTAAAATTTGCAGAAAAGATTAACAAAGTTTTCTTCATTTTCACAGATAACACTATTAAAGGATATTCTGTCAACGATCTATGTGCTACAACAGCGGGCCAACCAAGTAAACTTTCAGACACCAAACATGATCCTGAATGGCAAGCACAGATGAAAGACTTTATACCCATCTTATCCCAGAGGTATTTTTTTAACCAGTGTGTTGTTTTGAAGGTCAGACAATAAAGCCATAGTCATGTAGTTTTATGATTGTGCAGAGCGAACCAAATATAATTTATATAGACAAGAATTTCTGACCTTGTGAAGTAAAAAAGATCTCTTCTATTAAATACTGTGAACAGAACATGTTGCACTAATATAGAAAGATAAGAGTTGATGGGAATTCCACACATTGCTGGCATATTGACTGTCGTAGACAAGTTTTGTTTGACAAACACAGTGTATTCTTTGTAATTGCATATCAATTGTGCTGGAAACTTACATAGCACTCAGCCTGTAAGGAATCCTTGTATACACACAACATCTAAAGTACAAAATCCAGGTACTGTTTATAGTCAAATGCTAAATTGAGGCACCCTTGTTTGAATTACTTATTTTTTGTTCGTCTTCCACGTTCAACAGCTTATCTCCTAGTACAGCGCCGCAGAGGAAGGAGTGAATATCAAGCTGCTGAAATAACAGCAAGGTTGTCTGCACTGCCAAACAGACTGTCAGTCAGTTGCTATAAGAATGAAAATAAAAGAAACTTAGATAGAGGTTTCTTTTTAAAGTGTAAGTTCACCTTTACAGAAAAATATGTAAGGTGAACTTACACAGGAACCCCTCCTTGCCCCCCCCCCCCCCCCCCGGGACCTGGACCATGGCAATCTCCCGTTCTAAGCCCCGGTATTTCCGCATCAGGAGTTCGGGGCTTAAAAATCCCCTCAGCTGAATGTCCAAAACGTACCTCTTCAGGAGGGATGTTTCGGAGCATTCTAATTGGTCAGCGCCATCACATGGGTGGCACCGACCAATCAGCAACCGCATAGCCCGTCCTGTCAGCTGGAAAGAAGATGCGTGGATGCCGAGGGGATTTCTAAGCCCCAAACTCTTGATGCGAAAATACCGGGGCTCAGAATGGGAGATTGCCGCAGTCCAGGTCAGCGGCACCGGGGGCGGCGAGGAGGGGGTCCTGTGTAAGTTCGCCTTACTGATTTTTCTGTAAAGGTGAACTTACACTTTAAGTACAAAAAGAGCTCTATTAAGTTAAACTTTTGAAGTGGTTTTGGACAACATTTGTCAAGTCATCGAATGTACTGATAGGAATTTTTGTGCAAATAATCATATGAAAATCTACTAGTGTATGGTCTGTTTAAGATGTTTGTACCAAGTACTAAAATACCTATTGATCTTCTCAGAAACAGTGTGCTCGTCACTCCCTGTGAACTGAAAAGACAGCAAAAACAATATTAACTTTTTTTTTTTATAAACTACTAATTCTATCAACAACCATGTATTGTACTGTAGATCAGTATTTCTCCACCTTTTTTCAGTGAAGGCACACTTCAAAATTTTGGACAGTCTTGAGGCGGCCCAGTCTAAAATGTGAAAACTATTCTAATATTTTTACATAATGCAGCAAAATCAATACACGTAGAATGCCCAACGTTAACAACTTCAGCCCCGGAAGGATTTGCCCCCTAATGACCAGGCCATTTTTTGCGATACGGCAATATTTACGTCCTTTTTTTCCCACAAATAGAGCTTTCTTTTGGTGGTATTTGATCACGTCTGCAGTTTTTATTTTTTGCGCTTTAAACAAAAAAAGAGTGACAATTTTGGAAAAAAAAGCAATATTTTTTACTTTTTGCTATAATAAATATCCCCCAAAAGAGTAGAAAAATAAAATGTCATCAGTTTAGGCCGATAAGTATTCGTCTACATATTTTTGGTAAAAAACATTGCAATAAGCGTATATTGATTGGTTTGCACAAAAGTTATAGTGTCTACAAAATAGGGGATACAGTATATTTATGGCATTTTTATTATATATATTTTTTTTAAATAGTAATGGTGGCAATCTGCGATTTTTATTGGGACTGCGACATTGCGGCGGACAGATCGGACACTTTTGACACTTTTTTGGGACCAGTGACATTTATACAGTGATCCGAGCTAAAAATAGCCACTGATTACTGTATAAATGTCACTGGCAGGGAAGGGGTTAACACTAGTGGTGATCAAGGGGTTAAGAGTGCTTCTCCCAGGGGGGTTATCTGATGTGGGGAGGAGCCGCGAGAGCCGCCGAGGGACCCCAGAAGACCAGGTTCGGGGCCACTCTGTGCAAAACGAGCTGCACAGTGGAGGTAAGTATGATGTTTGTTATTTAAAAAAAAAAAAACCCTGAACCTTTAGTGTCACTTTAATTGGCATGTGACCAGTGTAAGTGTTGTGTTACCAATTAAGGACATTGACATTTGTGCAGGCTCCAGTGTTAAATGTCATTGTTTGCTCTGGTAGTAACTTGACCTGATTTTTGTTAAAGCTGCAGATATACAACTAAATGTGCAAATTAAATAAATACAAGGGAGCTGTTTACTTGCTAAAGGATTTGTTTTATGTACATCGATTTCTGAGACTTAAACAGCCCTGTGGCATAGCCATATAGGTGACACTACTTTCTCTTTTACATTTAGGCAGGCCATAGATTATGCAATTTTCTTTCCACCACCTGTGAAAGGAAATACATTTCCTCAATTCCCCCTTCAACACAGTCAGTATTGATGGGGGAATCCTTCACGCAGTGCTTTTTTGATAGGCTGGTTGCACAAAAGTTGAATGATCTATCGACTTCTGTGCTCATACATGGATCGAAATTCAGCCAGTCTCTGCTGAACTGGCTGAATTTTGTTCCATGTATGGCCGACGAGAAGAGATACAGCCTGATGTCTGGACAGTGAAAGAGCAGCAGACTAATAATGTCTCCTGTCTACCTAATATGTTATCAGCACGTTTTTTTCTCACATTTGCATGCAGCTAAACTGATTGGCTCCCTGTCTGTGTGCTGCTCTTCATGGTGTTTTGTAAGATTCTTATACTGAGTCCAGTTCAGGTACTTTCGCTAGTTGCATTGTTAACAAAAATATTAATGTATATTTAGTTGCAGTAATTTTGTGTACTTCATACAGTGCCTTGAAAAAGTATTCATACCTCTTGAAAATTTCCACATTTTGTCATGTTGCAACCAAAAACGTAAATATATTTTATTGGGATTTTATGTGATAGACCAACACAAAGTGGCACATAATTGTGAAATGGAAGGAAAATTATAAATGGTCTTCCAAATTTTTTATAACAAAATATCTGAAAAGTGTGACGTGCATTGTATTCAGCACCCTTTACTCTTTTTCCCCTAACTACAATCTAGTGGAACCAATTGCCTTCAGAAGTCACCTAATTAGTAGAGTCCACCTGTGTGTAATTTAAGTTTGTGAAGCCCTCAGAGGTTTGTTAGAGAACCTTTAGTGAACAAACATCATCATGAAGGCCAAGGAACACACCAGAGAGGTCAGGGATAAAGTTGTGGAGAAGTTTAAAGCAGGGTTAGGTTATAAAAAAAATATCCTAAGCTTTGAGCATCTTACAGAGCATTGTTCAATCCATCATCTGAAGATGGAAAGAGTATGACACAACTGCAAACCTACCAAAACACGGTCGTCCACCTAAACTAACAGGCTGGGCCCTGGAGAGCATTAATCAGAGAAGCAGCCAAGAGGTCCATGGTAACTCTGGAGGAGCTGTAGAGATCCACAGCTCAGGTGGGAGAATCTGTCCACAGGACAACTATTAGTCATGCAATCCATAAATCTGGCCTTTATGGAAGAGTGGCCAGAAGAAAGCCATTGTTGAGAAAATGCCATAAGGAGTCCCATTTGTAGTTTGCGAGAAGCCATAACAAACATGTGAAAGAAGGTGCTCTGGTCAGATGATACCAAAATTTAACTTTTTGGCCTAAAAGCGAAATGCTATGTGTGGTGGAAAACTAACACTGCACATAACCCTGAACAGACCATCCCCACCGTGAAACATGGTGGTGGCAACATCATGTTGTGGGGATGCTTTTCCTTAGCAGGGAAAGGGAAGCTGGTCAGAGTTGATGGGAAGATGGATGGAGACAAATACAGGACCATCTTAGAGGAGAACCCTAAACATACAGCAGAGCTACAATGGAAAGGTTTAGACCAAAGCATATTCATGTGATAGAATTGCCCAGTCAAAGTCTAGACCTAAATCCAATTGAGAATCTGTGGCAAGACTTGAAAATTGCTGTTCACAGATGCTCTCCATCCAATATGACAGAGCTTGAGCTATTTTGCAAAGGAGAATGGACAAAAATTTCAGATGTGCAAAGCTGGTACAGACATCCCCAAAAATACTTGCAGCTGCAACTGCAGCAAAAGGTGGTTATACAAAGTAATGAATGCAAATGCACGCCAGGCTTTTCAGATATTTATTTGTAAATAATTTTGAAAAACATTTACCAATTTCCTTCCACTTCACAATTATGTGGCATTCTGTGTTGGTCTATCCCATAAAATCCCAATAAAATACATTTATACTTGTGGTTGTAACATGACAAAATTGGAAAATTTGGATAAGTGGAAAATTTCAAGGGGTATGAATACTTTTTCAAGGCACGGTATGTGAGGATTTACATCCACTTTAAGTTCAGGATATTACAAAAAGAAAAACCCTAGGAAAATAGTTGAAAAGGTGCTCTAACATTTGCAAATGATACATATGAATTCTTCTGTGTGTTTTTTTGTACTATCAAAGTTACTTAAGCGGAAGTAAATCCATCGATTTAACAGTTTAAAAAAAAAAAAAGGCATGCCGGGAATGCTAACTGCACATTGGCTGTGCTCTCAACCAAACAGTCAAACCATCCAATGGCTGGTGTCATAACGGATCACATGTGCAGCACTGTGGCAGTTGAAGATTAAACAGAGGCAAAGATTGCAGCTTCCTTGACTGAAACCGATAGGGGGGTTTACTTCCACTTTATGTTAGTGTGTTTATCCAATATGGCCTGAATAAATCTGCAAATTTTTTTATGATTTCAGCTCAGGCAAAATTCTCTACTTGTTAAATGTTCCTGGGAGTTATTACAACAACATTTTGGTTGTAAATTCAGAAGTTTCGGAACTGCTGGATGGACAAAAGTTTCATTCTTTGTGGTCTATGAACACAACGGATATTTTAAGGTAATAACTTGACTTTTACATTTTATATTGACAAACTTGAATATCAGAATGAATATTGCAGATAACATCAGCATAAGACAACATATCGGACCTTTATTAATATCCACAGAATTATATTGTTTATCTTGGTGTTCTAACTCATCCCGTGTTTGAGTTTTATCAGATCATAGTGTTTCGCAAATGTTTTACATATATATTTCTTTATATTTGCTTTAACATGTAGGTGAATTATTTACATTGGCAACCCTGCTCTTTAGCATCTACTAAAAAACAACAGCTATTTTGATGTTCTATTAATAGATGCTTTTATAACTTAATGTAGCTTTTAAAGGAGTATAATGGCCGCAGCCTTTGGTTTGTAAAATGTGAAATGGGCACCATTCTATTGGCAGTTACGCTTTAGTTAGACTTTCTGGTATGAGGGAGCATGTGACCATAACAGTGCTGGGGCCTGAGCGGTCAATCACCTGGCCCAAACAATAGTGTTCATTTCGTAGACGAAAATATTTTCATCACAGTTTTCGTCAGCTGCATGTTTTCAGTGATTAAAACTAAATGAAAATAAAATTAGAATTAAGTCAATTAATATAAACTATGACAAATATCAATTCCAATTTTCATTTAGTCAGCTAAAATCTCCAGCACATTTTAGACGACTAAAATCGAATGGGTTTAGTTAAATTGTATTGCATTATTTTTAGCATTTCTCTAGAATTTCCAAACTCATTATATACTCCTGGAGTAAAAATCTAATAACATGTTGTTATTCATGGTGTTAAAGTGTTAGTAAACGGCGGCAAAAAATAAAAAACTGTAAGGCAATTGCATAATGTGCTAGTATGCATCACATTTTGAAATGCTTACCTTGGAATGAAGCCCTCCAGCGCTTTGCTGTCATCGCTGAGAGCGCTGACATCTTCCCCCGGCCTTCCTTCTTGGTTCGTGCAAAAAAAAAAAAAAAAATAGACTTTAATATTGCTTTAACCACTTAAGCCCCGGACCATTTTGCTGGCCAAAGACCAGAGCACTTTTTGCGATTCGGCACTGTGTGGCTTTAACTGACAACTGCGCGGTCGTGCGATGTGGCTCCCAAACAAAATTGACGTACTTTTTTTCCCACAAATAGAGCTTTCTTTTGGTGGTATTTGATCACCTCTGCGTTTTTTTATTTTTTGCGCTATAAACAAAAATAGAGCGACAATTTTGAAAAAAAAACACATTCTTTTTTCCTCTTTTGTATAATAAATATCCCCCAAAAAATATATATAAAAAACAATTTTTTTCCATAGTTTAGGCCGATACGTATTCTACATATTTTTGTTAAAAAAAAAAATCGCAATAAGCGTTTATTGATTGGTTTGCGCAAAAGTTATAGGGTCTACAAAATAGGGGTTAGTTTTATGGCATTTTTATTAATCATTTTTTTTTACTAGTAATGGCGGCGATCTGCGATTTTTATTGTGACTGCGACATTATGGCGTACACATCGGACAAATTTGACACATTTTTGGGACCGTTGTCATTGTACAGCGATCAGTGCTATAAAATTGCATTGATTACTGTCAAAATTACATTGGCAGTGAAGGGGTTAATCACTAGGGGGCTAGGGAGGGGTTAAGTGTTAAGTGTGTCCTGTGTTTCTAACTGGGGATGGGCTACAAATGACACTTCACTAATCATAGCTCCCGATCACAGGGAGCTATGATCAGTGACAGTGTCACTAGGCAGAACGGGGAGATGCTTGTTTACATTAGCATCTCCCCGTTCTTCAGCTTTAGCGACCCTGCCGGGAGCTCCGTGAGTCGGGTCGCGTGTCCCGCAGACTCGATCACTGTGGGGATATCTGTGATCGTCTCACAGAGCTCCTGGCAGGGTCGCGTGCGCCGCCAGTGGCGCGCACGTGATCAAACGGTGGCAAATTCAAAGGGACGTACCCGTACGCCCATTTGCCCAGCCATGCCATTCTGCTGACGTATATGTACATGTACATTACCAAGTGTCTGTTTTTAAAGGACCTTCTACTACTATCAAAATAGCTGTCCTATTTTTTTTGGGGGGGGGGGGGGGGTTGGGGGGAACATCCTGTACCCCAAGCCCTCTCTCCTTGAATTAAGTTCAGCAATAAAAGGTAAAAAGACTAAAGTGACTGGTGCAAAACATATTTTTCATCCCACCATACACCAGTGACTAGACTCTGAAATTGAAATGTTAGCCCAGCCACACTGCTCGGCGGGGGTTATTGTCTATCAACCCAATAGGAGGGGCAATACTTTTTTTTTTTTAGAAACAGGAAAACTTGGGCAGAGGCTATAGTGTAGTATGTTAAACAAAAATGTTTTATGCCTAATGTGGGGTCAGTGAAAATGTTGAGCTGCAGCTACCCACATCCAGCACAACATTGTAGAATTTAGTCTTGGTACTGAGGGAAACATGTTTCTGTGGACTGTGTTTTTAGAGACACAGCCAGGATGTTCATAGAACTGTATTCCTATTGTGGGGAAGTGTATTTTGCTTGCGGGGTAGTGCTTATATTGCAGCCATCATCGACAATCAGGCTAGGTCTTATTTTCGGGGAAACAGGGTAGATAGATGAATAGATACTGTAAATCTAGCAAGTGGCAATCTATTACATCAAGTATATACACTAGCAGCCTGGGGATCAGTGGGGCTTGGCACTGCCTGACTGGCAAAAATATTATCTAGCGGAGCAAATGATCTTCGCTCGCAGGTGGTTGATAGCTGAGGATGGAGATGCGGCTACGTGTTCAAGGCAGCCCACCTAGGGTCATATGACAGTCTTCGATTTGCTCTATTTAGGGGCCTCAGATCTAAACTCCCTTTGACGCTGACAATGAAAGACACTATTAAGGCATGGGGGACAGTGGTGAACTTGGCATGCCCCAGCTATGGGGGGATGTCGCCTTCAACTCCTATATGGATGAACCCGGCCTTACCCCAGTTCTACAACCTACCAGATCCTATGATCTGAGCGCTTAAAGGAATCAAAACGTTAAGAGATATAACATCTTATGGTGAGCTGCTAACTTTTTCCCAACTACAATCTAGACATGATCTTCCCAACTCATATTTGTTTAGATTTCTACAGGTTCGACATGCTTCCAGGTGCAGTTTCAAGAGCTGTGGGGAGGGGGGGGGGGGCCCTGCCCTCGTCTCTTGAAACAATGTTAGCGGGCGAGGACTTGACCAAGCCTCTTTCGACAACATATAAAGAATTTTTTAATTACATTTTTTTCATTTATTTTTTAACGTAACTCCACTGGCAATCACCAGATGTAGGGAAAGATGGGAGAAGGAGGTCCTGGATGTACAAGGTGAGGACTGGGACGATTTATGGACCGAACCATTTAAACATTTGGTGTCCGCAAGGGGCAGGTTGATCCAGTTCAAATCTTCCCTACGGTCTTGGCAGAGTTCCGCTGAAGTGCTCTCATTCACCTGCAGACGCTGATCACATTTTCTGGCATTGCCCCCATATTCAGAGATTTTGGTCTGATATCACTTCTTGTATTATGGAATTAATATCAGTCCCGATACCAATGACCATTAGGATTTGTCTTCTGGGTCTAGTGGATGATGTAGTGCCAACACGTGCCATGCAAACAATGCTGAATGTACTCCTCTTCTACGGAAGAAAGGCTATCCTGTTGGCCTGGAAAAAGACAGAAGGTCTTTGTTAGATAGGTATTAGGCCATGTTGGCCATGTTATGGATGGTGTCCTAGCTGACACGTCCTAATGTTGTATGATATGCCTTTAAAAAAAACAATAAACAGAATTTATTAATAAAAAAGTATATACACTAGTAATCAATCAAACTTCACTTGACTTCATAGTATGTGAAAAGTTTGGAATGCTTCTGGAGGTCAGACAGAGACAGATGCTGAACACCTCCTTAGATGCTGTTGGAACATTATCAGAGAGATGTAAGAGCCACTTTTTGAGCACCAGAGTGTTCACTTTTTCAAGCTTGCATAACTTATTTAAAACAGAAATGTAAATAAGGCTAGTTAGTCCATCCAAAAGGTATATTGCATTAGTTGGTGGATGCTCAAGCTTTAAAAGGGAAGACCAGTGTGCAGCTGTTTCTTCTACCCCAGCTTGCTGGGTTCCTTATGCAGCTGAGAACAGAGGTTATGTGATCACTCATAGAAAAGGGAAACAAGGGTATTTAAAACGTTTTATACACAAATGTTTTTCCTTTCATTTCTATGTTAAACGGAATGGGTTGTTTTACAAGGTGAGTGTTCACATATACTTTAATTGTATTACCGTAAAATAAAAATGTTTGTTTCTTGTTGTAGTAAACCAGCACTGGGCTATTTTAAGAGAGATGCTTTGGCAATAATAATGGAAATTGGAATCGGACATAACAGAAAGAAGGTTTGTGCTTTGTTTTTGTTTTCAGTTTTTTTTTTTTTTTGGGGGGGGGGGTGTTTTAACAAAAATATATATATTTACAGGTTTCAATAGCTGTGTCTCTCTACTGCCGCTTCGATGCATACATTTTTTAGTAGCCATTAGAACCCAAGATTAAATATTGTTTTTAGGTTAGTCACCTTATGCAATGATGAACCAGATTTTGCTAATATCTATTGAATATCAGCTAATGTGATAATTTTAAATCCATATAATGCCAAGAAAATTATAGTTGGGCACACAGTCTCACCTTTGAGGTGGCAATGCAATTCTGATAATGTTTATATGGACTTTGCTGTAAACACCTCTGATTTTATGTGCTTTGGATTAAACAAATTGAGAATGTTTTATTTAAGTTTAGACACAATAATCTCCTTGGTATTTTATAATTTTATGTGGATATTTAGTCAACACAAGAAAACAAAAAAAGTTTCAATGAGAGTAAAAATATATATATTGTTGCAGAGGAAACTCCAGCAGAAGCAGAACTCTCCATATACCATTCTTCTTCATCGCTGAAACCAGCCTCATCAGGGGATGACCACTCAAAAAATTCTCCAGAGACCCATACTTCTCTAACACTTGTGGTGACCCCCAGTCCACAGCCCGGCCCTTGCTTACTCGGTCCAGCTCACCTGAGGGGTTCCCCTCTTTTTAACTGTTCCTCCTTCTGGACCGGCGCAGCTAGGGTCTTATCGTCAGCCGGCTCTTCCGGGATATCTTTCAGGGCCTGTCCACACACAGCGACCCCCTCCTGGTCCCCAGCCAGGCCAGAGGCTTCCCCAGCATTACCTTGGGATGTTGGCTCTGAGAGTTGTGAGATGGATGATGCAGGAGACATCTCTATCACTGCAGGGGTGGGCGACACACGACCCTCTTCCTTCCAGGTCACCTGTGTCTGAGGAGTGCATAATCCGGTAGATAGTTGGATGTTGTAGTACTGCACCTCCCTCTGTACTGATCCCAGCCAGGTCAGGGGATTTGCGCCCTAACAGGGCTCATGAAAAATTGTAAAAAAATAAATAAAATACGGACACCGTCCATTGCCCAACTGACTGTGATTTCTGCCCTACTGACCACGTCCACTTCCACTTATCTACTGACCAAGTCCACTTCTCTACTAACCACGTCCACTTCTCTACTAACCACGTCCACTTCTCTTCTGACCACGTCCTCTGCCCTACTGACCACGTCCTCTGCCCTATTGACACTGTCACTTGACACTGTCCTCTGTCCTACAGACACCGTCCATGTTTTGATACACTTTTAAATGTTTTTTTATAGTTATTTATGGGAGTGTGTATGTGTAATATACACACATGTGTGTGTGTTTGAACTTTGGGGTGCACACCCTACTGCAATAGGCTGCACACACCTATGAAAACAATGCATACATGATTTGCATATCTTGACTTCTGTAAACAATTAGCTTGGCCTCTCTCCCTCCAGCTCCAGTAAAAGTAATTTTGCATATGACTTCAGCTTTCTTTATCTCTGAATCTACTGATCACTTCAACATGGGATTTACACTGATCATAGCCTTTACTTTTTATTTTTCCAGAATATGCTTATTCTATATTGCTCACATTTGTGACAGATTTACTTAAAAGTGCAATCTGTTTTTTATGGAACCTTGGCACTGTAAGCATGGTAGTTAAAAATATTCATAGAAATTATTCATTACAGTATATTGTTTAGAATTCTTATTCTCAAAAATATTTTTTATAAGTGAAGTCCATTGTAAATGTTCACATGGCTGTTAATAAAGATGCATGTTTGTTAAAGCTTTTCTAATTGAGCCTTAATGTCTTAATGTGCTAGTATGCATGAGCATGTCGTCCATTAAGAGCGCAGTGTGCCGGTGATGTTACCAGCTGCTGCGAATGTGAATATCTCCTAAACTGTGCACGTTTAGGAGATATTCTCTGCACCAACAGGTAAGTCTTATTATAGGCTTACTTGTTGAAAAAACAGGCTTCACTACCACTTTATGTCTTCCTGCAAGCATATTGTGACAAAAGTGGTTGGGAATATTGTTTACAATGTGAATTATTTCACAAGTTGGCGTTCACCCTTCCATGCCTGTATGGCATTATTCCCCAAATGCAAGTGTGGCACATTTGGGGAAAACTGATTTATGCGCATGTGAAAGTAAATGCAGAAGCATGTGGCGTTTACACAAGTTGTACCGCATACAGCCATTCTCTTGTATTGGTGGCTGTATGCAGCTCCCAAAGCATTAGGGACTTAATGTTAAAGGACTTTGTAGCCTCTAGACGTCTTTGCACGAGGCCCTGATGACCTTCAAATGCCTATGATCTTGCAGGTTTAACTTTTTTGTTTTTGTTTTTTAATAATCTTTTTTCAATTGTAAACTTTACATTTTTTGCAGGTTGTTATTATAGATAGCAAAAGTGGAACTTTGCAGTGGGAAATTGAAATGAATGTAGGAACTGCCAGGCAAAATCCTGGAATATTGAATACAGGAGACCACCGTTCCACTTTCCTTTTCTGGGGAGAATATTCAACAGATTCTAACAACACTGTGAGTTTATATATATTTATATGTATCCTGCATAGATGGAACCATTGTCTTCACTACAAAGAATATTCTAACAGCATGCCTTTACTTATATCAAGATCTTTATTCCTCTAAAACCCAGAACACAACAATAAAAACCTACTTTTTCCTAGACACACTCAAACTTCTGAGTTTAGCCCCCGAGGATGGTGCCTTTTTGGAGTCTGACTTTACAGACAGAGGCCCCTATTCTTTAACCGTGGACATGGCTAGATGGTCTAAGACATTCTGTGGCACTACTCCCACAACTCCTGCTAAAACAGGAGGAGGTTTGTAATAGGCATGCTCCCAATGTCTATGTTTAAAGTTATTACTGTGGGTATCTGAAAGCCCAAACGGACCCCCAAATCTGATTTCTACAGGACTATCTCTTTGTTTAATTCAGATATTAAAAATCTAGATAAAATTCTAGGTCTTTCTTAAGCTAAAGTCATATTTAAAATAGTAGCCAGTGACCAGTCAGAGTCTATAGCTAACAAATCCACACCAATAAACATATGGAGGGTGTTCCTTAAAGTGTTTGTAACCCAAAAAAAAAAAATGTTCCTTTAACTGCTTAAGCCCCGGACCATTTGGCTGGCCAAAGACCAGAGCACTTTTTTGCGATTCAGCACTGCGTCGCTTTAACTGACAATTGCGCGGTCGTGCAATTTGGCTCCCAAACAAGATTGACGTCCTTTTTTTCCCACAAAGAGATTTCTTTGGGTGGTATTTGAGCTATAAACAAAAAAAGAGAGACAATTTTGAAAAAAAACACATTCTTTTTTACTTTTTGCTATAGTAAATATCCCCAAAAAGTATATAAAAAAAATATTTTTTTCCGCCGTTTAGGCTGATACGTATTCTTCTACATATTTTTGGTAAAAAAAAAACGCAATAAGCGTATATTGATTAGTTTGGGCAAAAGTTATAGCGTCTACAAAATAGGGGATAGTTTTATGGCATTTTTATTAATAATTTTTATTTTTTTAATAGTAATGGTGGCGATCAGCGTGACTGCGACATTATGGCGGACACGTCGGACAATTTTGACACATTTTTGGGACCATTAATACAGTGATCAGTGCGATTAAAAATGCATTGATTACTGTAAAAATGGCACTGGCAGTGAAGGTGTTAAACTAGGGGGTAGTGAAGGGGTTCATGTGTGTCTTAGTGTGTGTTCTAACTGAAGGGGGGATGGGACTGTGCAGGGAAACTAACAGATCACTGTTCATACTGTCATCTGTCAGTTCATCCCTCAGAGAACCAGAAACTGTGTGTTTACACACACAGTTCCGGGTTCTCCGTGTGCTCTGAGCGATTGCCGGAGACCGGGGGTGATCGAGACCACTGGGCACTCGCATCGGGGAGTCTATGTTACCGACGTAACATAACAGCGATTCGTGCAGCCGAGCTATGTTGCCGCAGTACAACTGCAGCAGCTGGTCGGCAATCGGTTAAACCATGGCCCTTTCCAGTTGTTCAGGGACTACAACTACAATCTCCATCATGCCCAGTCATGTCTGTGAATGTCAAGAGTTTTGCAATGCCTCATGATATGTGTAGTTCTGCAACAGCTGGAGTGCTGTAGTTTAGAGATCCCTGCTTTAAGGGCCAGTTCATACCATAGAAACGCGTTACAGATGCTTTTCTGCATGTGCTTTTTTGATGCCTTCTAGTTCGTTTTTGAAGCAGTTCAGTGCATTTCCCCCCCCCCCTTTTTTTTTTTTTTTAACCTTAAATAAGGACATGTGTGTTCCATTGCATTTTTGGTGCATTTAGGTGCATTTTCGGTGTGTTCCAGTGCGATTTTTATGCGTTTTACAGTGTTCCAGTGCAGGAAAAATGCAGGCTGTTCTACTTTTTTTTTTTCTGGAACTGGAACGCACTGGAACTGCAAGCACTGGTGTGAACTATGCCATTGAAAACCATATTACCTACTTCCCATGCATTTTTGATGCGGAAAAAAACGCACTGGACTGCATGTGGTGTGAACTGGCCCTAAAGCATGTTATACAGCGCTTGTGCTGTGTAATTTGGCCCTTTCTATCACCTGAAATACCTGGCTGATCCCAAACGTTCTGTGCTCCAGTGCATGTTCTTTGTAAAAAAGTATGTCGATTTGTACCTTATTTTAAAGGGGCTCAAATGACTGCTCTCCTCCCCTCCTCCCAACTGACGTCAGTGGGGGATTCTCAGCCCCCCCTTCCTGTAGCTGTCAGATCAGGAGAGGGAGCAGCGAACAATCATCATATTTTTTACAAAGAACATGCACTGGAGCATACGTTTTCTAACAGAGGGGGTTTTATGTACTTTACAAAGTGACTACAACCACTTTACTAGGCACTCGTAACGTTTAAAATCAGGAACCTGTGTATCTTAGTATGGCCCATAGAAAGTCCAGACTTCAGTCTCATTGCTGTTTACCAGTGCTCCCCATCGAACCTGACAAAGCTAGTGAACTTTTGATAGGAAAAATGCGCCAAAGCTGTTAGAGACTTACTATCAAAAAACGTACCTATAATATAAAATGTATCTATAATTGCTGACAAAAGTCGTTCTATTAAATATTTTATAAGTATTCTTTTTAACTAACTTTTTTCATGAAAAGAAGGGTTCGCAATTTCAAAGCATTAAATATGTTGTACAAATGTGATGTTAAACACTGTTTTTAAATCAATTTTATTTATAAGTTGTAACACTACAAAATGTGAAAAGTCCAAAGGGGATGAACAGCTAAGCAAAGCACTGTAAAATCGTGTCTGAATTTTAAACACCCTGGATTTATCTTTCACATTTATTTTCCAGGCCCTGGGCCTTACCATTAAATCTAATTTAAAGCAGAAGTAAAAACATCCATAAAACAGTTTCATTTCCGACACGTGCCGGAAATTTAACACTCCCATTGGTTGTGCTCTCAACCAAACTGTCAAACCATCCAATGGCTGGTGTCATAACTGATCACATGTGCAGCATCATGGCAGTTGTAGATTAAATCGAGGCAAAAATAGCAGCTTCCTTGGCTGAAAACGATAGGGGGTTTTACTTACACTTTAACCACTTGACCACTGGGCACTTAAACACCCTTAATAACCAGACCAATTTTCAGCTTTCGGTGCTCTCACACTTTGAATGACAATTACTCATTCATACAACACTGTACCCATATGAAATTTTTGTCCTTTTTTTCACACAAATAGAGCTTTCTTTTGGTGGTATTTAATCACCTCTGGGTTTTTTATTTTTTGCGCTATAAAAGAAAAATGACTGAAAATTCAGTAAAAAAATGAATTTTTCTTAGTTTTTGTTATAAAATTTAGCAAATTTGTAATTTTTCTTGATAAATTTTGGCCAAAATTTATACTGCTACATATCTTTGGTAAAAATAAGTACAAATTTGGGTATATTATTTGGTCTTTGTGAAAGTTATAGAGTCCACAAGCTATGGTGCCAATCTCTGAAAATTGATCACACCTGAAGTACTGACGGCCTATCTCATTTCTTGAGACCCTAACAAGCCAGAAAAGTACAAATACCCCCCAAATGACCCCTTTTTGGAAAGAAGACATTCCAAGGTATTTAGTAAGAGGCATGGTGAGTTTTTTGAAGTTGTCATTTTTTCCCACAATTCTTTGCAATATCAAGATTTTTTTTAATTTTTTTTTTTTTTCACAAAATTGTCATATTAGCAGGTTATTTCTCACACACAGCATATGCATACCACAAATTACACCCCAAAACACATTCTGCTATTACTCCTGAGTATGGCGATACCACATGTGTGAGACTTTTACACAGCGTGGCCACATACAGAGGCCCAACATGCAGGGAGCACCATCAGGTGTTCTGGAGCACCCAGGACAATGCTGACATTTCTCTCCTACATGTAAAAATCATCATTTATTTGCTAGAAAATTACATAGAACCCCAAAACATCATATATGTTTTTTTAGCAAAGACCCTAGAGAATACAATGGCGGTCGTTGCAACTTTTTATCTAGCACGGTACTTGCGCAGCAATTTTTCGAACGTGTTTTATTTGGAAAAAAAATGTTTTGTGCTTTACAAAAAACAAAACTGTAAATTTAGCCCAATGTTTTTGCATAATGTGAAAGATGAAGTTACGCCGAGTAAATAGATACCCAACATGTCACGCTTCAAAATTGCACACACTCGTGAAATGGCGCCAAACTTCGCTACTTAAAAATCCCCATAGGCTTTAATTTTGTTTACTGGTTACGTGTTTTGAGTTACAGAGGAGGTCTAGGACCAAAATTATTGTTCTCGCTCTAACGTTCGCAGCGATACCTCACATGTGTGGTTTGAACACCGTTTTCATATGTGGGCGGGACTTACGTATGCGTTCGCTTCTGCGTGCGAGCACACGGGGACAGGGACGCTTTAAAAAAATATATATATATTTTATTGTTCATTTTACTTTATTTATTTTAGTTTGACCCTTTTTTTCCCCCCAAAAAATGTTTTGATCACTTTTATTCCTATTACAAGGAATGTAAACATCCCTTGTAATAGGAATATGGCATTACAGGTCCTCTTTACAGTGAGATATGGGGTCAATAAGACCCCACATCTCACCTCTAGGCTGGAAAGCCTGAAATAAAAAAAAAAAACGATCCTGGCTTTGATCGTAGCGAGTATCGCAGGGTATTGTTGGGTATCGCAGGGTATTGTTGGGTATTGCAGGGTATTGCAGAGTATCGCCGGGTATTGCAGAGTATCGCCGGGTATGGTAGGGTATCGCCGGGTATCGCAGAGTATATAGCGAGTATCGCAGGGTATTGTTGGGTATCGCAGGGTATTGTTGGGTATTGCAGGGTATTGCAGAGTATCGCCGGGTATTGCAGAGTATCGCCGGGTATCGCAGAGTATCGCCGGGTATCGCAGAGTATCGCCGGGTATCGCAGAGTATCGCAGGGTATCGCAGGGTATCGCAGGGTATGGCAGGGTATCGCAGGGTATGGCAGAGCATCGCAGAGTATCGCAGGGTATTGCAGGGTATGGCAGAGTATCGCAGGGTATGGCAGAGTATCGCAGGGTATGGCAGAGTATCGCGGGGTATGGCAGAGTATTGCGGGGTATGGCAGAGTATTGCGGGGTATGGCAGAGTATTGCGGGGTATGGCAGAGTATTGCGGGGTATGGCAGGGCATCGCGGGGTATGGCAGAGTATTGCGGGGTATGGCAGAGTATTGCGGGGTATGGCAGAGTATTGCGGGGTATGGCAGAGTATTGCGGGGTATGGCAGAGTATTGCGGGGTATGGCACAGTATAGGGGGGTATGGCACAGTATTGGGGGGGATGGCAGAGAATCCATCCATCCATGCTCAGCCATCCCTCCATACCCTGCAATACCCAGCAATACACTGCAGGCTATTGCTGGGTATTGCAGGGTATGGAGGGATGGCTGAGCATGGATGGATGGATGGATCGGTGGTGGCAGAGCAGGCTGTGGGCACTACAGATCCCGCCCACAGCACTGCTGCCACCGATCCCTCCCCCTCTCCTCTCATTCTGTACCGATCGGTACAGAGAGAGGAGGAGAGAGGAACCGGCGTCATCAAATGACGCCGGTTTGCTTACATGTGATCACTCCGTCATTTGACGGAGCGATCACGTGGTAAACGGCCGCGATGAGCGGCCGTTTACCGTGATCCATGATCCGCCGGGTCCTCTGGACCCGGCGATCATGGATGCTCTCGAGTGCGCGCACCAGGGGGCGCGCAAGAGCAGAATTCTGTGAGGCCGTTAATTAACGGCCTCCCAGAGTTAAGCAACCGCCCTGTAGCCGTTTTTCGGCTATGGGCCGGTTGTTAACTGGTTAAGGTTCCACAAACACTACTGACACACATATCATGTGCATGGAGGGTGTTACGTAGGCCACAAATTATGCCATTTTCTTTCCTGCAGCCAGGAATTTGCTTGATTCTTCCATCAAAACAGACATTATTAATGGGGACATGGGGAGCCGTCCCTGCTGAGGGAACACAATGATTATTGCTGCTGACAATAATCAAAAGCTAAAAGTCTGACATGCTATTTGTACCCAAGTCGGTCGATGGATCGAATTTGGTACAATCAGCCTGCGCATAGTTGGATTGAATCTCAGCCAGTCCCTGCTGAACCGGCCAGAGATTTCAGCCATCTATGGCTGGCTTTAGGGTCTGTGCCAGCTTTTGTTTGTGTCAAAGCACCATAAAACCCATGGGAATACTAAAGCAGTTTGAAGCAGGTCAAATACAAGTTTTGACTTTCAGTAATTTCCAATCACCTCAGAAGCATCTTTAAGTCATGTCAAATGCAAGTCATTACCTAAATTTGGGTATTTTACTGAATGTGCTTATGATGAAGGTAAAGTAGTTGCAAGAGGTAGAATATCTTGTTGATATTGCAGATGGGTTGAGAATAATAAACCGGGTGGTGTAGTGGGTAGCACTCTCGCCTAGCAGTAAAAAGGGTTGCTGGTTTGAATCCCAACCACGACACTACCTGCCTGGAGTTTGCATGTTCTCCCTGTGTCTGCATGGGTTTCCTCCGGGTGCTCCGGTTTCCTCCCACACTCCAAAGACATGCTGGTAGGTTAATTGGTTTCTGTCCAAAATTGGCCCTAGTATATGAATGTGAGTTGGGGACCTTGGATTGTGGGCTCCTTGAGGGTAGGGACCAATGTGAGTGCGCGATATATGTGTGGAGCACTGCGTAAATTGACGGCGCTATATGGGTACCTTAAATAAAAAATAAAAAGGGATAATTGTAGACATGTACCCACACTCTCTCAGGTTGAACTGAATGGACTGGTGTCTTTATTCAACCTTACTAACTATGTATGTAACTATGTAACTATTAGTCATGCCTGAATTGAAAATGTAACTACTCTAAAGCTGGCCATACATTATCCAATTTTCCTGTTCAATTTCCCTTAGATTTACCTTCATCTACTGCAGGGGTCTTCAAACTATGGCCCTCCAGTTGTTCAGGAACTACAATTTCCATCATGCCTAGTCATGTCTGTGAATGTTAGAGTTTTACAATGCCTCATGGGATGTGTAGTTATGCAACAGCTGGAAGGCAGTAGTTTGAGGATCCCTGGTCTACTGTATGTAGTGCAACAGCCTGCCTGATTGCATACAAATTGAAAGTTTTTAGGTTTGTCCTCATATGATATGGTTTTTGTAAATCTAAAGGAGGAGTGGAAGAGGACTCCAGTGGCAACCTGTGAAGCTCTGGTGAACTCCATGCCCAAGAGGGTTAAGGCAGTGCTGGAAAATAATGGTGGCCACACAAAATATTGACACTTTGGGCCCAATTTGGACATTTTCACTTAGGGGTGTACTCACTTTTGTTGCCAGCGGATTAGACATTAATGGCTGTGTGGTGAGTTTTTTTGAGGGGACAGCAAATTTACACTGTTATACAAGCTGTACACTCGCTACTTTACATTGTAGCAAAGTGTCATTTCTTCAGTGTTGTCACATGAAAATATATAATAAAATATTTACAAAAATGTGAGGGGTGTACTCACTTTTGTGAGATACGGTAAATAAAACCAAGCCCCATATAGTGTAGTGAATAAAAAAAGCCACTTTATTAAAATATTTAAGAGGGCGCGCTGACAATCCCCAGGAAAACGGTACCGCTCACTAAAACATCCAAACTAGCTCAAATCCAAGGCTCCGTCCTGCCACTGGCGACATCATCTACCAAGGAAGTGCGTAGAATGAAGCCTAACGTCACATCCTCATGCAAAGCGGCCATCAGATCAGAGCTTGTTTGGATGTTTTAATGAGCAATATCATTATTTTGGAGAATGTGAGCGTGCACTCTGACATATTTTAATAAAGTGGCTTTATAGTTTTGTTTTCTTCCGTAAAAAAAAAAAATGGTGGCTTTTTGTAATTTAATGCACTATATGGGGCCTCTTTTGTTTTATTTATATTTAATTGTGAGCTTGGTTCTATATGATTAAAGTGTTTTGTTAACCACTTCAATACCAGGCACTTAAACACCTTCCTGCCCAGACCAATTTTGAGCTTTCAGCGCTGTCGCACTTTGAATGACAATTGCGTGGTCATGCTACACTGTACCCAAATGAAATTGTTAGCATTTTTTCCCCACAAATAGAGCTTTCTTTTGGTGGTATTTGATCACCTCTACAGTTTAAAATTTTTGCTAAACAAATTAAAAAACACAGAAAATTTAGAAAAAAAATATGTTTTTTTTTTGTTTCAGTTTCAAAACTTTGTAAATAAGTACGTTTTCTCCTTCACTGATGGGCACTGATGGGGCTGCACTGACGGGCACTGATAAGGCGAAACTGATGGGCACCGATTAGGTGGCACTGATAGGTGGCACTGATGGGCGACACAGATGGGCACTGATAGGTGGCACAAATTGGCACTGATAGCTGGCACGGATTGGCATGGATGGGCATGGATAGGCGGCACAGATGGGCATGGATAGGCGGCACAGATGAGCATGGATGGGCACTGATAGGCGGCACGGATGGGCACTGATAGGTGGCACGGATCGGCACTGATAGGTGGCACGGATGGGCACTGATAGGTGGCACGGATAGGTGGCATTGTATTTTTTTGTACTGATGGATGCCAATCAGTGCCAAACAATGCATGCAAATCAGTGATGCCCATTGTGGGCACTGATTGGCATCCATTGTGGGCACTGTGTGTCATCCCTGGTGGTCTAGGGTGGCATACCTGGTGCTGGGCATCCCTGGTGGTCTGGTGGCATCCCTGGTGGTCCAGTGTGGGCATCCTCGAGGGGGGGGGGGCTGCGCTGATAATCGATCAGCACAGACCCCCCTGTCAGAGGAGCAGACGATCGGTTCTCCTCTACTCACGTCTGACAGACGCGAGTGAGGAAAAGCTGATCACCGGCTCTTCCTATTTACACTGTGATCAGCCGTGATTGGACACGGCTGATCACGTGGTAAAGAGTCTCCGTCGGAGACTCTTTACCAAGATCATAGTTGCGGGGCTTCAGACTGACACCCCGCAACAACGATCGCCGCGCATCGGCTCAAAATCCTGAGGACGTCATATGACGCTTGGTCAGGATTTTGAAACCACTTTGCTGACGTCCTTTTGCTATAGGGCAAAACATTTTTCTTCTATAGTTCCCTCTGATATATAACAGTAGGCTCCCCAGTAGATGTAATTTATAAAAATATTCGGTATAACAGTTTACTCAGCTGACTGCCCGCTGGTCTCCTCTCCCGATGCGATAGCTGCAGGGGGAGGTGCTGAGAAACCCCAGCTGTAGTCAACCGGGAAGAGGCGAGAAGAAGACCAGCGGGCAATCGCATGGGCACCGAATGGCGCTCTGAAGTAAGCTATTATACCACATATTTTTATAAAAGACATCCACTGGGGAGCTTAATGTTCTATATCAGCAGGAACTATAGAAAAAAAGTACATTTTTTTTAGAGCAGAAGGGGAGGATCAGGGAGCTGACAGGTAGGGGAGGGGGAGGAGGGAGGAGGAGCAGGGCTGCGGATGACAGCGGCATGTACGCTGACCATGGTGTCAGCGATCAGCAGCCCTGATATATCGTGGTCAGCGTACAGAGGGGAGGGCAGAAACTGGCAGGATCAGCCGGGATTTTTTTAGGTGTTACAGGGGGCCAAATTACACAGCACAAGCACTGTGCTGTATAACATGCTTTAAGGCAACAGAATTTTTTTTAAATGTTTTTTGGGGTTAACAAACACTTTAAGGAGCAGAGACCATGTGATATTTTTGGGGTTTATCTCACAAGCACTTATGATCACTCATTCATAGTGTGAAGGAAGTCTGGTTGTATTGGCTGTTCACTATTGGAGTGGACTTATGCACATTGTGATTGTTCACATTATGCTACAATAAACAATTAATACAGATTTAGGAGATTTTTCACGAATTACATCTTATAAGTGTATTGTCATTTCACGGATTTTCTTGTGTATGGGTGATCACTAATTGCAAAAATAGTAAAGATCTTTTCACTTTGAACCTAACTTAAGTGCTTTTGTATAAGGATGAGCTCAGGCGTGTTCACAACCCGCACGTGCAGAGCCTGCCAGGAAGTCGGCACTGCACAGCGCTAATCACAGGCAGTGAGACATTTCTCGATCTCTGCAGCCGCGGATCATGAAAATGTCTCACTGCCTGTGATTAGCGCTGTGCAGTGCCGAGTTCCTGGTGGGCTCTGCACGTGTGGTGTGTGAACATGCCTGAGCTCATCCTTACTTTTGTATAGTAATATTACAGGGGGTCCCTGAGTTACAAACCCGTTAGGGACTGTCCTCCTGTTCTTAAATCGGAAATGTTCGTAAGTCGGCCGCGCATGCGCAGAACGACAATTACGGACATTTCCGATGTACCGTCAAATGCCGTTCTGCGCATGCGCAGCAAATTACGGACATTTCCAATGTTTGCCGTCATTTTCCGAGGCTCCGTCTGGCCACGCATGCGCAGAACGGCCGAAGGTCCACGCAAAATGGCAGAGGGTCCCCGCAGCGCCCGGTTCATAAGTAGGAGAGGTTCGTAGGTCGGGCGTTCGTAAGTCGGGGACCCCCTGTACTTATAATTTGTCTGCATAGGTTTAGCGCTGCACTGTTTCTAGTATAGTTTGGCTAGGAATGGTGAGTCAGCTCATTATGCCTTTGCCTTACAGGTTTTTCTCTTTTTTTTTTGTGGGTATACAACTGTTTTAATGTTTCACATGTATCAGCAATGGTGTAATTTTGTAATTTATATATATTAAATTGCTGTACCCCCTTACTGTCCAACTAGCAGATGTTCGGGCATATTTTGACTAGTGTTCTATATGAAGTACAAGGTGTGCTTGTGCTTCTGTTACAGTGCCAATTGATATTCAGGCTGTGCTGTCTGAAGGGGTAAAACCTTTGGCAGGTAAAACCATTCATACGTATGTTTCAATATGTGCTTGAAAGAAATCCAGCTTTAACTGTGAAGGTTTTAGATGATTGAATCAATATAATTACCATTGAGGTTGATGAAAGCAATATGCTGCATGTAGTAAAGCAGCATTAACCCCAAAACTAAAAATGGATTATATTACAGCTCACCAATCATTAGATGTGGTAGTTGAATCTGTTTTATTTATTTATCTTTGGCTTTTTTCCCCTTTGTTTTAACCTGGTGATCTGGCCAGTACCACACCTCCTGTACACAACTGTACACAACTCTGGATGTCTGAGCACAGGAGGCACAGCAGACAGCAGCATTGTCAGTCTTAGATGTTAAATGTATTAGAAGATTTAGATACACTAACAAATTTAAGCCAAACTCCAGCTCACACTTTATAAGCAGTTACAGCAAACAGTTTTTTTTTCCTTTTGGGATGAAGGTTTTGCATGAATAAGTAAAGGCTGATCATTTTAGTAGTTTGTCTCATCCATGTAACTTGATACATTCTGCTGGAGAGCTTGGGCTTTTGAAAAAACAGATTTTCTGTTGAAAACCACCAGATGAAAATAGAATAAACAAAACTTAAAACAAGGAAACTAATAGAGCCATCACATTTAAGAATTGGTAAGCTGCAATATAATAAATGTTTGCTTTTGGGTTTAATACTGCTTTCATTTTTTTTTTCATTTTTTCATTTTTCTTTTCCACATTACGATATACAACTTGTTTGATATAATTAACTTTACAAGTAATTTGTCCTATCATAGATTGTATAAGCAGTATAAGTACTTTCACTGTCTAGTAGTTTTTGCGTTTTCAAAATATCTTGTTCTACAGTGATTTCATTTTACTTTATTTGAAATAACTGCATTTTTCACATGTATAATCATTAAATGTCTAATAAATATATTGCACAAATATTTAGAATCAACAAAAATAACATCTGCCTTCTTCGTTGTAGATGGAGCCAAAAGAAAACCTGTATATGTTTCATTCATCACAGCCAAAAGTACTTATGCATCTAAACAGTCACACTGAAAATATTATCATATTTGGTGGTAAGTTTAAAACTTGCTTCTTTACAATACATGAGCAATGGAGATGCTATGATTTGCTCAACAACAAGAGCATAACAAATATCTGATATGGTGCAGAGCTCTCCTGCCTGAGAGCTCCAACACTTAGCTTTATATACAGTATTAGACATTGGCAATGGGAGAATAATATTAAGTACTGTAGGTCTGCACACAGACGAAATGCACTGCATACTACAAATGCAAAAGTTTTTAAAATGTGATTCAGAATAGAGACACTTTATATAGAAAATATTTAGCAGTTTTGTAAATTCCGTCTTTAGTTAAAAACAACTACAATTTAAACACATTCCTGGTTTTAAAGTCGGATAATTTTACATAATTAAAATGTAGAAAAATAGAGAAGGAACACTAAGATCTGGCACAATATCAAACAAACACTTAGTATAAAAGTAGTATAATGCCTTTGTGAGACCTTCGTTTTTTGCTAGTGTCCTTGGATGATGGACCTCTTCTCCCTTATGAAGAAGTGTTTCTGTGGTTAACTAGTTTATTTTGTTTTGGATTCTTCAAACATCTCTTCACTGCCTTCTACTATAACATTAGAAGCAGTTCAATCCAGGATTTGTGTAACCTTAGTTTCATAGTTTCATAGTTAGTAAGGTTGAATAAAGACATCAGTCCATCCAGTTCAACATGAGTGAGTGTCTACAATTGTCCCTATCCCCATCCCTATCCCCATACATTGCACACTCACATCAGTCCCTACCCTCAAGGAGCCCACAATCCAAGGTCCCCATTCATATACTAGGGCCAATTTTTGGACAGAAGCCAATTAACCTACCTGCATGTCTTTGGATTGTGGGAGGAAACCGGAGTACCTGGAGGAAACCCACACAGGCACAGGGAGAACATGCAGGTAGTGTCGTGGTTGGGATTTGAACCAGCGACCCTTCTTACTGCTAGGTGAGAGTGCTAACCACTACACCACTGTGCCGCCCTTAGTAATACCTTGGAAACCATAACTGGACCCCACACTGTGGAGATGCCCTGGAATGTTGCTTGGGGCACTGGATCTTGCTTGGTCACAAACCTTGGCACTGAGTGCAATGTGTGTAGTTAGCTGCAGAGTGATAAACTCCCAGACCTTGAAGAGGTATGCTCACCTTTGACAGACAACCTAGACCCATATAGGGACCAACGACATGGACATATGAGACAGGTTTTAAAAATATAATACTTAAAACCTGAATGGGACCCTTTGAATCCTTAAATGTATTGGTATTTCAAAAGGACTTGCTTTTAATAAACTTTTTTCTGGACCGTAAAATCTTTTAACACTTTCTTCTCCATTTATTTGAAGACATTACTCCAATGGCTCAGTTTATGGTTACAGCAGTGGACTAAATGGACTAAAGCAGTGTTTCTCAACATTTTTTCAGTCAAGGCACCCTTTAAAATTATAGACAATCTCAAGGCGCCCTTTAAAATTATGGACAGTCTCAAGGCACCCCATTCTAAAATGTAAAAAAAAAAATGTTTTTACACAATGCAGCAACATCCACACGTAAGACACTCAACGTTAAAGGTGATTTATTCTTCCAAAGACTAAATCTGGTACTGACTAGTATTCCTATGTTTCTCTTTTCCTTCAAATTTCCCCATCAGTCAGCTAATGTGACCCCAGTGCTGAGGGAGAGGGTCAAACAAGGATGTTGTGGAGGCAACATAAATCCTCCTTATTAACTGATGACGTCATTGGTTGTTAGGATGCCAGTAACTATAAAGTCATAATGGTGCATAATGAAAAACTTTGGCTTTGTGTAATTTAAAAGGCAGGCTTGATCCACCTGCTGGCTTGTATACAATTTTTAATCAAAGCACCCCTGAAAAAACCTGGTTGAAAAAAGCTTCACTAAGGGATTGCCTATACAAACCTCCTACACCTAGTTTGGATACTTCCCTATGTCAGAGTATAGCAGCTTGCTCTGTTTCATGAGCAAGATATTGATCTTGGTTTTTGAACCAGCTTTACAGTCATTTGTATGACAGGTTCCCAGGCACCACTGTCATAAACCTTCATGGTTGCTTAAGGTAAAGATTCGGAAAAATGCAGATGCTGTAAGGGTTACTGATCTGGTGTGCCGTAAATATACATATTCTGCTATAACAGTTAACATGATAGAAGGAAAGGGTTAAGGTAGAGAGAAACCATTTATGAGAAGAGAGTAGGAAAGACTTATAGTAAGAATGGCTGTGTGCATTGGCAATGGCTGTAACCCATTGTATTGTTTTTATTGTTTTGTGCTAAAGGCTAAGTTCACTATTTACAAATTAGATCAATGGATCATAGGTGCAGTGCCAGGCTCCTGCAGACTCTTTGCCCAGCTCCCTGTCCGTACCCTGGTACAGACTAACATTTCGAGAGCTGGAGGAAGTGTCAGTGGACTACTAGCGCTGTGTTCACCATGCTTGTGTTTCATGGAGTAGGTTGCTGATGGGGCTTGTAGTATATTTATTCACAGATCTCTGTGAATCAATGATGTGGATGTGCTGCGGGGGATCCCAGCATAGTTGCACAAATTTCAAAAGTGTCAGGAGTTGCGGAAAGAGTTAGTCTTTAACACTTTTAAGTTTTCATTTTGCTTTTTGTTACTGTTTATCAATGCAAAATTAAGCAAAGCAAATTAATATATATATATATAATTTTTTTACTTTTGTCTCAAAAGTGGCTTTGTTTGAACGCAGCCGGCATGCCTGCTATGTTCTGATCACAGGACCTCAAATGATGGAAAACCCAGGCAATCTGACTGTATCTAAGAGGAGGTTAAAGGAAGATATCAGTAATGGAACAGTGATTGGGCTTGGGGCTGAAGAGGTCGATACTGAGGAGATGAAAAGCTATTTCTCCAGGATGAGATATTCCAGCCACTAGTGGAAAAGAACGATTTCAGAAAAAATAAACACTAAATGCCATGCTACTTACTTCGAGGATAACCACATTTATTTTAATAAAAAGATGCAAGAACACTTTTGTGAAAGAACAAAGCTGAATGCCCACAGAATAAAAAAAAAAGATAAATTAATGTTTTAGGACACTCCAAGCTTTTCAAGTATGGTTTTGGAAATTGGAACATATCTGTAACTTTGTAAATAATCTAGTCATTTTATTTGCAGTGAGTACTCAATGCAGTGGTACAGATACACTACATGTGCAGTTAGTAAGCTGTAGGGTTTATTATGCCGCGTACACACGGTCGGACTTTCCGGCAGACCAGAGGTCGTCGGACAATTAGATCGTGTGTGGGCTCCAGTGGACTTTCTCTTCCCAAAAGTCTGGCGGACCTAGAAATAAGACTGGCTTCAAATTTGTCTGCCGGACTCAGCTTTCTAGCGGACAATCCGTTCGTCTGTGTGCTAGTCCGACGGACTGAAACCGACGCTAGGGCAGCTATTAGCTACTGGCTATAAACTTCCTTATTCTAGTCTGGTCGTACGTCATCACGTTCGAATCCGGCAGACTTTTGGAGTGACCGTGTGTGGCCGTTCGTTTAAAAGTCCGGCGGATCTCAGCCGGAAAGTCTGATCGTGTGTACGCGGCATTAGTGTGTGATAATCTACTTAGAAATCTGTGCTGATTTATGTTGAGTATGTCTTGGAAGTCGTCATGTAAAAAAATATATAGGCTTGCCATTGCTGACAGTGCCTGGGCAGGGTCATCAGTACCCAGGGTCAAGATCCTAAACGGTGCCCTCCCCTTTCCTAAGGTGTGTCAGAGGGCAGGGTCAATAGCCATGCGCCGTGCCAAAGCATGTAATTGTTGGGGCACAGTGCAGCTAGCTTAAGAGTTTAATAGCCATGCACATACTGTCTGGCAGTAAAATATGGGTCTGACAGAATAAAAAAATACCCTTGCATCGGTGGTTTCACTGGACGGGAAGAAATGCCTGTGCATCAGTGGTGTCACTGCATCGGTATCAGTGGGGAAAAAATGCAGATGCATTGTCATTAGGAGAAGAAAATGCACCTGCAATGGTGTTGTCCATCTGAGGAGGATTACTTTGGCATTGGTGTCAGTGAGATAAGTGGAGGTTAGGGGCCATGGGAGGCTGGGGAAGGAGGAGGAACCTACGGTGTGCATTTTTTCAATTAAATGTGCTATAATATATAGAGTAAATTGCCATATTTTCAGCGCTGCAATAAAGAGAGCTGCGACTGCTTCTGCTTCTTCGGGGTCCCCCTGACCATTTACAGAATGTGTTGTATTTTGTGAAAGACTCACAAAATAGAGAGCATACTGTGAATGGACAGGGGGATAGAGGGGGCAGATGATGTGGCTTCTGTATAGAAGAGCTGCAGCTCTCCTTGTCACAGCTGTAAAAGTATACCGATAGATATATTATCCAGCATCAGTAAAACTCTGATGCCCTGTACACACGATCGGACTTTCCGACAAGAAAACCTTCAAATTTTGTTCGAAGGTTGTTGGCAACAACATGTAACATGAAAGTCCAACAACAAAAATTTGTTGGCGGAATATTTGAGAACCTGCTAGCCAATATTTGTTGGCGGAAAGTCCAACAACAAATGTTCGATGGAGCATACACACGTCAGACTTTCCGCCAACAAGCTCACATCCAACATTTGTTGTTGGAAAATCCGATCTCGTGTACGCGGCATAATAATGCAACAGCAGTGATTCTGGGTGTGATATACACTTTTATTACTTTTATTGCTATTACTTTAAAAAGTGGCTCAAACAAACAATTTCATTTTACCAATACATGCAGCCACTGTCAGTGAAGCATAAACTATTCCTTTTACTATACACGCAGCCTCTGTCAGTGCCGTATAAACTGTATGTAGCATCAATATATATACAATATACAACGCTGTGGTCCGGCAACGGTACAGAGATTTCCTGTCCTGTTCCCCGATGAAATTAATTGCTGCTCAGCCATTTATAGGAAACCTTCTATTTCATCAATGAATACAAGACTTCCTCTGATAGGGATTGTGACATCATCCTCCCACCCCTCCACCTCAGCCAATCAGAAGAAGCCTTGTGTTTATTGATATAATACAGGGCTTCCTGTATACCCACCTTTAGACTACAAATAAAGGGCAGATCCCTCTTCATTCCCAAATGCTTATCTGTTAATGTATGCTTAGCCCTTAGCTAACAATAGACATCAGATATTTTTTTTGTTTATATACTGTATGCCAGAATGGATGACCAGTTTTTCATCAATAATATATAGCATATTTATACTGCATATGATCCCACCACCATTTTTTATCTATGATCAGCTTAAAATGGTATTAAATGTTGGTCATACCTGCTCTATGCAATGGTTTTGCACAGAGCAGCCATGATCCTCTTCTCCTTGGGTCCCCTACCAGCGCTCCTGGCTCCTCCCCCATGACCAGTGCCCCCCAAAAGCAAGCTGCGTGCTCGCTGCCAAGCCCTGCTCTATGCGTCCATAAGACACATAGAGCTGCGGCTCTGCCCCACCCCCTCTCTCTCCTCATTGGCTCACTAGCCAATGGCTCCCGCTGCTGTCTCAGCCAATGAGAAGAGGGAGTCCCAGGACATCTCTGGATCGAGAGGGGGCTCAGGTGAGTATTAGGGGGTCTGTAGGGGGAGCAATACACAGAAGGTTTTTTTACCTTCATGCATAGAATACATGAAGCTAAACAACCTTCAGCCTTTACAACCACTTTAAGCTTAAAGCATGCATCACCACATTGATAGAGATGGTCTGTTGGCCAATAGTATGGTTTTTCAACCCTACTTCAGCATACAAAGATGTTTGGCTTTATTATTAATTGTGATTTAGGATGGGTCCTATACATCTTGTCTGCTGAAGTCAGGTGTCTGTGCGGAGCATCTGTAAACTCTGCTCCTTTTGGCTTACTCAGACTGGAATGCATTGTAAATTTAGATTTAGTACAATATTCTGTTTAACTTTCACAGTTTCAGTAAAAACTGTTCCTTCATCAACTCTACTTGATAACTAAAGTATTGCACATTATTGGTGTGTAGTTTGATGACTCTAAAACATATTTATTTACATACATATATATGTATATACATATTTTTTTTTCGATACAGATAACTTGAAAAAAGACTTGAAAATCACCATACCAGTAACTTGGTCTTTTAAGAAGGACCCCTCTAAACAGGAATACAAGTAATATGGTATGGATGTGTGGGCAACTGCAATAGAATGTAGCAGAAAAACATATAATTGGAATTAATTAGCTATGCAGTTAATAAGGTAATGTTCCCTTTTTAAAGGGACTTGTGAAGCAAAATACATGCACATATATCTTCTGGTTGAAACTGTGATTTCTTGGCTTTCTGACTCAGGACAGTAAACTGCCATGCACTGAAACACAGTAGCTTGTGGTTTATAAATGGACAAATGGCTTCAAAGGCTTTTAAAACATACTTTCAATCATAGCAGATTCCACGGAATCTCAGTACCCCTTAGATATTACACGAACCATAATAAGGAATGTAAGGACATCTCACTAAAGTGTATGTATACCTAAAAACTGAAGAATGTGATATATTGCAGCTTACCAGTCCCTAGATGTGTGGCTGCATTAGTTTTATTTTATTTTTTCAGGATTCTTTTTTTTTTGTCCTTTTACCTGGTGCTATGCCAATAACACACTTCCTGTCCTAGGGTGGCAGCACCCTAGTCTGCTCTCCTAATTTTAGACCACAAACACTGCCTCCTCTCCTAATCTCAATTACATAGGGGGATGTGTTCTGTAATTCACAGAATCTGGCTAAGAAAGCTGATAAAAGTGTTTGAGTGACAATTTTCTGTATTTATGGAAAATACACTCATGCCGACGAAAGAAGAATAATGCAGGGACCACAAGCTGTAAGCTGCAACATTTTTTATTATTTGGGTGTTTAGATATCCGTGCATTTACCACTTATTGGCCTGTACCTTCCCCGTTAAAATGTCTTTGCGCTTTGTGTAATTAAGCATAGAGATTTCCTGAGCTCCTCTTGGTAGCTTGGAAAGCTTACATGCTATATAAAATTTGACAAATTTAGTTTAGGATTGGATGTGCTTTATGTGCATTTTGAAGCAAACCACCTTTGGTTTCATTGACCACAATATGAGCAATGACATGTACTTTGCTCCATGATTTACATAAAGTGCATATCATTTTCTAAGCCCTTTCCAACCAAAGGGCATAGGTAACTTTGATATGTTTTATGTCAACACACTCAATCTCCATGTCTAGATTTGGAAGTAAAGAAAATTGATCAAAGTTTAATATATATTTGTGTTTTACCAAAGGTACATATTTACTTTTGCAACCAATCTATTCTGAATATAATTGATGGCGATCTCAATCTCAAGATTGTTGTTTACATTGACTGAAGTGACCTTATTTGTAATATTTTATGTATTAAAGCCTAACTTTATGTTTTAAAATATAATAGGTGCAAATAAAGCTGACTTTTAACATTCAAGTTGCGGAGATGGACTACCTACTTACTGTATAAACCTAGGGGAACCAAGCAAGAAATATATACTTTGCAAAGCAGACATACAGCAGTTTGAGTTACAGTTAATACATGCTAGGGGTGCTAGATATATTCTTTAGGAAGAATGACTGTAATTTTGAAAAATATATGAATTCATTTATGATATTTCAAACATTTTGTTTGATGTCTGAATTGCCTCAGTTTTCAATCAGATATTCTATATGTAAAAAACTGAATGTACCTATTTTTGGATTTTTGATTACCTCTTAATTGAAACAGTTTATTCATTTTAAAGTGTCCAGTACAGTGCTACAAATTGTTGTTAATAATTATTATAATCTATATATTATTAATTTAAAACAATCTTGAAACTCTTTATGTGCCTTTATGTTATGTTAAAGAACACAGCTAATAAAAAACAAGTAAAATCTGTAGGTTGCATTGGAAGTCCAGAATAAATCATTGCTGTTGTAAATTTACAGTTGTGCGATATAAATGCTAACAAAATATAGTTGATCACAGAAGATCAATAATTCGGAAATGAGATAATCACAGGCCAACTAAGTTTCTAGTTTACTTTTTTTCAGTGATATATATACCATTTTTTTTATGCGTTTGCATTTTTTATGCTTTTTTTTTTTTTTAATCCGTTGTTGTAGAGTGGATTAAAAAAACTCAAATCACAGCAAAAACGCACTACATGCTTTTCCGCAGCTTCTCCATTTAATTCTATTGAATCAAAAGTCCCTGACCCTGTACAAAAATGCAGTGGCTGAAAAAAGCATAGATGTGAACGTGTCCCATAGGAAACCATGTTAAATTGATTTTACTGCATTTCTGCAAAAGGCATTAAAGAACGCATAGGTGTGAACCGAGCCTAAGAGACCCTGGATGTCTCCCCTGTGCTCCACTGAATGTAATGCAATGCAGATCACATTGCCTTAAATTCTTTCCCGGCCAAGCTGTCCCGGAGGCTGATCCAGAAGTGATGTCAAAGATGTTGCTTTCTGGGTCAGCAACAAGGAGGGGAGGAGAGTGGACATGTGTCCACTCTTCTCCCTCCCCTTTTCCCGGAAGCACCCCCTATGCTGGTCCCGGGTCCGCAGATAGGCAAGTGGAGCCCAGGATACATGGCAGGGGCAATACAGAAAATGGGTATTTCTCAAATAGTCTTTCAGGTCAGCACCTGGAGAGAGTGCAGCTCCACCCAATTTCCCAGGAAACACAGCAGTCACCACTTTAAAGGAGGAAGCGCTGCAGGGGACCATGGGTGTCCTGCGCTCTCTCTAGGGCATACCTTGTCAGTATCTTTTGATCTTTCTGGCCAGCCCAACACCCCCCAGGGGGGTGTTCCAGTGGTCTTCTCTTTGAGCCCGGTGAGGGTAAGGGCCAGCGGAGGGTCCCGTGCCAATAGACCAGAGGGTGCGGGTTGAGAGTGGGGCCTGCGCTATGCATAGTGTGGCGTCCAGGCCTCCACATGTTCCAGGTGGCGGGCGATGTCACTTCCGGACAGGGAGTGACTTTAGGCGGTACGCAGCGGCTTCCAGTTCCCGCCGCTGGAACGCAGGAGGGGGGGCGGCCTCGACTGGTGTATTTTTGGTTCTTGCAGCAGCAAAAGGACCGGGAAAATTTGAAATAAAGCTGCCGGACGTCTGTTGAAGCCCTCAGGGGGGAGCCAGATGAAGCGGTGGCGGGAGCAGGAGCCACAAGCACCAGCCAGGCCTAGGTAGGAGAGGCAGTGGGCTATGTTTGTTTCCCTCCCTTCCTCCCCTAGTAGGGGGGAGGAGGGGAGCCTGCATTAAGCTCCTGAGGTGACGGCACTAGGGAGCTGAGGACAGTGATATTGTGGGGTGTTTTTCCACTGTCTATGTAGGGTCTGCTGGGGAGGAGGCCTGAGGTATAGTTTTATTTATGTGGGTGTTCTTTTGTGCTTGGTGTCTTTCAGGCAAAAGCCAAAGAAAAGACCAAGCACGTTTCCCCTTCTTCAAAAAGAGATGTCCCTCCTGTAAAGCCTCTCTTAGGGACTCTTGAACCGAGCCAAAGAGGAGACATCCTCAGCGGCTTCCTCTGCCCAACCTAGTGAGCTGCTCACTTCTTTCCAGAAAGCAATGGCAGACACATTTCAGTCCTTCTGACCTTATCTGTATAAACGTCTGGTGGCACAGTCTAGGGGTAGTTCGCCATCCAGCCCTCACCCATTCACTTCGGCTCATAGAGTGGTCAGTGAGTCGGAAAAGGAGGAGGGCAGTGACCCCCCCCCCCCCCCCAGGGTCAGAGGAGAAGAAAAGGAGGTATCTTCCCCCGCTACAGGCTGTCCCTGGAAGAGGTGGACGACCTATTGAAAACCATACATACCACCCTGAACATCAAGGAGGATAAAGCCTAAATATCCCTGCATAACAAAATGTATCAGGGTATGGGTGAGGTCAAGCCTCGGGGGTTTCCTGTGCACAAAGTCTTGTCAGAGAATAAAAAAAGGGAATGGAAAGACCCCTTTTTTCCAAATCACTTAAAAGGAAATTCCCTTTGAAGAGGATAGTGCGCAGGTTTGGAACAAAAGACCTAAGCCTTCTCACAGGTATCACAAAATACTGACTTAGCTTTCGAGGATATGGGGGTCTTGAAGGACACTATGGATAAGAGAGCTGGTTCCCTGTTAAAAAAGGCCTGGGACTCTACGCTAGCCAATCTCAAAATTGCGAAGGCGTCAACTGTAGTAGCCAGGCATTTGGAACACTGGTTGGAACAGTTAAAAGGGCCTATTGAGGCAGGGAACTCTCGAAAAGATTTGCTGTATACTTTGCCAGTATTTGCCAAGATTTTCAGCACTAGTTAATTCAGCACGTAGAACATTATGGGTCAAAACGTGGTCAGGAGATTCAGCCTCTAAGGTTCCCTTTCAGGGGGATCTGGCGTTTTGGTGCCGATCTTGACGCCGGTTTAGACAGAATGGTGGATAAAAAGAAGGCCTTTCCAGACAAAGAGAAGGTTACCCCACAGGTTAAGAAGAATTTTGTAGGAACTTCTACAACAGAAGGTAATCATCCCAGTTCCCCGGGAAGAGGAGTGACTAGGGTTCTTTTCAGCCAAAAAGCCATCAGAGAAGTTTCGGTTAATCCTGAATTTAAAAATCTTAAACAGGTTAATTCGGTACAAAAAATTTTGTATGGACACGATTTTTTCAGTAAGGAAACATCTTTCCGCAGGATGCTTCCTAGCATCCATAGACCTCAGGGATGCGTACTTGCATGTTCCCATAGCACCAGCATCACAAAAGTATCTGCGTTTAGTGATCAGGGCGGGGGGAGTTGTGTCGTATCTTCAGTTCAGGGCCCTCCCATTCGGTCCTCTCTTCCCGGAGGATCTTCACGAACATTATTGCGGAAGCTTTGGCACCCTTAAGGATGGGAGGGGTGTCAATCTTACCTTATTTGGACGATCTTATTTTGTTTGCCAACTCAAAGGACCTGTTGTGCAGGAACCTAAAAAAGACGCAGAGCCACTTAGAAAGTTTGGGCTGGCTTCTGAACAGAGAGAAGTCAAACCTAATCCCTTCCTTGATAATCAAATTCCTTGGTTATACCATCAACTCAAAAATCTTTCTCCCAAGGAAAAAATAATGAAAGTTCAGGACGCAGTGAAGAAGGTCCAGATAAACGTATCTATTACAGTTTGGGCAGCCATGTCTACACTAGGCCTTCTCACAACCTCGATTCCAACCTCCAATGGGCCAACCTCCATTCAAGAGATCTCCCGCAGGCAATTATGCAGAATAGGTCTTATCGGGAGACATTAGAGAAATAAATCAGGATTCTGTCTCCGGTCAAGAGGAAATTATGGTGGTGGAGGTTACAAACAAATCTAAACGGGCTTGTTCTGGATTTTACCGGCAGCAAAAACATTAACAGTGGAGCAAGTGGTCCTTCAAAGATATAATCAGGGGCCAACACCTTCAAATATTATCAGACAACGCCACAGCGGTAGCCTACATCTCAAGGTAGGGGGGGCACAAGAAGCAGGATTCTTCTGACCTTGGCCCTCCAGATTCTGACATGGGCAGAGGACAATTTGGTGTAGCTGACAGCAGTGCATCTAAAGGGCAGCCTAAATCAAGTAGCAGACTTCTTAAGCAGAAGATGTGTACTAGAGTCAGAATGGAGCCTGAATGCAGACGTCTTACAGATGATAGTACACAGAGGGGGGTGTTCCCTAGATCAACCTTTTTGCATCTTAAACAAATATACCCGTTTACTTCTCTCTAAACAGGCAGGACCAAGCAGTTGGTCTGGACACACTGGCACAGCCCTGGACCTTCCGCTTGTGTTACATCTTTCCCCTCTGTGCAGATGATTCTTCTAGGGCTCAAAAAGTTACAGGGAGAGGCCACAAGCCTAATTATAGTAGCCCCCTATTGGTCCAAGGAAGTTAGCAGTAGAACCCCATTGGTTTCTACCCCTGCAAGGGGACCTTCTTCACCCCAATGTAGGTCATCTCAGGCTAGCAGCCTGGATACCGAGGAGAAAATCCTGAAGAGAAAGGGTTTGTCCGATAAATGATTTGTACTCTGCTAGATAGCAGGAAAAAGGTCACAAGGGCCATTTATTTTAAAACATGGAAATGGTTCAAATCCTGGTGCACTTCAAAAAATTGCTTTCCACAGGAGGTTTTTTCCGTCCTTGAGTATCTCTATGACGGAATGGAGAAGGGTCTGGCGGCCAGTACCTTAAAAGTTTAGGTAGCTGTGTTGTGAGTATTTTTAGAGAGACAGTTATCTCAGGACCCTTTCATCATTTGATTTTTTAAGGCACTGGCCAGAGCCAGGCCACTTCCGTTTAAGTTTTTTCCCTAGTGGAATTTGTCTGTGGTTTTACAGTGTTTGACTAAAAGGCCTTTGAACCACCAGAGGAAGCTACGATTAAAGATTGGTTGTTAAAACTAGCACTATTAGTGGCAGTTACCTAGGCTAGAAGGGTCAGCAAGCTGCCTTATCTATTATTGTTCCATTTGTATTATTTTTGTTCCAGACTGGGTAGTTCTGAGGACAAACCCAGGGTTTTTGCCAAAGTTCTTTTCAGTTTTCCACAGATCCCAGGAGATAATTCTACCAACTTTCTGTCCATTACCGTCCTGTCCTAAATAAAGGGAGTTTCACAGTTTGGACATAAGAAGACGCTTGTTATCTGGAGGTTACAAGAGAGTTTAGGAAATCAAGTTCTGTGCTCATTCTGTTTTTGGGGCCGTTTAAGGGTTGCAGAGCTTCTAAAAACACAATTGGAAGGTGGCTTTGGTAATGATTAAGCAAAAGATGTATGTGTGAAACGCGTCTACGTGACCACAGTTTGGTGTCTTTGGTGTTATCTTTGTGAACAATAAAAGGCAATCGGAAGTTCTGGATGTGCAGCCATTTCTTTCTTCTTTCCTAGTTTCCCACGGAGGCAGGCCGGGGCTGGCACTCCATGAGACATTCCAACCAGTTCTATTTCATTCACCTGGAGCAGCGGTTCTTTTTCGTGGAAGGTGGCTTTGGATGGCCATCAAAGAAGCTTATAGGGACTTTGGAACTAGAACCTCCTGAAGGGGTAGTGGCCCATTTAACCCATGCTGTGGCAACATCCTGGGCAGAACGAGCTGGGGCTTCACCAGGACGAATCTGCAAAGCAGCCACATGGACAAGTTTCTCCACCTCCACCTTCCTCCACTCGTCTCTGTAGGATGGACTTGCTCTCAGCAGAAAAACAATCTTTTGGCAGGAAGTTCCTGCAGGCGGTGGTCCCACCCTAGAGTAAGTACTAGCTTATCATCTCCAGGTGCTGTCCTGAAAGACGATTTGAGAAATTCCTTAGTTAGACTTACCCATAACGGTATTTCTACGAGTCTTTCAGGGCAGCATCTATGACCGTCCCTCAATTGTAATTTTACTGTGGTATTGTTGCTATGTTCTGCTTATATTTTTCAGCATGGCTGGAGGTACTCGATAATAACTGAGGCCATGGTGTAAGTGTCCAGGCTTTAAAGTGGTGACTGCAGTGTTTCCTGGGAAATTGTGTGGACCTGCGCTCTCTCTTTCCAGGTGCTGTCCCGAAAGACTAATAGAAATACAGTTTCCAGTAATGCCCCGTACACACGGTCGGAAATTCCGACCACAAAATCCGTCTGATTTTTTCCGACGGATTTTGTCCGACACTGGTGTTGCATACACACGGTCGGACAAAGTTGTCGGAAAATCCGATCATTCTGAACGTGGTGACGTTCGTTGCGTACGACGGAACTACGTAGAGGCTAGTAGCCAATAGGTTTGGTCTCCTTTTTTTTAACTTTATAATTTTTATTAATCATTTTTCAATTTACAAATAAACATCAACATTCTTACGCTTATACATTTACTTATTTAACCAAAAAAAGGGGGAAAGAAAAAAGTAAAACAACCAAGAAAGATGAGGAGGAAGAGGGAAGGCAGAATATTGTCTATATCCTATTCCTCATCTGCAAATTAACCCCTACAATTTACCATAGTTCCCACATTCATTCACTTTCGTACCCTAACCATTCACAGCACCACTCTACCTTTCTGCATGTCTACTTCTTTAATTTAACTTAATCGTGATCTCTACTGTATTGATTATTAGTACCATTTATATATCTATTTTCTTTTTCTCACACCACTTTTTCCAAATTTTTTCAAATTTCATTACACATCCCTTCCTAATATATAATGTTCTTTCTTTTAAGATGGTAAGATTCATACTCTGTTCCCATTCCCTACTGGATGGAGGGACGGAAGACTGCCATTTCTGGGCAATAAGTTTGCGGGCTTGGAATAGGCATCTCAAGATTGCCAGATTAGTGTCTTTGGGCTTCCCCTTACCACCTATCCATCCCAGTATACAAGTCATAGGTTCTATCTCTATGGGGACTTCGAAAACCTGTACAATCCTTTCCACTACCTCCATCCAATAGCGAAATAACTTAGGGCATCTCCAAAACATGTGGATCATGTCTCCCTCTGTCCTTCCACATCTAGGGCAGAGGGAGTCCGATCTCCGTCCAAAGAGAAAAAGCTTTTTTGGAGTAGAATAGGCCATATATAGTAGAAACAAGTGTGAGATCTTTTGGGATGGAGACAAAGAAACCCATGGTGCTAGTTCAAGGATCCTATCCCATTGGGTAGTTGTTATATTTCCAATGTCCATTTCCCATTTATCCTTAGAAGAGGAGGTATAATGATTATCGTGACTGTACGTATGTAGATTTGAGTATATCCCAGAGGTTAACCCTTTTGTTGACTCTGTTTGAATTATTTTCAATAGTATCGGTATATCACACCATTCTATTGGCGCATCTTCAAATTGCACTGTAAGTGCATGTCTGAGCTGCAAATACCGAAAGAAAGATTTCCTCGGTATTGCAAACTCTTCTCTGAGCTCCTGGAATGTTTTTAGTTGCCCATTCGAATAGAGCTGGCAAAGAAATTTTATATCTCGTGCTTCCCATTCTCTGACCTGCCCTATTTTTTGTACCTCCCTCAAATTATTATTTTTCCATAGCGGAGAATGTTCCGTAAAGCCTCTATAGCCCATGATTCCCTTAGCCGCTTCCCATACTTTAACCATCAGTTCCAAGGTAGGAATTCCCTGCATAACGGTCCATGCCTCCAGAACTTCAACCATTTGTCTCTCTAAGAATACCTGGAGGAGAGTTCCCCCCACTCCACCACTTCTTGTATATTAAAGCTGGGACGCAAGAAAGTATTTAAACATGTGTGGGAGTGCCACTCCCCCTTCGCTATTCTGAAGTTGCAAAATTCTTAAACTAATACGTGCCACACCTCCCTTCCATACTAGGTTTGGTCTCCTAATTTGATCTGAGCATGCGTGGCACTTTGTCCGTCGCAATTCTCTACACACGATTGGAAAAAGTCCGATCGGATTTTGTTGTCGGAAAATTTGAGAGCAGGATCTCAAATTGTTTTCCGCTGGAAATTCCGACGGAAAAAGTCCAATGGAGCCCACACACGGTCGGATTTTCCGACAACATGGTCTGATCGGACATTTTCCGTCGGAATTTCCGACCGTGTGTACAGGGCATAAGTCTAACTAAGGTTTTTGTACCCATCGCTAAATCCTTTTCTTTGAGTCCAGTGAGGAACACAACTCCCTCTGCTCATTTCTCCATCTTTTCTCTTTGGTCTGTTTGCCAAAACTGGTGAGGAGGGAGGTGTTATTTTCTTAAAGCGTAACTCCACTTTTATTGAGAAAAAAAACATTCCCCTCTGGGTGATCTATGCACATTGCAAGGGTTATAACAAACTTTGTTGCAGATTCCTACCTTTTGTTATTCTGAAGAAATCAATGTTTGTTCCTCAGTTCCTCTGTGCTAAATGGGTCTAATGGGAGTGGTTTAATTATTATCAGTCAGCTGTGCACCTGCAGAGCACTAATGAGGAAATCTGCTGGGCCTACATCTCTTTAGACGTGTTCCTATTGGGAGTATCTCACCAAAAATTACTAAAATTACAGATTGGAAGGGAAAGGTAATTTTTAATAACATTCAATCACAATATGACTTCTGTCGCAATTCTATACTCTATATTATTTTTTCTTTATTTGCTATTTTTTTTCCCCACGAAAGTGGAGTTACCCTTCAAAGTGCCAATGTCCATTTCTCCTTTTAAAGTTGTAAAGGCAGTTTTTTTTTTATCTTATTACATTCTATGCATTCAGATAAAAAAAAAACCTTCTGTGTGCAGCAGCCCCCCTCAGCCCCCCTAATACTTACCTGAGGTCCATCTAGATCCAGCGATGTTACACGAGAGACTCGGCTGTCCAGGACTCCCCTTCTCATTGGCTGAGACAGGAGCGTGGTGCCATTGCCTCCTGCTGCTGTCAGTCAAAGTCAGTGAGCCAATTAGAAAAGAAAGGGGGTGGGCCGGGCCACGGCTCCATGTCTGAATGGACACAGGGAGCTGCAGCTCGGCTTGGATGCCCCATAGCAAGCTGCTTGCTGTGTGGGCACTCAACAGAGGGGCCAGGAGCACCAAAGAGGGACCAGAGGAGGAGGGTGCACCGAGCACAGGTAAGTATAAACATGTTAGTTATTTTTAATTAAAAAGAAGACTTTAGTATCACTTTAGGTGTCATTATAACCCTGTGCTGCTTTATTTATACAAATACCACAATATGACAAAATATAAATGCTATTGCCAAGATTTTGCAGAATTTATTGATTCATTCTAAAATAAATAAAACAATTTTTGACTTTTAAGTGAAGCTTGAAAGGAATAGCTATGGGTAAATAAAAATTGCAAACTGTGAAAAAATAGAAAAAGACAGGCCTGTGTTTCCTGATATCCTTCTTGTCAAGGAGAGAAGACATTAGCATTATGAAGATGAATTAGGTTTCACAAAACTTCTGGGGCAAATAAGATATTTAATTTCTCAGGTGGTGATGCAATGACTTGATAATTGCAGATAACATTATCCTATAACTGGTCATACACTATTAGATTTTCAAACGATCGTTCATATAATAATTTGTAGGAAAAGTCTCATCAGTACATTTGATGACATGACAAATGGTCATCAAAAGTACTGTACTTCAAAAAAAAATTATTTTAACATTCAATTTTGCATTGAATGGACTTTCCTGAACAAAAATGACCGGATTCACTGTTAGAAATGTATTGGTTTGAAAAAAAAAATTCCATCCTGATTCTTCCAATTTTCTTGTCACTGCTGCCAATTTAAAAATATAAAAAGTGTGTACCCAAGCGCTGATGTGATAATAAATAGGGATAGTGTACGATAGAAAAAAAAATAAATGATCAAGCTGCAACCATTCTCATAGTGATCTGACACCTCAAAATAAATTAAAATCAACAATAGTGTGCTAAAATCAACTTTCTATCAATACTGGTGATGATAAAAGTACAATATGTAAAGTGCTGTGTGCTGTGTGCTATGAAAGCTAAAAACATAATAGTGATAATAATCAAATGGCTTGAAATGATCAGCAATGGGGCATATACACCACCCCTCCACAGGCACAGCAGGTTCAAGACAAATTTCAAAACAAATTCCAATAGTCCAAGTATTAAAATTCCAGTAGTCCCCAGTTAATGCTTGAATAAAAATAAATTATTTTGCTTGAATAAAAATAAATTATTTAAGTAATTACAAAAAAGAGAGAAAGACCAGTTCCTCAGTATGCTTCAAACCGGGAAACTCTTCCCAGCAGGTATAAACAGTATTGGCTATACTTCAGCAAAACAGCACTTTCATGAAAAAGACAGTAAAGTTAGCCCAATTTTTTTAATAATGTGAAAGATAATGTTATGCCAAGTAAATAGATACCTAAGATGTCATGCTTTGAAATTGCGCACACTCCTGGAATGGCGACAAACTACGGTACCTAAAAATCTCCATAGGCGGCGCTTTAAAAAAAAAAAATATCGGTTACCAAGTTAGAGTTATAGAGGAGGTCTAGTGCTAGAATTATTGCTCTTGCTCTGGCGATTGCGGCGATACCTCACATGTGTGATTTGAACACTGTGTACATATGCGGGCGCGTCTTACATGTGCATTTTCTTTGCTGCACGAGTATCCCTTGTGACAGTAATAGGTGGTGACAGATACTCTTTATGCACTTCAAAGCATTCAGATCGCCAAAAACGTTGATTCAGAATACTGTCATTTTTTTTAAAACCTGCGCCATTGGCAGCCGAGTAAACCGGAAGTGACGTTGCTTCCGTGTTTACACAAAGGAAATTGGATGAAAGCCATTTCCGGTTCCTTCCACTCTCACTCTAGCCGGCGGAAGTGTCGGATCACGGATCTGGTCTCCCGGTGGGACAGGAGGCCCGGGAAGTTTAGCCGCATCGGTTGTTATCCCTGAAGAGCCGACCGACCGCTCTAAAAAACTGTACCGGGATGATGCCTGCAGCTGCAGGCATCATCCCAGTATGACCCCTTAAAGCCGAGGCTGCATATGTGCGTATGGTCGGTCGGAAGGGGTTAATTTCTTGAACAAAAATTCTAGTAGTGTACCCAGATTGTGCAAATGATTTGAGCTGTGGAGATGTAGAGAAGCAGTGTTGGTTGTGAGTTCTGCTATTCTGCTGTTAGGATCTGGCCTCCATCAGCTTTAGTTATGTCAGGATGTCCTATTAGCCAACTGGCATTCATCCACTCTTGTAGCTTAGCTAAGCAAGCATTTATAGTTACTGGTGATGTGTCATAAAGGAAATTTATAGTCGTTTGGATGGAATAAGTTCAGGACTGAAAAATACAAATTCTATCTTTTTTATTTTGAATGAGGCAAATATGAAATACTTCATGAATATTTAATATTTACATTACAATTTTTAACCAGCAGGTGGAACTCAAATCCCACATATTTTTCTGACCTATTACTTTAACCTCCCTTGCGGTATGATTATTTCAGATTTTTGATGCTCAAAGCGATACAATTCTTTTTGGAAAGAAAAGAAAAAGAAATTTGGCGTTTTATATTGTAGGCCTGAAATTCTTAGGAATAACGCACTTAAATCTGTCCAAGAGTCTAGTAGACATCCCGGGTATGATAAAGTTTAAAACACAAAATCATAAATTCTAATCTAATAAATAACTATAAATAATTATAACAAATAATAAGAAAAATTATTCAATAATGTAATCAAATCAAAAACACAGAAATTTGCTCAGTTGCAGAATAGTCGCTGTCATTACTTTCAGTGTTTGATGACGAGTTTCCCCATAAATCACTAGCGCTCAATTCTGCGATTCTAATTTATTATTGCTGTTTTCTAGCTGGTCTAAAACGGCTTTTGATGTAAAGGGACGGTTTTGGTTGCTATGGACAATCTCCAGTTTCCAAGCAGAAAGGGGCACTGGACAAACCACTAGATTACAGCGTACTGTATGTATTGTGTGTGTTTCACTTTTTGAATTTGGCGCTGCACTCTGTCCCCGTGCATCGCAACACTCGCAGGGAACGGAGCTCGGCTCTGTGATGAATCGAGCAGAGACACAGCCGCCGCACATGGCGGGGAGACATCGCAGGATCCTGGTAACAAGGTAAGTAACTGTACCTGGCTTCATTCACAGGAGTAGTTAGACACTAATTGCTCAGGGCACAGGTGGAGGGATGAGGACGTGATGCTTTCCAGCTGGGGGAGGGGCCTGAGCATGCCGCCGACGAAGGTGTGAGGGAGACCTGGGACGTGCCGAGGCCGATTAGCAGCGTGAGCGGCTGCATCTCATCCACAAATGAATGCTGAGACCTGGACCGGCTCCTTACCTGACCCGTCTGCTCAGTTCCCAAGGCTGGACGGAGGATCACCATAGAGCAGCAGTGAGTAGGAGGGCTGAGCTGGCGTCCCCCCCTCCTGCTCCCCCCTCTGCCCCGCATGGACTTACCAAACATAGGAAGGCTCAGTAGAGCCATGGGAGACTTGCAGCGAATGCTTAAGCCACCTTAACAGCAAAGCAGTCACAGAGAACGGGAAGACACTTAGAAGACACTGAGGTACTGTTTTCAAGTTCGCTCTAGGAACTGTAAAAGCACACATTATAATTAGTGCAAGACAGCAGTACGCCTAAAGTACATGTATATTTATACACATGAAATACGTTTTTTAGGGGGATCTGGTCCCCAAACCAGAACCCTCTAGAGGGGGGAGCTGTCGGACTATCACGGTACAATATGACAAAGTAACAAAATTAATTTATAAACCAATATATATATAAAAATACAAGGTTTTTTATTTATACAGAACAAATTTTCAATCATAAAAACAAATGCATACGTGGGGTATTTCAACTAGTTTCGCTATAGAGATAGCTTCATCAGGAAATACAATGTTTAAATCTGCAAAAGAAAATTTTAAATTTATAACCATGTATATATAATTCAATTAGCTGCATCAACATTCAGCAGCTGATTGTTCAGACATAGTGTAAGGGGAAAGAAATACATGAAGATATACAGTCTCTTACCCCACTTGGATGCCCTATAGACACGTAGATGCACCCGGTGGAGCCCCCTGCGGCGTTTGGCGAGGGTCCATATAGGGTCAACAGGTCAATCTAAGCGTGAGGAAATGATAACAATATTATATTAAATGTGTTGAGAGATACTGGAGGGCCTAGATAAACACACCATGCCCATAAATTTTGGGGCACCAGTGCCGGGGACCGTAACGCCACCACAGGGTGAAGAAAGTGATTAGTTCCCACAAAGCCCTCTGAAAGTGATGGGCTGGGGATATGATGAAAATCCACAGTGACACCTCCACTCAAATGAATAAAAGGTGAAAAAACATATGGGGGTGTATCAAGACAGCAGCGTGCGCGAAGTGATTGGATCCCAGTGGAGGAATAAAAGGGGAAAGGAGGGATGAGGGGAAGAAAAGTAAACCCCAGTGTGTGGGGATAAGGGGGAATTTTTTTTGGAAAGGATGAATAATTGTGGGTAAAGTGGGGGTGAAAAAGTGACAAACCAGATCCAAAAAATTGGGGAGAGGGGATGAAAAGTAGGAAGGAAAGGGGAAAAAAAGGTAGGAGAAGTGAAGGGGTAAAGGAAAAGAACGTCAAATGAGGGAAAGGTAAGAGAGATAAGGGTAGGAGGAAAGGGGAACAGGGGAGGGGGAGGGAGAAGGAACAAGGAAAAGGGTTATGGAGGTGAGGAGATGGGGTACAGTTAAATTCGAGCGGGAGGAGAGTGACAGGAAAGGGGGAGGAAGAAGGAAAGGGAGAAAGGTGAAGGGGGGGGGGGAATAGGAAGGTGGAAATGGAAAGGAGGAAAGGGGGGAGAAGGTGGGGGGCAGAAAATTGGGAGGGGGGAGAGGGAAAGAGAAGGGGAAGGAGGAAACATGGCAGGGGGGAAAAAGGGTAAGGAAAGGGGGGGGGGGAAGGGAGGAGAGAGGGGGGATGTTGGGTTGGAAATTGAATCAAGTGCAGATCTCTACCAGACTCTAATCAGTATACATCTGGTTAGATAGAAAGGTGCAGTAATAAGGGGGAGGAACAGTTATGTATAGTGAGATAATATTCCAATTAGTTAGAGAGATCATGGACCAAAAAGGTCCACACAGATGCTTAAGACTGTAAAAGTAGGAAAATGTGCAAACAAGTGAAGTATTTGAAAAAAATTAATAACCAGGTGCAAAAGAAACCAGAATGTGGTGCAGTGAGGATGATTGGGTAAAGTGAGAAGACCTCAGTGTGATACATAGGGATAAGATAAAAAGGGGCAGATTCAGGAGAGATGCCATTTAGAGACACCTGACCATCCTATGTACCTGTTCGATGTGAGGTTTAAGCATACAGTCTCTGATGTTAAGTCCGGAAAGGCCATTGGAGTAACAGCACAGCCGCCCATAAAATAATGGGGTGCCAGTTGACCCTAAACGTACGGTATGGGGGGTCCCTGGACTGTGGAACCAATCAATTCCACTGGAGGTTATGAAGCAGTAGTATCCTGCAAGGGTAAAAGTATATAATAAGGGCAGGGGAGTGCATTGATCCCCCATCCATCAGGGGGGGGACAAACAGATACAGATACCCACAGCCCAGTTGGTAATCAGTTAGTGGTATAGAGACTTACCCTACTTCTGTTCAAGACCTTTAATCCAGGGGGGTGTGAGACCTGCGGCCCAAGCGAAGCAACCCGCTTTTTATGGGCCCTCCAACCCCGTTGATAACGCCGGCGCCATTGCCGACGCACGGTGTCACGGGGTCAAGGGTCCCGCAGGGCGCACGTCGCATGTCGCTGAGCCATGCGCACGCCGGCCCACAGTGCGCACGCGTGAGTCAACAAGAGCCGCGCAAGCGCCTGTGTATAGCCGACAAGCAGTGCGCGCACGCGGGATCCATGTGCGCGCACCTGCGCTCATGCCCCATAGCCCGGGACAAGCCTGAGCCAGGGCATGTGCAAGGAAGTCATGTGGAGAAAATTCGCCCTAACCTGTGGGCGGAGACTCCACATTTTCTCAGGGGCCCTACCAATCGCCAGAGAGGTGCACCAGGATGCACCACGCAACCACAGGCATCCAAGGAGGAGGGGGACCTGAGAGGAAGAGACTGCCATAATGGAAACAAGTTTAAAACAGAGATACAGTTACTATTTAATGCACTTTTACAATCAAGTATACAAAACATGGTACATTAACAATGTTTAATAATAACATAATTATAGGCAAAGACACATTGATTATGACAATGATTGAAGGCCGGGTCCAGGGTATGCCTGGCCAGGCAATGAGACATTATAGATCACTTTGAGAGGCTGAGGGAATATTCACAGCAATACAATAACATCACAAAATCTTGTTATATGCACCCATGATGCAGCAGCAGTGCAATGAGACACACAGGTGGAACAAGAGCAAAAATGCAGAATCACCTTGAAATTAAGAAAACATATCCAAATCAGATACTGTGGGCAAGACGGTGAAGGATTCCAAGACAGAGAGCTGTGCTTCAATTTGTAGTTATAGAAAAGGTTTAAAGAAATTAACCTCATTCAAGCCGGTGGTACCATGGCGTCAAGCCTCTCTATCCATAAAGATTCCTTCTGGAGTAGAATTTTGTCACGATTACCTCCTCTGATATCAGGAGGTACCACTTCCAGTGCTACGAACTTGACTGCCTGGAGGTTGAATCTGTGATACAGGCCGATATGTCGACCAATGGTAGTCAATTTACCATTTGTGGTATGATAAACATGATCACCAACTCTCTGTCTTAGTTTCCTCATCGTCTTGCCCACATAAAATGGACCACAAATGCACGGCATCAAATAAATGACGACAGTGGTGTCACAACTGGCCGAAAAATTTGGGGTATATGTTTTCCCATTGGGTAGCAAGACATTAGCACTAGTTGAGATCCAGGGACATAAAGGACATTGCCCGCAAGGGGCCGTGCCTTTACAATGGCGAGTGGTTGCTCGCTCTGGTCTGTAATGACTGCTGGTGAGGCTGTCTCTTAGAGACCGAGCTCGCCGAAAAACAATTTCTGGTGTGTCTCGTATGTATTGTGTTAATACATGGTGGTCGGTCAGAAGATGCCAATGTTTGGCCACAACGTTCCTGAATTGGCCCTGGTGGGCAGAATACTGGGTAATAATTTTGACCGTGTTGGGATTTGGATCACGTGGACGTGGATATAGTAGAGAGTTTCTAGTACGGCCTAGGGATTTATTGAAGGCTTTCCGAAGGTTAGTTTTAGTATAACCTCTCTGGAGCAGCCGGTCTCTCAGGGCAGCGGATTGTTTAAAGAAATCTTCTTCCAGTGTGCAGTTTCGACGAAGTCGAAGAAACTGTGCATATGGAATGCTTTGCACAAGAGATTTCGGGTGGGCACTAGAGGCGTGCAATAATGTATTGCCTGCCAATTTTTTTTTCCGGTAGAGATCAGTGCCTAGGTCTCACACCCCCCTGGATTAAAGGTCTTGAACAGAAGTAGGGTAAGCCTCTATACCACTGACTGATTACCAACTGGGCTGTGGGTATCTGTTTGTTCCCCCCCCCCCCCTGATGGATGGAGGATCAATGCACTCCCCTGCCCTTATTATATACTTTTACCCTTGCAGAATGCCACTGCTTCATAACCTCCAGTGAAATTGATTGGTTCCACATTCAAGGGCCCCCGTACCCTACGTTTAGGGTCAACTGGCACCCCATTATTTTATGGGCGGCTGTGCTGTTACTCCAGTGGCCTTTCCGGACTTAACATCAGAGACTGTATGCTTAAACCTCACATCTAACAGGTACATAGGATGGTCAGGTGTCTCTAAATGGCATCTCTCCTGAATCTGCCCCTTTTTATCTTATCCCTATGTATCACACTGAGGTCTTCTCACTTTACCCAATCATCCTCACTGCACCACATTCTGGTTTCTTTTGCACCTGGTTATTAATTTTTTTCAAATACTTCACTTGTTTGCACATTTTCCTACTTTTACAGACGTAACCATCTGTGTGGACCTTTTTGGTCCAGGATCTTTCTAACTAAGTGGAATATTATCTCACTATACATCACTGTTCTTCCCCCTTATCATTGCACCTTTCTATCTAACCAGCTGTATACTGATTAGAGTCTGGTAGAGATCTGCACTTGATTCAATTTCCAACCCAACATCCCCCCTTTCCCCCATCCCCCCTTCCCCCCTCCCCCCTCTTTCCTTCCCCTTCCCCCCCCCCCCCTGCCGTGTTTCCTCCTTCCCCTTCTCTTTCCCTCTCCCCCTCCCAATTTTCTGCCCCCCACCTTCTCCCTTCCTTTTTACCCCCCCTTTTTTACTTTCCATTTCCACCTTCCTGTCCCCCCCCCTTCACCTTTCTCCCTTTCCTTCTTCCTCCCCCTTTCCTGTCACTCTCCTCCCGCTCAAATTTTACTGTACCCCATCTTCTCACCTCCCCCCCCTTTTCCTTGTTCCTTCTTCCTCCCCCTCCCCCTCCCCTGTTCCCCTTCCCTCCTACCCCTCTCTCTCTCTTACCTTTCCCTCATTTGACATTCTTTTCCTTTACCCCTTCACTTCCCTTTTCCTACCTTTTTTTTCCTTTCCTTCCTACTTTTCATCCCCACTCCCCATTTTTTTGGATCTGGTTTGTCACTTTTTCACCCCCACTTTACCCACAATTATTAATCCTTTCCAGATTTTTTTCCTCCTTATCCCCACACACTGGGGTTTACTTTTCTTCCCCTCATCCCTCCTTTCCCCTTTTATTCCTCCACTGGGATCCAATCACTTCGCGCACGCTGATGTCTTGATACACCCCCATATGTTTTTTCACCTTTTATTCATTTGAGTGGAGGTGTCACTGTGGATTTTCATCATATCCCCAGCCCATCACTTTCAGAGGGCTTTGTGGGAACTAATCACTTTCTTCACTATTTTTTCACCCTTTGGTGACGATACGGTCCCCGGCACAGGTGCCCCAAAATTTATGGGCATGGTGTGTTTATCTAGGCCCTCCAGTATATCTCAACACATTTAATATAATATTGTTATCATTTCCTCACGCTTAGATTGACCTGTTGACCCTATATGGACCCTCCCCAATCGCCGCGGGAGGCTCCACCGGGTGCATCTACGTGCCTATCCAAGTGGGGTAAGAGACTTCTTCATGTATTTCTTTCCCCTTTACACTATGTCTGAACAATCGGCTGCTGAATGTTGATGCAGCTAATTGAATTATATATACATGGTTATAAATTTAAAATTTTCTTTTGCAGATTTAAACATTGTATTTCCTGATGAAGCTATCTCTATAGCGAAACTAGTTGAAATACCCCACGTATGCATTTGTTTTTATGATTGGAAATTTGTTCTGTATAAATAAAAAACCTTGTATTTTGATATATATTGGTTTATAAATTAATTTTGTTACTTTGTCATATTGTACCGTGATAGTCCGACAGCTCCCCCCTCTAGAGGGTTCTGGTTTGGGGACCAGATCCCCATAAAAAACGTATTTCATATCATACGGATGATGGTACTCTCACTTTATATATTTTAGATTTATTTAGAAAGTTAGGCCCAAACATTTCATATTTATATACATGTCAAGGAATTCCTAGGACTGTTGCACCTAGCTAAATAACAGGCTGTCATTACACATTTCTTACAATGTAAAAATGTCTGCAATACGGACTAATGAAATGTTTTGAAAGCTGTGAAGAATTTTGCCTTTCGATTTTTAAGATAGCTGACAATAAGGACTGTGGGCCTATGTGAATATTGATCAACATCAGGACGGAGAGGAGGCTTAGTCCAAGTACCAGCATTCCTAGCCGATTATATGATGCATTATTGAACTGCCATGTGAACAGAAGCGTGCACACAGCCAGGAGTAAAATCCTTGATATACCTTTTTCTTTCTTTTTTCCCTCACACATTGTTTTTTTTTTCTCTCTTTCCCCTACACCTGAATGGGGAGGTGGAACCATATGAGAAATCAGGTGTGTTTGATTATATTAAAAAAAAAAGCTCAGGGACAGAGCGCTAATGGAACTATGCACGTATCTCTATACAGGAGCGTACCTTGAACGGAGAGGAAGCCTCCTGCCTACGAGACTTGTAAGCAGCTGCCTGTTGGAACAGGCGTGCACTCGGGCACCTATTTGGGTACCTATTCCTCTGCATTTAATTATCCCCCAGAATTGTCGTGCTTTGCTGGGTACGAGCGGCAACCTTTGGAAGGCTGTGAACTGGGGGGGGGGGGGGGGGGGGGTCTGTACTGGGACAGCATTGGGAATTTTGTTGTGTCTTCGGTTTTGCCAGCACTTGAGTCTGTGATGATGAATTGCCCATGAACTTAATACATAACCGACTATAAGTGAACTGTTGCCATTGTTTTAAAAGCGTTAGAACATCTAAACAAGAAGTGGCTCTGCCCTTTTGCAAACAACTACTACTTATAGCCGATCACTAGAATCTCCACGTATAAGCAGACTAAAGCCCCATACACACGGTAGGATTTTCGCATGGATTCTGTCCGATCGGACAATGTTGTCGAAAAATCCGACCGTGTGTATGCACCATCGGACAGTGTACGTCGGATTGTCCGACGGACAAAGTCCTATCTCCTGCTGGATAGATTTTTTGACAACAAGGTCCGATCACACCAAATCCGATCGTGTGTATGGTAGTCCGACCGGACAAAGTGCTACGCATGCTCAGATCACATTACAAGACCAAAGCTATTGGCTACTAGCCTCTACGTAGTCCCGTCGTAGGCAACAAACGTCACCACGTTCAGAATGATCGGATTTTCCGACAACTTTGTCCGACCGTGTGTACGCAAAACCAACATCAGACAAAGTATGACGGACATGGTCTGACGGACCTGGTCCTCGGATAATCCGCGCGTGTGTATGGGGCTTAAGAGGACTGCTGCCATATCTGTACATCTGCCAGTGTTATTGCTATTTGGAAACCTGTAAATTTTACTATTAGGGCACCTGACCTGCATATGCATATGCCCAATAGTATTGGGAAATAAGAGGAAGCCCTATCCTGTAAATATTTCCTACAAAGGACTACGGGAATTATCCAGTAGCCCCAAAACCCTGTAAACATCTCATAGCTCTGCCAGCACCCAGAAGTTAAAAAGAGTTTGGCAAGAAAATCCCTAAACCCTTATTTGGTTAAACCTTACATACAATCTAGAGAGGGGAAAAGGAGCGTAAAACACAAATCTGGGTAAAAAAAAAAAAAGAAAGACAAATAAATAAAAAAAAAAATAGCATGACAGGAAGAACAACAAAGGGGAGCGAACATAAATTATCAAAAGGGCAACTAAACACCTCTACGATTAAACAATATATGTCTAAAGTGGCAAGCCCTAAGCCTTCAAAAACAGGCAAACAACTTGATGCGCAACAGGAGAAGGGTGAAGCAATAGGGAAAAAACAAGGAGAATCTCAGGACCAAACTAAAGAGACAATAAGCATAGAGAAAGGCGCAGCGGGAGGGAAAGCCGCAGTAGATCAAGCTCCCACTAAAATAGAGATGACTGAAATGTTTCTAAGACTAGAGAGTGTCATAAAGGCAGAAATATCCTCGTTACGCACTGACATGGGACATCTGTTGAAACGAGTTGAAGAGATTGAAGAAAGAACAGACAATCAAGCCCAGAATATACACAAATTAAACGCAACTGTTAAATTAATGCAACTGGAACAGAGGAAAATCCTATACAAATTAGAAGACCAAGAAAACCAAAATCGCAGACAAAACCTGCGAATTCAAGCAGTTCCGGAAGAGAGAGGAGAGGACCTGAGGAAAACTATGAATATCATCTTTAACCCCCTCTTAAATAAAGGGGACAAAGAAGCTCTTAGAATTGAAAGAGTCCATCGGCTAAGAAAGCCAAAAAATATTGCAGAAGATAAACCAAGAGATATAATCATAAGATTTCAATCCTATGAAGACAAAGCTGCAATATGGGCGAAAATGCGAGGAGGGCCCCGGGGGGCGGAGCTTCAAACTTTTACAGATTTGGCCCCAGAGACACTTGCTAGGAGACGTCTATTAAAACCCCTCCTGGAGCAAATGCGAACACAAAACATAAAAATATAACTGGGGATTTCCTGCATGCCTAATAGGCACCAAAGACGGAAGATCAAGGAGACTACGGTTCCCGGAAGAATTAAACGAATTCTGTAATCAGTTGGACTTACGGACCCCTGTCATACCAGGATGGGGGGAAGAAGAACCGACAGTTGCAAGAGAAGGAATATCTAGGTCTTGAGCAAGGTATGGACTTTTGGGGGGGGGAGGAAAAAGGGAAGGAAAAGGGAGAGAGAAAGGGGAGTGAGGGAGAAATAAAGGAAAGAGAATAGTAAAGAAAAAGAAGAAAATACATATAAATAAAGAGAAGGTGGGATGTGCAGGGGGTGGGGAAGGATGAGGGTCTAAAGATTGCATTTAAAGTCTCAGGGGTCTTCCTTGCGCCCCGGGGCCCCACCACGGCTCCCCCGACACAAGGGGGGTAGTGGTGGGAGGCGGGGGCATGGTTGGAGTCTCACCCCAAGGAGGGAGAGTCTCAGGTGGGAGGGGGTAGAACTCCCACAGGGGAGTCTCGGGCCAGAATTTGGCCAAGGGGGTGGGGGGGAGGAGGGGGGGCTGGGATGGAGGGGAGGGCACTGGATTGGGATTCACTTAGAAAAGAGACAACTGTCACCAAAGGCCTATTAACCTCTGTTAAAACGAATAGGATCCCTGGGGCAAGTGAGAGATGCCAGCCAGGGAGGGAAGATGGGAAAGATCGAAGGGAAAGAATGGAGGAGAACAGAAAAATAAAATTAAATACTGTCACCACCAATTGAAAACAGGAAAGAGCCAGGAAATTTATTATGAATGAAATAAATATACTAACATATAATGTAAGAGGTGTAAATTCCCCCACAAAGAGATATACAATTTTGGAAGAGCTTAGGCAATATAAAGCAGGAATTGCGTTCCTACAGGAGACTCACATTTTCCAGGAAACAAACGTGAAGCTCTGTTCTAGGGACTTCCCGACCTGGTATTATGGGGATTCACCCATTATAAGAGCTAAGGGAGTGGCAATTGGTTTTGCAAAAACAGTTAGATTTACTTTAGTCGATAGGATGACAGACCCTGAAGGGAGATACCTTTTCTTGAAAGGTAGATTAGGAGAAAAAACAATTACATTGGCCAATATCTATATCCCGAATCAAAACCCCATTAAACATCTCAAAAAGATCCTGAGAAGATTCATGGATTTTAAGACAGGGGGATTTGATCCTAGCGGGAGACCTGAACTTCTGCATGGACAGAACGGTCGACAGTACGTCCCGGGCACAGGGGACAAGTAAAGCAATGTATTTACTGGTTGATGTATGGAGGATGCAACATTTAAAGACACAAGATTATACTTTCTTCTCCCCTGTGCACGGGACGTACTCGAGACTGGATTACATATGGATAGACCATAAGTTACTGGAACAGGTAAACACAACGAATATTGAAATATCAACGGTTTCAGACCACTCCCCGGTAACAATGAGGATGGAGATTCCAGGCACCTCAAGACAACCGTATTCATGGCGGCTAAATGAAGACCTTCTTCAAAATGAGAAGATAGTAGATGGAGTCTACAAAGAAATAGAACAGTACTTTGCCACCAACGATGCTGGGGATGTCTCGGGTGCCACCTTGTGGGAGGCTCATAAAGGCTACATCAGGGGCATCTTCATCGCCATTGCGACCGAGGAAAAAATAGAAAGGGAAAAAAAAGGAAAACCCTGATAGAGGATATTCAGAAATTAGAACAATAACATAAAAAACATAAGGGACAACATCAGGGGATATTTCATCAATTAGTGTGTAAAAGAGATGAACTTAGGGACATTATGGATCAAGAGACAAATAAAACATTTCATAGAGTGGCAAAAGAAAGATTCCTGGGGGGGAATAAAGTGGGAAAGCATTTGGCAAACATGTTGAAAAAAAAAAAAGAAATTAACTATATCGAAAATATTCAAAATAAAAACGGGGTTATATAAAACTAAAGAAATTGCAAATGAGTTTAGGAGCTATTACAGGGCCCTATATTCTGGAAAATAGGAAAGATGAGAAGAATACGGAATTCCTGAACAATGCAAGATTACCCCAGATTTCAGAAAGCGACAAGACTCTACTAGATAGACCTATAACAGAAGAGGAATTCCGCCAAGCCTTAAAGGATTCTGCCCCAGGGAAAGGTCCGGGACCGGACGGGTTCACGACTATTTAAAAAATTCAAAGAGATATTAATCCCCAGGCTATGTCAGTATATGAACGGGTTGGGAGTTAACTATGATATGGGAGGGGGCCTGACTTCCGCTTCCGCCGACGCGACCGGATGTGACGGTCGGACGCGGCGTTCGGATGTGAGCAGCGGGAGGTTTGAGATCAGCCTGAGTCTCCGTCAGTATCCTGATTAATCCTTGCTACTGAGACCCTAAACCCGCGAGAACGAACGCTTGGTGGTGTCTGAGTCTGCCATAGAACCCTGATCAATCCGTGCTATCGAGACCCTAAAAACCGCGAAAACGATCGCTTGGTGCGATGAGTAACAGTAAGCAATCAGCGGCCGATCGCCTTAAAGAATTTGCCCGAACGGATAAGCAAGATGGCGAACGTAGTCCCCCACAGACACGAAGCGGTGGACCATCAGCGCTGGAGACCCAGAAGCTTAACACGCCACTGCTACAGCCCGGGAAAGTAATAGAAAAACCGGAGAAACACTCCAAACTGACCCTGGAACAGATGAATTCCCAGTTAATGGAGGCCATCCGCTCGAGCAATGCAGCTTTAACAGGTAAAATGGATGAGATTATAACCGATATAGGACTGATCAGACATGATATGCAGAGTATAAGGGAGAGAATGATGGAGGTGGAAAACAGGACAGCTACATTGGAAGATATTGTGACCCCTCTCCCTAAAAAGATAGCAATGACAGAAAAACAGATTACTCTGTGGCATCAAAAATCTGACGATTTTGAGAACCGTATGCGCCGTAATAATTTAAGAATAGTCGGTTTACCAGAAAAAGTAGAGGGGTTTAATCCTGGTGACTTTATAGAAAAATGGCTGAAGAATGTATTTCCAGATATGGAGGTATCAGCGGCATACGCTGTGGAGAGAGCACACAGGGTGCCTGCAGTTATACCCAAACCAGGGTTACCCCCGAGACCCCTGTTGGCACGCCTACTAAACTGCAGAGACAGAGACACAATCCTGCGGAAGGCAAGACAAAAGGGAGAGATTTGATATGAAAATAGTAAAGTATCAATATTCCCAGATTTTTCTCTGGAGCTGCAAAAGCAACGGGCAACATTTTATGAAATAAAACGAAAAATGAGGGAGGCAGGAATTGAATACTCTATGGCATACCCAGCACGATTGAGAGTGGAGGAAGGGGGAAAGACCTTGTTTTTTAATACACCTGAACAAGCCAGAGACTGGCTGGGAACATCTAAGCCCACGCCTCGACAAGAGAAATAAAGATATAGAGAAACCCTGAAAGACAGGAGACATTGGGAGAGTCGGGACTCTGGGGGGCGGGGGGGGGGAGGAGGGGGGTTAAGAGGCCTTTTTTTTTTTTTTTTTTTCTTTTTTTTTTTTTTTTTCTTTTTTTTTTCCTTTTCTTTTCTTTTTTTTTATATATACAATTTTTTTTTTCTTTTTTGTTTGTTTTTTGGGAAAAGAGGGGAAAGGTAAATGTTTATTGTTGGGGGAGGGTGAGGGGGGGTAAAGGGAGGATGAAGGGGTATGCATAAAGAGGAATTTGAAACAAGTCACAGAGAGATAAACACTGCTCACCATTTACTCTTTTTTTTTTCTCTGCACTGGGATGTGAAATAGGAAGATATGTATAGAGGTTTATTATTATTATTTTTTTTTTTTTGCTTATTTATATTTTTTTTTTTTTTTTTTTTTGAGACATAATATATGAGGTTGAAGAAGGAGGGAAAATAGTGTTTAAGTTAAAAAAAAAAAACACAATAACAATCACATACTTATGAATAGTATAAACACAAATAAATTTAAGGGGTGGGAGGGAAGGGAGAGGGTAGGGGAATGAGTAGATAAGAAAATAGAGTAACACATAAGGAAATTCACCTTCACATTTATTTTTCCCCATTTTTTTTTGGAGAGGAGAAGAGCTGGGTTTGCTGTTTTTTTATATATTTTTTTTTCTTTCTTTTCCCTTTAGAAGGGTTTTTTTTTTTTTTTCTTTTTTTTTTTTTTTTTTCCTGGATCCCCTTCTCCCCCCCATCCTCGGCTGATCCCCCCGCGCCCCTCTTACTTCCGATCTCTTAATAATTATAATAATAAAAAAGCGGGAGAAGGTAGGAGTAGGTAGGCTGAGATCGAAACAAATTACCTATATAAGGGCAAAATGCAATATGTCGGTAATGCCCTAAGAAAAATGGTATGGATGAATGGAGTAGAATGGATGAATGAGAAGAGAGAGGTAGAAAAGAGAATGGTCACGAAAAGGAAAAAGGGACGTAGGATATTTTCTTTTTGGGAGAATAATGGCTAAAATAAAAGTCAATAATTATGAGTAATCAACACATGTTTTTGTCATGGAATGTGAGAGGTATGGGAACGCAATTAAAACGAACACAGGTTTTCACAGAAATCAATAAAGTGCAGGCCAAGATTATCTGTATCCAAGAAACACATATGATTAAAGAGAGACTGAAATACTTAGAAAAATCCTGGGTACAATGGTCGAGCCACTCATGCCATACAACATACTCAAGAGGGGTTTCTCTCCTGGTCCGTCGGGGAGTAACATGGGAATGTATTAGCGAAAAAAGAGATCCCGATGGAAGATATGTTTTTGTTTTTGCTCTGATGCATGCACTGCCAGTTGTAATTATGGGGATTTATAATCCCCCCCCAGCTACAATGCGAGTACTGAAAGAAGCAGTGATATTCATGTCAGAATACCCAGAGGCATATGTGATATGTATGGGAGATTTTAATATGTGCCTAGATCCAAAGTTAGACAGGTTTGGGAGTAGTAAGCAAAAAGGAGTGGAAGGATCGAAGGTGTTGGAGAAATTCATGAGTGAAGTAGGATGGGTTGATCTATGGAGAATTAGAAACCCAGGGTCGCGGTCTTATTCGTGGCATGCGCCAGGGAGAGGGCGCATGTCTAGAATAGATATGGTAATGGGGAATGAGAAGATTCTTCCAATGGTTCGATCTATAGCTTATATGATAAGAGGGGTGTCTGACCACTCTGGATTAGCCTTTGAGCTAAAAATAGGCCCAAAAAGAATAAGACCGGGCTATAGGATACAAGCTCAATGGCTGACCCAGATAGGATTAAATGATAGAATCCCAGAGCAAATGGGAATGTTCCTGGAAGCGCATGGGAATAGGAAAATAGATGGAGTAGTCTGGGACACATTTAAGGCATACTTGAGGGGAATAACGAGATCAACAATATCATACATTAAACGTACTAACAGACAGGAAGAGGAGGAAATGGAACAATTATGTGCACAAGCAGAAAATAGGTTTATAGGGGACCCCTCAAATATAAATCAAATAAGATGGGCAGCCGTATCACGGCAATATAAGAATCAACTAATAATTAATGCTAAACGTAAGAAATTCCAACATGCACAAAAAAACTTTGAACAAGGACAGCAAGCTAACAAGATGTTGAACTTCTTGATAAAGCGGCAAACCCCATCATTAGCAATATCAGAGGTGAAAAATGAGAAAAGGGAGACGGTAAATACATTAGATGAGATACTTGAGACCTTTCAAAAATATTATATTAATATGTATACATCAACACTGACCTGTACAAGAGAAGAGATAGAAGACTACCTGCAGGATTTGGACTTTCTTAAATTAACAGAGGAACAACAAGAAGAGTTAGAGAGGGACATAGAGGAAGAGGAAGTACAAGAAGCTATCTTCTCTTTGGGAAAGGGTAAGTCCCCAGGGCCAGATGGCATACCACTGGAAATGTACGAGCGATATGCAGAGATTATGGTGCCAGCTATGACCAAAATGTATGGAGAGGCGTTTCGAAGGGGAGAAATGTATGATGCCACAGTTATATTGATACCAAAACCAGATAAAGACAGAACCGAATGTGGGTCGTATAGGCCAATATCATTATTAAATATAGATTATAAAGTATTGGCAAAAGTATTGGCCAAAAGGCTCAACCAGGTAATTCTATCTATAATAGCGGGGGACCAAACTGGATTTATGCCAGGGAAATCCACGTCAATCAACATCAGAAGGACGCAATTTATGATACAAATGAGAGAGTTTATCCCAGAAACAAGTGCCTTGGCATCGTTGGATACAGCCAAGGCATTTGATTCCATAGAATGGGAATTTCTGCAAACAGTCCTGGAAAGGAACGGATTTGGAGAAAAATTCAGAAAATGGGTGAGAATAATTTATAAACAACCATGCTCCAATCTGCTAATAAATGGTATACTATCCCCTACAATAAAATTATATAGAGGAACGAGGCAGGGATGCCCATTGTCACCGCAATTATTTGCTCTGGCAATTGAGGCACTGGCAAATAGATTTAGGCAATCAGACAAATACAAAGGGATTAAAGTAGGAAAAAAAACTGAACATATAGGACTACAGTGCCTTGCGAAAGTATTCGGCCCCCTTGAACTTTTCAACCTTTTGCCACATTTCAGGCTTCAAACATAAAGATATAAAATTTTAATTTTTTGTGAAGAATCACCAACAAGTGGGACACAATTGTGAAGTGGAACGAAATCTATTGCATATTTTAAACTTTTTTAGCAAATAAAAAACTGAAAAGTGGTGCGTGCAAAATTATTCGGCCCCTTTACTTTCAGTGCAGCAAACTCACTCCAGAAGTTCAGCGAGGATCACTGAATGATCCAATGTTGTCCTAAATGACTGATGGTGATAAATAGAATCCACCTGTGTGTAATCAAGTCTCTGTATAAATGCACCTGCTCTGTGATAGTCTCGGGGTTCTGTTGAAAGCGCAGAGAGCATCATGAAGACCAAGGAACACACCAGGCAGGTCCGTAATACTGTTGTGGAGAAGTTTAAAGCCGGATTTGGATACAAAAAGATTTCCCAAGCTTTAAACATCCCAAGGAGCACTGTGCAAGCGATCATTTTGAAATGGAAGGAGTATCAGACCACTGCAAATCTACCAAGACCTGGCTGTCCCTCTAAACTTTCAGCTCAGACAAGGAGAAGACTGATCAGAGATGCAGCCAAGAGGCCCATGATCACTCTGGATGAACTGCAGAGAACTACAGCTGAGGTGGGAGAGTCTGTCTATAGGACAACAATCAGTCGTACACTGCACAAATCTGGCCTTTATGGAAGAGTGGCAAGAAGAAAGCCATTTCTCAAAGATATCCATAAAAAGTCTCGTCTAAAGTTTGCCACAAGCCACCTGGGAGACACACCAAACATGTGGAAGAAGGTGCTCTGGTCCGATGAAACCAAAATCGAACTTTTTGGCCACAATACAAAATGATATGTTTGGCGTAAAAGCAACACAGCTCATCACCCTCAACACACCATCCCCACTGTCAAACATGGTGGTGGCAGCATCATGGTTTGGGCCTGCTTTTCTTCAGCAGGGACAGGGAAGATGGTTAAAATTGAGGGGAAGATGGATGCAGCCAAATACAGGATCTGGATGAAAACCTGTTGGAGTCTGCAAAAGACCTGAAAGTGGGATGGAGATTTATCTTCCAACAAGACAATGATCCCAAACATACAGCAAAATCTACAAAGGAATGGTTCACAAATAAACATATCCAGGTGTTAGAATGGCCAAGTCAAAGTCCAGACCTAAATCCAATTGGAAAGAGCTGAAAACTGCTGTTCACAAACGCTCTCCATCCAACCTCACTGAGCTCGAGCTGTTTTGCAAGGAAGAATGGGCAAGAATTTCAGTCTCTCGACGTGCAAAACTGATAGAGACATTACCCAAGCGACTTGCAGCTGTAATCGCAGCAAAAGGTGGCTCTACAAAGTATTAACGCAAGGGGGCCGAATAATTTTGCACGCCCCACTTTTCATTTTTTTTGTGGTTAAAAAAGTTTCAAAAATCCAATAGATTTCGTTCCACTTCACAATTGTGTCTCACTTGTTGGTGATTCTTCACAAAAAATAAAAAAATTATATCTTTATGTTTGAAGCCTGAAATGTGGCAAAAGGTTGAAAAGTTCAAGGGGGGCGAATACTTTCGCAAGGCACTGTATATGCAGACGATATTATATTATATATGGGAGATGCGCAAGCATCTCTGACGGAAGCAATGAAAATAATAGAAATATATGGAAGGTTCTCAGGGTTAAAAATAAATTGGCAAAAATCTGCATTGATGCTCCTAGGAACAGGTAATGAAAGGAGAGTCCAGACCCCATTAAAAATAGTTAATGTTTTTAAATATCTAGGAGTAAACATAACACTAAAACCTGAAGAAGAGATGGAAGCTAATATACTCCCACTAGTAGAGCAAGTTAAGAGAAAACTGGAAATATGGATAAAGCTACCAATATCAATGGCAGGTAGAATTCAGCTGATAAAATCTGTTATACTACCCAAGTGTTTATATGTATTTACACACTCTCCGGTAAAAATACCAAAGACCAAAGACAGAAGCTGGATTGGCCCTCCCGGATTTATATCTATATTACTTGGCAGGACAACTGAAACATTTAAGATCATGGGTAGGACAGGAAAAAATAACAAGGATAGAGGAATATCTTCTTAGCAAAATGCAAATAGACGACTTAATGATGGGATTGGAACTAAAAGATCTGAGAAGAGTGGGAATAAAAATTCCCCTACTGAAAGTGGCAAGGACAGTTTGGAGGGAGGCTAAGAAAGTAACGGGATTTGATGGTATACCAACAGAATCTGCACTTTGGAATAACCCAAAATTCGAACAATTGGAAACATTTGAAGACAGTAAATTTTGGAAGCAGAATAAGATAACAACTCTCGGCCAGATATATGATAAAAATGTTATAGTAACCTATGAAAACCTGTGTAAACAATATAATTTACTGAGTAAACAGTTTTATAGATACCTTCAGCTGAGGCATGTGCTACAGGTACAGTTTAGAATGGAGGAAATAAAAATATCTAAATATCCCCTTATAGGTATTTTGAGATCGCAGGGACCTAAGGGACTGATAGCCAAAATGTATACACATTTGCTGCAGAAGAAAATAGAAGGTGAACCCCTGAAAATAAGGGAGAAGTGGCAGACGGCTATCCCAGACATGAGCGATCATGAATGGGATGAAGCCTGCACCTCCCACTTGAAGGTATCCCCCGCAATGAATAACAGGATAATACAGATGAATATAATACATCAGACGTACTTGGCCCCAAATAGACTGTATAAAATGGGGAGGATGGCTGAACCAAGATGTACTAGATGTGGGCAGGGGGGAGCAGACTTTCTTCATGTAATGTGGTATTGTGGTAAAATAGGTAAATACTGGCAACAGGTAGCTAGGAAAATAGGAAAAGTTTTGAACAAATCTTTTACGGCTACGATGGAATTATGTTTGTTGGGGATATTGAGGGAAGAGAGAGATAATAGAGACAACAATACCTTCTTAAGGGAGGTACTGTTTCTGGCAAGAAAACAAATAATAGAAAAATGGATTCAGCCAAATCCCCCGACAGTAACCCAATGGGTGAGAGCGGTAAATCAGGTCCTACCCTACGAAAAAATAATGTATGAACAAAGGGGAAACGGGCGAAGATATGAAAATATATGGGCAAAATGGAATAGAACATGGTTAATAGTGGATATAGGAACACCCGAAAACATAGTATAAGGTGACCATAGAGGATGAAAGAGAATGGAATGAATGAGAGGAGAAAATGTAATTATAATCTGTATTATATAAAGTAATGTAAAACTATATAAAAATGCAAAATGTATATTATTATGTAATGAAAAATTTTGTAATAAAGAGATTTGAAAAAAAAAAAAACTATGATATGGGAAAAGAGGCCCTGGCTGCATCAATCGCGGTTATTTTAAAAGAAGGAAAGGATAGTACGCTTTGTTTAAACTACAGGCCGATAGCCCTCTTAAACGCGGATGCCAAGCTGTACGCCAAGGTATTGGCAACAAGGTTGAAAGAATGGATGACCGACCTGGTGCATCCGGATCAGGTCGGATTTATCCCAGGGAGGGAAGGGAGGGATAACGGCGTGAGAACGATGCTCCTTATCCAGGCTATCAAAACCAGCAGGACCCCAGGACTACTCCTGTCGATTTATGCTGAGAAAGCATTCGACAGGGTAGACTGGGGTCTTATGATAAAAACGCTGGAAGCAATGGACATAGGACCAAGGATGATTAAATGGATTCAAGTTTTATATAAAAGCCCATCGGCCTATGTGAAAGTCAACGGTATGATGTCCCTCCCTTTCGAGATGGAAAATGGAACAAGGCAGGGATGCCCGCTGTCATCGCTCCTGTTTGTTCTGACGTTAGAACCTTTACTCGCGACAATCTGGAATAATCCAGATGTGAAGGGCATTAAAATAGGACTACAATGCCAAACTTGAAAATTTTTAAATCGTATGGTGATATCTTAAACTTCAAAATTAATATAAGTAAATCAGAAATTATGAAGATCAATATAAATAGACAAGACGAAGATAACTTGAAAATGGCATTCCACTTCCCTTGGAAGAATAGCCTACAATACTTAGTTATTAGATTAACTAGCCCCTTGAGGAAAACCTATTTAATAAATGATATCCCTTTGCTGGATGAAATCAAGATGGAGACAAAAAAAATAGTAACTCGACCTCCACCTTGGATCGGGCTTTTAATGCAATAAAGATGGTTATAATACCAAAGATTTTATATAAGTTCCAGATGCTACCAATTTCACTCTCACAAGTATAATCATAAAGGCTACATCAGGGGCATCTTCATCGCCATTGCGACCGGGGAAAAAATAGAAAGGGAAAAAAAAAGGAAAACCCTGATAGAGGATATTCAGAAATTAGAACAAGAACATAAAAAACATAAGGGACAACATCAGGGGATATTTCATCAATTAGTGTGTAAAAGAGATGAACTTAGGGACATTATGGATCAAGAGACAAATAAAACATTTCATAGAGTGGCAAAAGAAAGATTCCTGGGGGGGAATAAAGTGGGAAAGCATTTGGCAAACATGTTGAAAAAAAAAAAAGAAATTAACTATATCGAAAATATTCAAAATAAAAACGGGGTTATATAAAACTAAAGAAATTGCAAATGAGTTTAGGAGCTATTACAGGGCCCTATATTCTGTGAACCAGAAGGAGAAACAGGAAAATAGGAAAGATGAGAAGAATATGGAATTCCTGAACAATGCAAGATTACCCCACATTTCAGAAAGCGACAAGACTCTACTAGATAGACCTATAACAGAAGAGGAATTCCGCCAAGCCTTAAAGGATTCTGACCCAGGGAAAAGTCCGGGACCGGACGGGTTCACGACTATTTAAAAAATTCAAAGAGATATTAATCCCCAGGCTATGTCAGTATATGAACAGGTTGGGAGTTAACTATGATATGGGAAAAGAGGCCCTGGCTGCGTCAATCGCGGTTATTTTAAAAGAAGGAAAGGATAGTACGCTTTGTTCAAACTACAGGCCGATAGCCCTCTTAAACGCGGATGCCAAGCTGTACGCCAAGGTATTGGCAACAAGGTTGAAAGAATGGATGACCGACCTGGTGCATCCGGATCAGGTCGAATTTTTCCCAGGGAGGGAAGGGAGGGATAACGGCGTGAGAACGATGCTCCTTATCCAGGCTATCAAAACCAGCAGGACCCCAGGACTACTCCTGTCGATTTATGCTGAGAAAGCATTCGACAGGGTAGACTGGGGTCTTATGATAAAAATGCTGGAAGCAATGGACATAGGACCAAGGATGATTAAATGGATTCAAGTTTTATATAAAAGCCCATCGGCCTATGTGAAAGTCAACGGTATGATGTCCCTCCCTTTCGAGATGGAAAATGGAACAAGGCAGGGATGCCCGCTGTCACCGCTCCTGTTTGTTCTGACGTTAGAACCTTTACTTGCGACAATCTGGAATAATCCAGATGTGAAGGGCATTAAAATAGGACTACAATGCCAAACTTGAAAATTTTGAAATCGTATGGTGATATCTCAAACTTAAAAATTAATATGAGTAAATCAGAAATTATGAAGATCAATATAAATAGACAAGATGAAGATAACTTGAAAATGGCATTCCACTTCCCTTGGAAGAATAGCCTACAATACTTAGTTATTAGATTAACTAGCCCCTTGAGGAAAACCTATTTAATAAATTATATCCCTTTGCTGGATGAAATCAAGATGGAGACAAAAAAAATAGTAACTCGACCTCCATCTTGGATCGGACTTTTAATGCAATAAAGATGGTTATAATACCAAAGATTTTATATAAGTTCCAGATGCTACCAATGTGCCCTCTGTGTAATGTGCTGTACCCACCATGTCATCTGCTGTGCTGTACAGTGCCCACCATGTAATGCGGCGTGGTGTGCCCTTTGTGTAATGTGCTGTACCCACCATGTCATGTGCTGTGCTGTAAAGTGCCCACCATGTAATATGAGGTAGTGTGCCCTCTGTGTAATGTGCTGTGCTCACCATGTAATGCAGAGTAGTGTGCCCCCTGTGTAATGTGCTGTGCCCACCATGTCATCTGCTGTGCTGTACAGTGCCCACCATGTAATGCGGAATAGTGTGCCCTCTGCGTAACGCTCTGTGCCCACCATGTCATGTGGTGTGGTGTACCCATATGTAACGTAGTGTGGTGTGCCCACTGTGTAATGTAAAGTGTCCACCGTGTAATTTGCTGTGCCCACCATAATGCGGACTGGTGAAAAAAAAGGTAAGAGTAAAAAGACTAAGTAAAGGGTGATCTATGGGGGACCTGCCCTGACCTGCTCTAAAGGGGATCTATATGGGGGACCCTGGCCTGCGCTTTATGTGATAATGACTAAGCCCCTCCCCTTTATGACATTGTCGAAAGGGGGCAGAGAATGGGTGACTTAGCACTGATTTCAAAATCCTCATTTAATCCTCCAGGAGCCAAAACATTCAAGGACAAAATCCAGTACATTTTTCTATGACAAAGCTTTCGAAAACGCTCAGCTGGAGGGAGGTCTCTAGGCATCACCTCGATAACCCAAACCATTAGACCATCAGTTGATTTGTTATGGTATTTGTGGTAGTGTCTAGGGACACTATAGGTGTCCAATCCATCAGTAATGAAACAGCAATGTTTGCCAAATCGCTTACGTAATGGCCTAATAGTTCGCCCAACGTAGAAGGGGCCACAGGGGCATGTCAAACAGTAGACCACATGGTCAGAGGAGCATGTGTGAAATCCCTTGATAGGGTATGTTTTACTTTTCATACAGAAATCCATCTGACCATGTTTCACAAAACGACATGTCTTACATAAGGGTTTACAGCATTGGTACATGCCAGAAATGGCTAGAAAGGTGGGGAGAGAATGACCTGGGGGTAGTGGTTTCTCTTTAAGTTTACTTGGTGCCACCTTACTTTTAATATTAGGGGCTTTTCTGTAAGCAAACTTGGGCTTGTTGTATGGGACAGGGAGAAGGTGCTCGTCCTGAAGCAACAAAGGCCAGTGCTTCCGCACAATGCTCTCCATCTGTCTATGGCGGGAGTGAAATTGGGTAATGAATCGCAGATCATTCTTATTAGTATCACCATGAGTAGGAGGATGTGATGAAGGAAGTGTATCTTTGTAATGGGAATAAGCTGTTTCCACAATGTCGGCTGGAAATCCTTAATCTAGAAATTTATCTTTCAGAATCTTACTCTGGATGTCATAATCACTGCTTTTAGTACAGTTCTTTAAGTCTACAAAACTGGCTTTTGTTTTTCTAAAAGTTCTTGTTCTTCATACATGTAGATGGTACAGCAGGTACATATCAGGAATATGAACTGTTGGGTTTACATACTCTTATAAGGATTTACACGATTCTGAACATAAAACAAGGCAGGACTGTGTACAGAAGACATCAACAAAGACATAACATGACATTGCAAAATTTACAAGATACAGTAAAAAATATGACCTGTCCTTGTGCTATTCACATGACTTAGAAAATAAACAATAAGCCAGAGTAAGTTTCTAAAGCAAAGTTCCACCCACATTTTGAAGTCCTCACCATCCAGCAATAATATGTGCAGTAATTACAAATTGGCATATATTTTTTTTTTCTGGATCACTTATTTTAGTAATTCTTTATTCTATCCTCACTTCCTCCTTCGCAGCGGTGGCCACGGCGCGTCATTTCCGGCTTTGCAATGTCTCCTGGGATATGTAAATAAATAGACCGCGCTACAAAGGGGGAGGCTAAGATCTGCAAGGGGGGGGGGGGGGAGGGAAGAAAAAAGGGGTACCTAACCAGAAAAAGGCTGCTGCTAGAAGTGGGATACTCGCACATAATCATATACACCATACGGGTTAAATATTGATACCGATATCAACGCATTTGTCAATAATTCCTAAAGTAGGTGTTTTTTATACTCATAATTTCATGTATACTCTGAAGGAAGCTCTTAATTAATTATTAATTATTAATTTTTAATTACCATTTCTATCTTTTTAGAATTGTATTATTGTTCATTACAACTTCTTTATCTTCTAAAAATGTTGTGGTTATGAGCTATAGGGCGGATGTTCAGGTCTCTTTTTTTGTTGGGTCTTAGACATGCATGTATACTCCCCCTGAGATGTATGTAGGGTCTACATAGTAAGTGTGTGTAGTTTATAGTACACACAACCTACTATTTTTGGTTAATTTTTACTTTAAATTCCATGCACTTTAATAGGTGTCTAGTAAACCCTATATCATGCTAAATTTATACTATGATGACACATATTCTCACATTTGTGTTTTTTTCCTCTTTAATCTAGTGGATTAATTATCCATTTGATTCTTCATTTTTATTTTTACCACTAATATTTATTATATTATATTCGCACATATTATATGTCCCATTATATATCACTTGCTTTGGCATAGTTTAATTACTATGGTATAAAGACACGTCTCATGATTTAACACTATGGATTCAAAAGTATACACTTTTGTCTATTACATGGTTTTTGTTTATTGCACATTTTTTATCACTAATATTTATTATCTTTGCACACATTATATGTCCCAATATATGTCATTTTTATTGATCACTTGTTCTAGCATGGTTTCATTACTATGTATGTACAATAATACATAATGACATGGTTTATGATTTCACATCACGTTTCCATATAATATATCCACTTTTTTTAATTATCATATACAATATTATATACATATATATTGGTATATTACCTACAGTGGTGTGAAAAAGTGTTTGCCCCCTTCCTCATTTCCTGTTCCTTTGCATGTTTGTCACACTTAAGTGTTTCGGAACATCAAACCAATTTAAACAATAGTCAAGGACAACACAAGTAAACACAAAATGCAATTTGTAAATGAAGGTGTTTATTATTAAAGGTGAAAAAAAATCCAAACCATCATGGCCCTGTGTGAAAAAGTGATTGCCCCCCTTGTTAAAACATACTATAACTGTGGTTGTCCACACCTGAGTTCAATTTCTCTAGCCACACCCAGGCCTTATTATTGCCACACCTGTTCACAATCAAGGCATCACTTAAATAGGAGCTGCTTGACACAGTAAGGTCCACCAGAAGATCCTTAAAAGCTACACATCATGCCGAGACCCAAAGAAATTCAGGAACAATTGAGAAAGAAAGTAATTGAGATCTATCAGTCTGGAAAGGGTTATAAAGCCATTTCCAAAGCTTTGGGAATCCAGCGAACCACAGTGAGAGCCATTATCCACAAATGGCGAAGACATGGAACAGTGGTGAACCTTCCCAGGAGTGGCCGGCCGCCCAAAATTACCCCAAGAGCGCAGTGACGACTCATCCAAGAGGTCACAAAAGACCCCACAACAACGTCCAAGGAACTGCAGGCCTCACTTGCCTCAGTTAAGGTCAGCGTTCATGCCTCCACCATCAGGAAAAGACTGGGCAAAAATGGCCTGCATGGCAGAGTTCCAAGGAGAAAATCACTGCTGAGCAAAAAGAACATCAAAGCTCGTCTCAATTTCTCCACAACACATCTTGATGATCCCCAAGACTTTTGGGACAACATTCTGTGGACCGATGAGACAAAAGTGGAACACTTTGGAAGGTGTGTGTCCAAGTATATCTGGCGTAGAAGGAACACTGCATTTCAGAAAAAGAACATTATACCAACAGTAAAATATGGTGGTGGTAGTGTGATGGTCTGGGGCTGTTTTGCTGCTTCAGGACCTGGAAGACTTGCCGTGATAAAAGGAACTATGAATTCTGCTGTCTACCAAGAGATCCTGAAGGAGAATGTCCGACCATCTGTTCGTGTACTCAAGCTGAAACGAACTTGGGTTCTGCAGCAGGACAATGATCCTAAACACACCAGCAAGTCCACCACCGAATGGCTGAAGAAAAACAAAATGAAGACTTTGGAGTGGCCTAGCCAAAGTCCTGACCTGAATCCTATTGAGATGTTGTGGTATGACCTTAAAAAGGCCGTTCATGCTCGAAAACCCTCTAATGTAACTGAATTAGAACAATTCTGCAAAGATGAGTGGGCCAAAATTCCTCCAGGACGCTGTAAAAGCCTCATTGCACGTTATCGCAAACGCTTGGTTGCAGTTGTTGCTGCTAAGGGTGGCCTAACCAGTTATTAGGTTTAGGGGGCGATCACTTTTTCACACAGGGCCATGATGGTTTAGATTTTTTTTCACCTTTAATAATAAACACCTTCATTTACAAATTGCATTTTGTGTTTACTTGTGTTGTCCTTGACTATTGTTTAAATTGGTTTGATGTTCCGAAACACTTAAGTGTGACAAACATGCAAAGGAACAGGAAATGAGGAAGGGGGCAAACACTTTTTCACACCACTGTATGAGAATATACTAATGTTATCGGCCCTTTACAATTTTTGCCCCGTTGATCACATACAGCTAATTTCAGCTATGTATGGGAGATGAACATTAATTGAAATTGTAGAACCATTTTAATTAATACGTTTTTTACCTTTTTACTTTTCTTTATAGCGCTGTATATCAGACATCCGGGAAGGGCGCTATGTCCATATGTAAGATGGCGGCGCTAGTCCTGACCTCATACAACTCAGGTGGAGGTTGGGATATTTATAGGTGGTGCGTTGCTGCGTCGCCCGTTCCCCATTGAAAACGTAATTTATGACGAAACGTCGTATGGGAAGGCACGCAGCGACGCCACCACGCAGACTTGGAATAGGGGACGGGTTACCACTGACCGGCCAGCAGTGTTTTTTCTATTGTGCTTGTTTACATCGTACCTACGTAAGTGTTTTTAATTCATCTATGCTGAATAAAGTATTTTTAGTCAGTATTACGCTATGGGTGGCCCCATTTTTTTCATTTTAGCAAACCAGTTGGATTGTCTTTGGTGGAGTGGATAGTGCTGAGATCTCTTGTTCCTTTGAATGATCGTTCCTGAGTGGATCAGCCGTACCAGCCATCATCTGTCCAGGAGGCCTTTTTCCTGTATTTTCAGTGCTTTATCTACCCAGCCATCTGGTAAGCCTCTAATGCAGCAGGTGGTCGGTCTGAATAACCTTTGCATGTCACAGTGTGAGGATACAGGACAATCACGGTGGTGTTTTCTTTTATGTTACAAATCTGTTTGCCATTGGAAATCAGAACTCAAGATCTAAAGAATTGATGTTGCAAAGTTTTTAAAGATTTTCGTTATGGACCATTGCAGCCATCATTGAACTTTATATACAGTTCAACCTGTGTTTTTTCTACGATCACAATTTATTGTTTATTTATGTGTTTTTTTGTGTGCCCTTTAACTTTTTATATTTAAACAATGTATTCATTGGCGCAGCTTTATCCAACTCCTGGGATATGTGTCATCAACCCCAGGAGGCAACAAGATAATCTTCCTGCACTATGGCCTGAGTATACTGCACACACTCGAGTTCGGGAGGTGCATGCTGGGTAGCCAGCAGCACCATATTTCGGAACAGACTACTATAGGGCTTCTCTTGCCCACAGTGAAGATGGAAGCGCTCAAATCGCTGCAAAGAAGAAAATAAACTTGAGTACATAAAAAAATCCAGCAATTGAATGGCAAATTTATTAACCCACATGCATTAAATTATTTAATGCAGTGTAGCAGAACAAATTAGCAAAAAAAATTAAAAATCTGGGTGGAACTCCGCTTTAATGTCCTCAAAGTTATATTCCTTCAAAATATTCATATGCCTGTAGTAACAGCGTAAAACAATTTTCTTATGGTCAGTCACTGGTGTCTCCAACTGATAAAAGAATATCAAGAGGAATATGGAGGATGCCACAATGTGGGGATGCTCAGAAAAAAGGTCTGAAAAACCTGAAGAAGGATCAGAATATTCCTTTCAAGAAAATGCCAAAGCAAGAGAACTATAGAAGGCAAGGCGAGAAAAGGAATAGGACAAGAGAGGAGGATGTCCAACTGTAGACTACAGAAGAGTACAGAAGACATTGCGTAGGCTCACAAACAGGCTCACAAATAGCTTAGTCGAAGTAGAGAAATTTACCTACAGATACCTCATGGCTATGAACCTGGTATGTTGTTTATGAAGCCTAGCCTAAATTCCTGTACCCAATACACTGAAAGAGTATTTTAGTTATGTTTTAGGGGGAAACAGGGGTCAAGTCCTGGGGAAATAAGTGTGGGAACTCCCACCCAAGATCCACTTGCCCACCAAAAAAAAAAATGATACGCTCATATGCACGAACACTTCAAAGGTGGTATTTTTCATCCAATTTTCGTATTGTGTGTATGAAGCTTAACTGTTAGTACATAAAAAAAAAACAATCCTCAATAAACATAAATACGGTTATTCTCTGAATAATCAGCATTCATTCAATTGTGCTTCCATGCAAATGTGAACATCATGTTCTGATCTTTATTGGGGAATTTTATTTTGTATATAGAGTGTTTATGTGGTGAGTTTACACTTTTCATTGAACAGAGTTTGGATAACACAGGGTTAAATGGAAAGGTCATAAATTAACTGCACATTATCTGAACAGAATGCTTGGGGAGATAATGATGTGTTCCTGCTTAGGAGATGTATGTTAGCTTGGGGGGCTGCAAACTCTGCAGGGCTCCAACACACACTCGCTGCTATTCCAACCCTTCACATATTTACACATAAACTTCCCTCCTGGCATTAAACTTTGCCAGGTATTGTGCTCAGCTTACTACCCCAAACTGATGTTCCTCCCTCCGCTCACCTCTCTCCCTGCATGTCCTGTGAGCAGAATACCTGTGCTCCTCCTCTGAGTTCTCTTATCATATGGCACTGAAGATAGAGGAGGGGGGATTCAGCGGGACACACAGAGCAAGTATGCAGGAGACTGGGGGGGTGGAGATGAGGAGACAGAAAACCAGGAGGGGTCGGCGGGGAGGAGCGCATCACGAGAGGTCTGACTAAATACAATCTCTTAGCAGCAGGGACCTGATCTACCTGTCAGCTAACTGTGATTGACAGGTAGATCGAAGAGGAAGCTGTCATGGGGCCCCCTACTGGCAATGCCTGAATGGTCAGGTGTGCGGCACTTACTATTGTGAGCTGTGTCGGCAGCTGCTGGTGTAGCACCTGCCACACAGCTCGCATACTTAAAAGTCTTGCAGGACACGGCTGCTAACGGGAACTGAGTTCCTGTTGTGGAAAAAGTACAGGAACTCCGTTCCCATGCGTTCCCGCAGGACTTGAGCCCTGGGGAGAAAAAATGGGAAACCAAGGCCCACTTTTTATTTCCTTTGGAAAAACTCAACACGTAAAAATGAAATGAAAGCACATGTGAAAGGTGCATTTTGTTGTATGTTAAAACACATATTTTCCAATGCAGTGGTGTGAATGCACTCACAGTAAAGCACATTGCATATACACAAATAAAAAATACAAACAATTCAAATAAGCAATGGTTGTCAGGAATTTGAAAAAATCAAGTAATCTTTTTTGTTATACAGTTAGAAATGAAAGAGAAAGCTGTTTTTAACAGAAGTATGAATGCATAAAAAACATGAGCTAGGTGGAGAATTTTCCTTTGTAGTACACCTGCCTACTTTGTAACAGTGATTACGAAAAAGGTAGAGATACTGGCAGCCTAGTGCTTGTACTACTGTTTAAAACATGACTATATGGTAACGTTACAATGAGGAAGTGCTGTAATTGTTGAATGCCACAATATGATTTTAGTATTAGTGTTTTAGATCTGCAAAGGAAAAATTGGAAGTCATAAATACAGTATGGCTAGTATTTTTTTATGTCTGGCTTCCTGTAGATTATGGGTTTATGGTTTCCTGTGAGCTTTTCTCATTTCCCTTTTCTTGCTCCTCCCTTTGAGACTGAGATCGCTTTTTAACAAACATTAGTTATACAACTGATCAGTGAATACTATACATCTCTCCAAGAACAGGTGAAAGCTCTCTACATGCAGACAAAGGATCATCAATGACTGTCCACTCTAACTATCGAATGTGTTCTTCTGGTGTTATCAGCTAGTGCTCTGCTAAAGGTAAGATCGTAGGTTTTGATCGTAAAGTGTTTTTTTTTTTGTTACAAATTAAGACGTAGAGAAGGGAAGGTGTGAATAGAAAAGTATATTGTTGGCATCACCTACAAGCCTGTCTTTGCTTTGAAAAAATTATCAGTAGAGGATAGAACAGGAATAGAATTACACAAGTCCTCTTATTGTATTGTAAGTAAATGTTCTGTAACTATTCTGTATTCTTAAGTAAATGCAGGTTCCGTAAACATAAAACTTAAGGTACGTACATACACGAGATGATCATTATCCGATATGGCTGATTTCACTCCAATTGATAAAGACATGATAAATGAATAGATTTTTGAGCAGTTTTTTTATGCCTGCAGCTAAATCCCAACTGACTTATTTAAGAAAACGAATCAATTACTTGAAATATCTTGCATACTTGGCTGAAACAAGCATGCATGTCTATTCACAACCAAATAATATCCTCCATCCACCATCTTATGTCTGTGGGTTTGTCTTACTCTTTTTCAATCTAATTTGCTCTTACATCGGTATCTGAGAATTTACAGTACATGATCCCCAGAATGCAATCAATTTATTTTGTAATCCATGCAGTGTGCATTTTTTTACTCAAAATTCAAAATAACAGGTGCCAGACTAATGTGTATATTTCATATGCTCAGAGGGGCTGAACTTTAAAATACATATTTTAACACATTTCATTATTTACAATATAATATATTAACAGGATTGAGTATATTTTAATACTGTTGATGAAAGCTGCAATATGTTTGGATTTTATGCTCCTGTATAAAAATATTAGAAAAAAAATATTTTGTCTTGTGACACAGCAATAGAAATAAATGGATTATTCCCAGTAAAATATTTCAAATTGATGTCATACTATTATTCAACTTTGACCATATATTAAAGAAAAAGTAATATCATCTGACCATTTAAATTCATTTAGAAAAATATTTTAAATAATCACATTTTGTTGCTTTGCAACCTGAAATGAAGACAGACACACGCTTGGTATTATCCAGCTGTATTTACTAGTGCAACTTATAACATCCAAGTGAAAAATATAACACCAACATGTCAGAACTTTTTTTTATACAAATTAAAAAAAAGAATTACTGAGTTGGAAAAAGGATCACCCACCTTATGTCAGTATTTTGTTGGACCACATTTTTTATTTTATTTACAGCCTTTAGTCTGTTGGGATATGTCTCTATGAACTTTGCACATCTACTTTGAACTCTATGAACTTTGCTTCATCTTTGCAGAACTGCTCAAGTTCAGTTAAATTTAATGATAACTGTTTGTGGACTGCAGTCTTCAAATCATTCCACAGATTTTGAATGGGGTTTAAGTCTGGGCTAGGACATTCATCTTTTTCTCCTTCATCCACTGTGTGGTCCTTTTTGCTGTGTGCTTTGGGTCATTGTCATGTTGCACAGTAAATCTTCTTCCCATTGACAACTTTCTGGCAGAGGACAGCAGATTTTTCTCAAGAATTTGATGGTATTTTGCCCCATCTATTTTTATTTTATTCTGACAAGTGATCCAGTCCCTGCTGCAGAGAAACACCCCCACAACAGGATATTACCACCTCCATGCTTTACTGTAGGAATGGCGTCCTTTGGATGGTGAGGTGTATTGGATTTCCACCAGACATATCTTTTGGTGTTGAAGCCAGATAATTAAATTTTAGTTACATCTGACCATAACACATTTTTTCCATGTGGCCTCAGAATCTTCAAGGTACGTTTAAGGTGGTCAGATGAGACTAAAATTGTATTATTTGGTATTAGAATGGCAGCGCTGTGCAATGCAGCAGGGCACTTATAGTAGCTACATTTACAGATATTTTTCTTATAGAGTAAAAGGTGGTTATCTTTAATTGCAGAATTTGGTGCTTTGTCTTGGCTTCTCATTTTAAGTATAACTGAATTTACACTATAAACAACGTACATCTGTACATGTTCCTGCAACATTTAAAAATACCAGTATCACAGGTTACCATTTCAAAGGTCCTTTTTCTAGAAGCGGGGTCTTATCTATGTGTAAATACTAATGTACTTTGAAAAAGTTGTTCCTGGGAGATGGGCTGGTCATTCAGTACAGTACATATCAGAGCTGCTTTCTTCAAACAGTGGATTGCAGTGGTAGTCAAGAGCCAGGATGTAAAATTCATAGAAAACATTATTGAAATTCTTTTCCTTTCTCAGTGTTAGTTAATGTCCTTATTAAAATACTTTCTTTGAGAATTGCATTGTACCAAAACTTAACAATGTTATATGATTGTATTTTTATTGGTTAGAGGTCAAAATCATTAAAAAAAAGTTGAGTCATCCCCAAAATTCATGTTTCCATGTTTATTAAATAGAATTTCAAAATACTCCTAGCTTATCATAGGCTCAATTCGGGACACCCCTCAGGCCCTCAAGTGTTTTTGCCATCCCATGCTTATGTTAATTTAAAGTGGATTTTCAGCCTTAACCCTAACTAGTCCTAAAAAAATTTCCTCCCCCTTCCTAACACCTATGCTGACTAACCTGTGTAAAAAAGATGTACATACTTACCTATTTTAAAGCTTGTTCTGTCACGTAATTGTCTCCCGTGTTAGCCAGCAGCAGCTGCAGGGGAGAGGACAAAGTGCTGGCTGGGACATGGGGCCTATGGGTGACATCACCGCTCCCAGGCATTCCCAGCCATTGTTAAGCATTCTCTCCTCTAATCTGCTGACACAGGGGATCATTTTTATAGACCAGAGCAGGCTAAAAAAAGTTAAGTATATACAGTACATCTTTTTTTACACAGGTTAGACAGCAAAGGTGTTAGGTGTGGGGAGGGGACATTTTCAAAACTAGTAAGGCAGGTTGAAAAAAAAGAAAATGCCTCAATTCCCCCAGCCACACATTTTATGTGAATGGGGGAATTACTCCTTCTTTGGTATTGTATTTTGACAGCGGGGAGCTTCCCTGCTGTCGGAATACAATGATCAGTGTTGCAGGCTATAGCCGGCGGCACTGATCACTTGGGAAAAACACAACAGACTGGTTGTACACAAATCTATAGACTTGTGAACAACCAGCCCACCTACACATGGATTGAAATTCAGCCATACCCTGACCAAATTTCAATCTATGTGTGGCTGGCTTTGGGTTGAGGCTCAAATTTTACTTTAATCATAACCATATTCAGCAAGGTCACACACACAACTGGTCGTTAATTACTTTAGGGTAGCCAGAATTTAGGAAAATTGGGCCTGTAAGTTAACACCGTTCAGAACTGATTATTCAAATTAGGAAGTTAAAGATTGTTGTAACATATTATACCTACTAATGTATGATTAGGTTGGGAACTCTGGGGGTATGTATAATGAGGAAAAATAGATGATAGTGGAGTGGTCCAGGGTGTGAGAAGTAAAATGTTGGTGTTTATTTAGAAGATGATTTGGGGGCAAGTAAAGATATCAAGGGATTAGAGGAAAGCCAGGAGAGTGGATGATTTCGAGAATTTTATCCACGTACTCCATTAGGTAGGAAAGTGTTCATTTCTATCATTAACTTTTGTTAACAATTTTTCTATTCTCATAACAATACTGTGTTATAGTAAGTTAGGGAGAAGGTGGTAGCAGTTTTCCAGTACCAAGAAATATATAATTTCAGATGAATTGTTCACCAGAACCAGTTACACATTTTTCTGGTTACATCTTTCCAGCCTTTAGCAATTTTTAGAAACCAAGTTTTTCTTTTTCCTATTCCATTTCTATCTGTTCCTATCCTTCTGAGGAGAGGGATGGCAACCTCCGATCATTCTCCCACATTTGACTGCTATTGAATAGTCAGATGTTAGATGCCTATATTCAAATTTAAACTATATTTTTCTTGGGTCAAATTTATATGTTTTTAAACTGTTTTTACAATTTATACACTATTTGTTTTACAAATAAACATTTAACCCTAGTACACAAGGGCCGAATATCTGGCAAAATCAGCCGAGTTAACAAAAAAACGGTCGAGATCCAGCCTGTGTGTATAGCAGCTTCTGTCTGACATGCATGCTGGAAAACCAGCGGCAGACCGGCTCCCGATCAGCGCTATCAGCCATTGAAGTGTTTTAGCGGGGGAGAGGGGGTCGTCCACCTGTCAAACCACAAGAGCTAAGCGGGGGAGATCACTGTACTAACATTGGATAGTTAGTACAACCGCTGTAAAACTCATGGTGTGTACTAGGCTTTAAAGTGTCACTAAAGGCAAAACTTTTTTTTTCATTTTGGATAGAGTAAGGTAGGTTATAACCCGTGTCAGTTTTTTTTTTCCATCTTTGTCCCATTGGGGAGATTTCCCTTCACATCCTGTCCCATAGCCAAATCAGGAAGTGAGAGGAAATTCCACCAAAGTGAGGGAATCCTGGGGTCTCACAGGGTAACTAGAACTATTCCTTTGGGATTTTCTTTTAATTTCCCTTTTAATGATGAGGGTTAACAGGACAATTAGAGAGGGTGAATCTCCCTAACAGCCAAAAAAATCCTGACAGGTTTTCTAATCCCTCTCCACTCTATTCAAAATAAAAAAATGTTTTGCCACTAGTGAGGTTTTGATACAGGACAAATGATTCCCAGAACACTGCAGGCTAAACAAAGACAACAGTAGCGGTTTGACTTGCAATGGGCTTTATCTTCTTTCTAAAGCTGACCATACATGGCTCATTTTTTTTTGTTCAGCTAATAGGCTGGATGAAAATAACTGAACCAACTTTTCCATCTACACAACTGAGGTGAATGGGGGAATCCTTACTACTGTGCTATTGTATTTTCACTGCAGGGGGTCTTCTCCACTGTCAGAATATACAGTTTTGTCAACAGGATGAGGTCTTTACTTTCGGTGGCGTGGGACTGCAGCTCAACTTCTGAGTCTGTGTCCAGAATCTTTGCCGGCAGTTCTGTGAGAGTATCACCAGCCGTGGTGGCCCTGGAAAGCTCAGCCAAAGGAACAGGAGGGTTCCTCTTTAAATATGAGCTGGAACAGCAGCGTATCACAGATGTGGCAGCAGACCCAAAGGACAAATGTGGCCAGACGTCTCTTGCAGGTGGGACAGACAGAGGACACAAAATTTTTCTCGAGTGCCCGAACGACATAGGGCAAAGTCATAGACTTGTTGATACTGCTCCCCGGTATCAGTAATAGTTTCCACGGTACTAGTAATAGCTTCCACAGTAGTAGTTGGCTAGCCAAGATGGTTGGAGGTGGTACAAGTGGAGTATCTGCACATTCTTCCAGGTCTGGTTGCTATATATGACCCTTATCAGGATATCCGCCAATCCGTTGAGAGGACCTTGTTCAGGAGTCAATCTGGAAGCAGGCATGTTTAGTCAGGTTCACTATTGCTGGGCAAGCCTAGAGAAGTTCTAACTAGCTAACTAATGCCATGTTACTTTAGAGGTTGTCTTCAGGTGTATTCAGTAGGCGTAGTCTCACGCTGGGAGGCAAAATGTATGGGTATGGGGGGTGGGTATTACTCCTTCCATGCTCCCCTCTGCATTGGGCACCAAGTGTGGGTCACATGAAAGGCCTACCCCGGGGTGGGTTCTTCTGGGCTATGCTAGGCACTTGGGATAGGATCACTGCCTTACACATGGGGTACCTTTGCGCGAATAGATGACTGCGCTCTAGTTAATTCTCATGTTAATATACAGTACACCACCACTGTCACTGTTGAATTCAGGAGCAACACGCAGAACCAATGCCCTCTCCACCTGTCCAGCATATCTCCACTACCTCACTCCTTAAAACTGAAAGGGGTCCCGCCATGCACCTAGCACAGACTCCATGCATGCACTGCCTTAACTCTTGCTCTTCTGTACCTGTGCACAGGCTGAGGACCTCTGCGGTGGTGATCTCCTCTCGTTGCTATGGGAGGCGGACTGCTCATGGAGAGAGTGCTGACAACAACACCTCCTGCAAGAGGCTATCCCACCTGCCACATGTAAACACTTGCAACAGGTTTTTAGAGAAACCTTTGTTAGCCTTGGTAACCACTTGTGTTTTCATACTGTAATAACTCTTGTCAGTGGCAGCCGGTCCACAGGGATCACAGGGGCGCCCCCCAAACCCGCATTGCTGCCCCCCAGTGGCCGTGCACTGTGCGGGACGCCAGACGAATAGGTTTCGACCAGGTCCGTCACCCCCTCACAGGCACATTACCACATGCCGAGGCCCCAATTGGCCAGTTCCACATTTTTATCGGGGCGCAGAGCTCTGCACCCCGTGCCCTCCCACCCTGCAATGTCAGCGAATTGGCATCGGCCATTCAGAGAGACGCCACCCTCTTCATAACTGACAGGTCAGCTGAGCCAGTAAGGAGGCGGGGATCGGTAATGGAGTGTTGGGGGGAGAGGAGGACACGTGACTTAACCCCTCGCGTGCCTGCTACTTTCAGTGGGACATACAGGGAAAGAGGGAGGGCAGTGTGACCAGTGCTGGGCATAAAGAGTGTGCAACATGTGTGACTCACTCAGCGCCGGGGACTATATGCAGAATTATGTACACGAAGGATGGATTCGAGATGACAGCAGCCCGAAGAGCAAGGGAGGAGAGACTGGAGGAGCAGCCTGCTTTACAGACAGTCCAGGGGAGCTCGGCCACCTGCACCCCTCCAAAATCCTCCAGCACCATCTGCCACTGACTCTTGTACTGTTGTCTTCATACCCCAATGTGTTTAACTGACCCAAACTGTAGACAATGTGTGCCGGTTAATTGCGTTACACCCTTAAAGTGACTTTAGACCAGGCAAAAACAACGTTTCAAAAGCTTTACTGAAAAACTTCCAAATTACATTAGCAATAGTCTTTTCCTAACATCCCTAGTCCTTAACTAGTGGCTTCCCCAGCCTACCTGTACAGGATAGAGTCCACTATGGCAGAATTCCAGCATTGGTGTCTTCTGGCATCTTGTAGCTCTCAGTGGTCCTGTACTCTGTAGAGGTTCCTTATCTATATGTGTATAGGACTTGGCAGAAGGCTGTGTGGACGGACCCTGGTAATGGCGACATGTCAGGTAGTATGCGCACCCACTCACTCGTCCCCCTCCCTCCTGGAATCAGACCCCCATGAAAACCTGCCAAGAAAGAACCGGGAAACATATTAACACTAACCCCCCACCCGGCTGGGGCAGCATAAAACTCAACCTGCCTCCACGCATCTTTATCTGCTAATCACTGTAAACAAAAGGCAATTAAGTAGTCCATGGTGAAAATGTTAAAATAAGCATGGCTAAAAAACATTACATATTTTTAAATGTAATATGTAATTTTTACCCTCCTAAGGCTTTTGACACATTAATGACTCTGCTGCTAGCGATCCTGCCACCGACAATTTGTCAAAATCGGCTGCAGCAGGATCACTAAGAGACTGCCTGTTTTGTTCTCATGGAATCACTCCCTCTGCAGCTGAGGCAGGGAGCTGTTACTCATAGTACTAGGAATCAAGATTTAGCAGCATTTAGGCCAGCGACAGAGTGGCATCTTGCTGCATATGAAAACAGAGAGAACAATTCCATAGTGACACCCGGGCAGCCTTTTTAGTGATATTGTTGCAGGCGATTAATTACTAGCGACTAAATCGCCTGTGTATCATCAGCTTAAAAAAAATTATTATTTTGTTATTCTTTATTGTTATAATATTATTTTATTCTTTAATGCATTCCTTCTCAGGGTGCAGGTTATTAGGCATTGTGGGTGTAGTGTAAGATGGAAAGAGGGGGGCCAGTCACTTTTAAAATGAACAAAGAGAGTTTGATTTCTCTTAATAGGAACATGGGGAGAGATGGGTAGGGCACAGCTCACCCTTAGGCAAAATTCAATAGCAACTTGGCAGTCTCCACAGACTCCACAGACCAAAAATAGAACTAGGCAGACAGCAATACAGAAAAAGGACCTTTAAGCTGAATGCAGCAATCACTTACAGTATCCCATTGTAGATTCTCAAGCTCAACTCACAGTATTCCACTGTAGATCCTCAAGCTTAGCTCCCAGCTACCTGATGGACTTCTCAAGCTTCACTCACAGCTACCCGCTGTATTCTTCTTGCTTCACCCACGCTACCCACTGGGTTCCTCGGACTCACAACTACCCGCTGGATCCCTCAAGCTTTACTCACAGCTACCTGCTGTACATCTTGGATGAGTTCTCTCCTGAAGCTTTCCCACTTAGTTCACTGTCCCTGGCTAGTGAAGAATCTGCTCTGGTACTCTTTCAGAACTCCATCCCTTTACACTTGCCTCCGTCAACAAGAGTGGTTGTCCCTCTGGCAACTGTCTCTCCCTTGCCTCCTAGCAACGATCAGGCTCCCCTCAGGCTGAGCCTCTCCACGCGTGGTTAGGCCTCAGGCTTCAAGCCTACATCTCAGCTGCTCCTCCACACACACACACCCAAGCCACAGCCAGGGTGGAAAGAACCCCCGATCACCTGACTCTCTCCAAATAAATAGGCTATCCCAGCAGCCTCAGTGGCCAAAGAAACTCCTGCTGATTGGCTGAGAAAAGCATATTCACTCATACCCTAAGTTCACTGTAATCTACAGTTCCTTGCAAAAGTATTCACCCCCCTTGGCATTTTTCGTGTTTTGTTGCCTCACAACCTGGAATTAACATGGATTCTTTGAGGATTTGCATCATTTAATTTACAGAACATGCCCACAACTTTGAAGATTTATTTAATTTTTTTTTATTGTGAAGCAAACAACAAATAGGACAAAATTACAGAAAAAGTCAATGTGCATAACTATTCACCCCCCTAAAGTGAATACTTTGTAGAGCCACCTTTTGCAGCTATCTCGGATCTCCAAGTCACTTTGGATAAGTCTCTATGACCTTGCCACATCTTACCACTGGGATTTTTGCCCATTCAACCCTTGCAAAACTCCTCCAGATCCTTCAGGTTGGATGGTTTGCACTTGTGAACAGCAATCTTTATGTCTGACCACCGATTTTCTATTGGATTGAGGTCTGGGCTTTGACTAGGCCATTCCAACACATTTCCATGTTTCCCCTTAAACCACTCAAGTGTTGCTTTAGCAGTGTGTTTGGGGTCGTTGTCCTGCTGGAAGGTGAACCTCCATCCTAGCCTCAAATCACACACAGAGTGGTACAGGTTTTGCTCAAGAATATCTCTGTATTTAGCATCATCCATCTCTCCCTCAACTCTGACCAGTTTCCCAGTCCTGACTGCTGAAAAACATCCCCACAGCATGATGCTGCCACCACCATGTTTCACTGTGGGGATAGTGTTCTTTGGGTGATGTGATGTGTTGGGTTTGCGCTGGACAAAGCGTTTTCTTTGATGACCAAAATGTTCAATTTTAGTCTCATCAGACCAGAGCACCTTCCTCTATAAATTTTGGGAGTCTCCCACATGCAAAACGTGCCATTTTTTTTTTGCTGAAAGTAATGGTTTTCTTCTGCCCACTCTGCCACAAAGCCCAACTCTATAAAGCGTACGGGTTATTTTGGTCCTATGTACAGATACTCCAGTCTCTGCTGTTGAACTTTGCAGCTCCTCCGGGGTTACCTTAGGTCTCTGTGCTGCCTCTCTAATTAATGCCCTCCTTGCCCAGTCTGTGAGTTTTGGTGTGTGGCCGTCTCTTGGCAGGTTTGCTGTTGTGCCATGTTCTTTCCATTTGGTTACATAGTTAGTCAGGTTGAAAAAAGACATAAGTCCATCTAGTTCAACCATAAAAAAATAGAGAAACCTTTGTTACCCTTGATGCTGCTCCTAGGGATTGTCAAAGATTTTTTTTCAAATTTTACTTCACCAAGGCCCCATGCACACGAGACGCAGATGCAAACGCTGCTGAACGCATGTTTTAAAAAGCAGAAACCTGCGTTTAAAAACGCGCGTTTTGCTGTGTTTTCATGCCGCGTTTATGTGCGTTTAGCTGCGTTTAGCCGCGTTTGCGTCTATAAGCATTTGTAAAGATAACATCATATAGACCCTCCCCAAGCTCAGAAAGCATGTATTATTAACTATTTCTGTCATTTTGATTAGAGTGAGCAGCAGCAGAGAGAGCAGTTGTACACTTGCATTTGCCTCTCTTTCTGTGTTTTTTTTTGGAAATGGATCCCATATTAAATATATGTCAGGAAATGCTCCTGATGTTGCTCTTGATAAGGCAGCAACGTCTTCGCAAATTTGCATGAGAGGTCCAGAATCAGAGCTTGTCGACCCATCCGTTGATGGTACAGCGAATGTCCGTTGGATATTTCACAAACATGTATGCATTTCACAAACATGTATGCATTAGTGAGTATATATGCTCTATGAACTATCTAAACTAATTACGACATTTTAAACCAATTTTTCTAGTATTTTTTATGGTTTACCATCATATTTCTGAGTTTTCTGGTCCAAAAAATTAGGTTCCTTTAAAAAGGCTTATAAACGCAAACGCGGCTAAACGCAGGTGCCTGCGTTTAGCCGCGTTTAGCCGCGTTTAGCTGCGTTTTGCGTCTGAAACGCGGAAAAGCAAAGTGTCTGAAAGCATTTTTTTGCTTCTGGAAAAACGAGGTTAAAAGCAACTGCATAAAAACGGGAAAAAACAAGACTGTGTACATGGACACATAGGATAACATTGCATGCGTTCAGGTGCAGTTGAAAAAAGTGTCCAACTGCCTCTAAACGCGCGTTTAACAGCGTCTCGTGTGCATGAGGCCTTAGACTATTGTGTTCTAATCCATCACATATAATTCAGATTAAAAAAAAAACATTAAAATAAAGGCTGTAATGTAACAATATAGGTAAAAAGCCAAGGGGTGAATATTTGTGCAAGGCACTGTATCATTCTAATGCCAAAGGCAAGCATAGGAGAAAACAATTTGATCCAGACAACAAATTAGCCAGGCTAGTTACCACCTAGCACCTCTAAATTTACTAGCAGCCCTGTTTAGGTCAAGGGTGCTACAACTATATAAAGACAGGAAATATGCACAAAACCGCTACACATTCCTCTATACCTGGCCAATAATACAATTGGATTGTAGAACTTCTGTACATTCTGCTTCAGATTTATTAAAATGTGAGGATCTACCTAATCAAACTTACTACATTATTTTTGTTAGAGCTAAAGGATATTGAACAATCAGTTTTTACAGCTGGGAAAGGGTTAGAACCTCTGTCATGTTTCTATTGCTGTCTGTGTTCCCACAACACAGATTCCACCTCTCTGTTTGACCTTGTGACCATTTTCAACAGATGGAAAATGATAGCACATTCTCAATTGTATTGTTGTCACTGGAACAGGAGATGAGGAGAAAACTTCTATTTTGATTACAACTGAGATGGGGACTGACAATTGCGTGGTCGTGCGACACTGTACCCAAACAAAATTGATGTCCATTTTTTCCCACAAATAGAGCTTTCTTTTGGTGGTATTTAATCACCTCTGCGTTTTTTATTTTTTGCTCTATAGACAAAAAAAGACTCACAATTTAAAATTGTATTATACATATCCAAGAAAAATATAAAAAAAACTAATTTATTCATCAGTTTAGGCCAAAATGTATTCTTCTAAATATTTTTGGTAAAAAAAATCTCAATAAGTGTATATTGATTGGTTTGCGCAAAAGTTATTGCATCTACAAACGTTGGGATATATTTATGGACTTTTTAATCTTTTTTCTATTGCTTTTACTGGTAATGGCTGCGATCTGCGTTTTTTTGTGGAGCTGCGACATTGCGGTGGACAAATCTGACCCCAACTGACACTTTTTGGGGACCAGTAACATTATTACAGTGATCAGTGCTAAAAAAAAATGCACTGATCAATGTATAAATTACACTGGCAGGGAAGGGTTTTACACTAGGGGACGATCAAGGGGTTAACTGTGTTTCCCTCTGTGTGTTCTAACTGTGTGGGGGATGGGCTTACTGGGACAACACAGAGATCGCTGTTCCTGATCACTAGGAACAACAGTTCTCAGTATTGTCCCCTGTCAGAATGGGGATTGATTTTGTTTGCGCAACTTTTCTGCGATTTTATGAGCGACAATTGTGGCAAAATCGCACCGCGTTTAGGGTGCCATTGAGAAATAATGGCATTGCAAACACGTCCCACGTATTGCCACAATTCTGAATCGCAGGCAGAAATCGCATGGTAAATCGCACCAGTCTCAACCAGGGCTTAATTCAAAACTAAAGAAAATACAGTATGCTTTAGCTATAGATGTACCCTAGGGCTAAAACACACCTCTGTGGTTTTGTGTGTTGCAGTAATGTACACATTACATGAATTAGTGTATTGCAAAGCCTCTCAACACACTAAGGCAAGGCAGCTCCAATGCACATGCAGTGCAGCACACCACAAAGAATGCAAGCAGCCCAAAACACGTAAATGCACATTTTTTTCAAGCACAACAATCCACAATGCTCAGTAGGGCACTATTAATCATTATGGTGTGTTGCATCAGAAATAACGCTGCATATTTATTTATTTGTTTGGTTCCTTCCTGTGTGTTAATGGATTACATTTTACGACACATGTGGGTTAACACAATGCACAGGAACAGAGAAGTTTGAAGGGGCTCTGAAAAAGATAACATGAACTTTAGATACATAATTGACACATACAATACTTAATTGTGAATATGGGAAAATGTATGTTGCCACCAGTGATGTAAGTAACTGAGTTAAAATAAACTGAGTTACGTAACTCAGTTACTTTAGAGGGTAACTAGTAATCTAACTGATTACTTTTCCCCTCATGGTAACTCAGTTCCCATTACTTTGGCTTAGTTACCCCAATTACATCTACCGTCACTAGATGGCAGTAGTGTAATTCCGGTGTCCTGCCAAAAAAGTTCCCCCGCCTAATAAGGACCCCCTGTACTGCGCAGGGCTTGCGCAGTACCAAGGACTACGGAGCTTCCGAAAATTGCCGAACCTAAACAGCTCTGAGTGAACTCTACACCGCGCAGGCGCAGTTAACATGTAATTGTACGAGGCAATGCCGCACCCTCTTGATGCTCGTGCTACTCTGCAAGGGGCGTCTATCGTGTAACTAAGGGGCGAGTCTAGTATTACTGTAACCAAGGGGCGCATTTATTATTATTGTTATATATCAAGCTCTGCCCATTAATTTAACATTCGCCCTCTTCTGGAGCCATCCGCCCCTTACACGATATAATAATAATAGACCCGCCCCTTGCTTACACGATATAACAGAACTGCCCCTTGGTTAGAGTAATAATAGAGCAGCTCCTTGGTTACACGATATATAACAATAATAAATGCGCCCCTTGGTTACAGTAATACTAGACCCGCCCCTTAGTTACACATATAGAATATTTAAAAAAAAAAGTCAGTTACTTTGCTGAGTAACTAATTACTTTTCCAATGTAGTAACTGAGTTACTAACGCAATTACTTTTTGGGAGAAGTAATTTGTAACTTAACTAAATTACTTTTTTAAAGTAAGATGAACAACACTGGTTGCCACAGATTTAAAAGCTAATTTTCAGCAAAGCAAGTAAGGGTTCCTCCACACAGAGCCAAGCAGAAAGAAGGTCACATCCATGCCCGTTCAGTTTATGCAGACCAGACATGGGCAGACCCGGCTAAGCTCTATAGATAGCCAGGGATATATCGACTCCACTGTCTGGTTACATCAATACCTCCTCAGACCCTGAGGTAGGCAGGTGCAAATGGACACAGTCTGTTTACCCTTACCTGTCCATAGGGCTTGTGGACCCTCCAATCAGATCCACCTGAAAAACTGACAGGTGGACCTGATTGGAATGTCTATGTGACAGGGGCCCTAAGGGACACTACAGTTTTGTTCAGCCCCTTTTCAGCTTGCAAAGGCAATCATAAACCAACAGGTGACACCCAGTAAGGCTAGTTTCACACTGGGGCGCTGGGTGCGCTGGCGGTAAAGCGGCGCTATATTTAGCGCCGCTTTACCGTCGTTTTAGCGGCGCATTTCGGCCGCTAGCGGGGCGGTTTTACCCCCCGCGAGCGGCCTAAAAAGGGTTAATACCGCCCGCAAAGCGCGGCTACAGCGGCGTTTTGCAGATGGGTTCGGATCGCCGCCCCATTGTTTTCAATGGGAGGGTGCGCTTTAGGAGCGGTAAATACACCGCTCCTACAGCGCACCAAAGATGCGGCTTGCAGGACATTTTTCAGCGTCCTGCAAGCGCACCGCTTCAGTGTGAAAGCACTTGGGCTTTCACACTGAAGACACAGCAACAGCTGTTTCGGGTCGGTTTGCAGGCGCTATTTTTAGTGCAATAGCTCCTGCAAACCGCCCAGTGTGAAAGGGGCCTTAATGATTGCACTAACATTTGATCCCCTGATTGGAGCTTAGCAGGATGGATATCATATCTGTGCCCAATCTGTTTATGCAGAGCAGACATGGGCAGACACCACTGAGCTCTATGGGCAGCTGGGTGTAAGCAGACTACCCTCAATTTGGTCTGCCAAAATGTAAAAAGACACAGTCCTTCTTTTTTTTTTTTTTCTTTTTTTTTTGACTGGACCTGGTCGGACTTGAAGAGAGGTGATGCAAACGGACACGTACATTTACACCCATCTGTCTATAAGGTTCCCTGGACCTTCCAATTAGACCCGCCTGAAAAACTGAGAGGTGGATCTGATTGGAATGCCCATGTGAATGGGGCCCAAAGGGACACTGCAGTTTTGTTCAGCCCCTTCTCAGCTTGCAAAGAGGAGCATAAACCAACAGGTGACACTCGATTAAAGAGGAAGTAAACTTCCTTTACTGACCTTTACCTATAGGTAAACCTATAATAAGGGCTACCTATAGGTAGTGTATATATCTCGTAAACGTGCACCGTTTAGTAGTTGTTTACATTACATTCAGCTAGTAAAATCGCTGGTGCATGCGCTCTGAAGGATTGGTCATCCATGCCGTTCCTTCAGAACCATGTGGCCAGAACAGTGGCTCCCGTGCGCTTGCACAGGAGTGACTGGCTCTGGCCAGTCACAGAGCCGGAGCCTGTGAGCCCGGAAGCAGGGCGGGTGAAGATAGAAGCCCGTGTAGAGATGACATCACAGCACTGGAACAGCTTAGTTTTGAGGTAAGTTTCACATAATGTGCTAGTATGCGATGCATACTAGCACATTATGACTTTACCATGCAGGGGGGGGGGGGGGGTGGGCGTCCATTGGTATACAACCGATTTAATCGTTGCTCCACTATTTTATCCCCTGCTGGTTGGAGCCTAGTGAGATGTTTATCACATCCGTGTCCATTCAGTTAATGCAGAGCGGACACGGGCAGACGGGTGTAAACAGACTACCCCAATCTGGTCTGCCAAAATGGAAAAAGACGCAGTCCTTTTCCCTTTTTTTTTTTTTGAAATGGACCTGGTCGGACCCAAAGAGAGGCGGTGCAAACAGACACATTTCCATTTACACCCATTTGTCCATAGGGCTCCATGGACCTTCCAATCAAGACTGCATGAAAAACTGAGAGGTGGTCCTGATGGGAATGCCCATGTGAAAGGGGACTAAGGTACATTACAGTTTTGTTCAGCCCCTTCTCAGCTTGCAAAGATGAGCATAAATGAACAAGTGACACTCAGATAATTGTTGCTCTAACAAAAAAATCAGTTTTAGCCCTTGTTCACACTGACAATGGGAATCACACTGACAATGTCTCACAGATTTGGACGGTGCCATTGCCGGGAATTGCCACTGATTTGGCATGCGATTTGACATGTCAAATCACATACCAATCTGCTCCAATGTGAACCAGGGCTCAAGCTTTCGTTCTCGGTCATTTATAGGACACTTGCGTACATGAAGCCTGTTGTTCAATAGCTTGAGTTGTCAGCATATGCTGCAGTTTGTTTATATGTACTGTATTTGAAAGAGTTATTACATGAAATAAAAGTGATGATTAGTTATAGTGCTAAGCAGGTTCACCTTAAAGTTATTCTATCTGTGTTGAGTTTTGCAGTAACAGACCTAGACCTAACAGGATATGCTAAATACTGTATACATATGTTTTCATTAACAAAGTATTAGCTATGCAGAGTTTGCTTATCCTTCCAGGGATTGGCAGTAGAGCTAGTACTCCATTATAATTCATGTTGGCATGGGTTCTGGTTCATCACAATCTGCTGTATTCTAAATTCATACCACCATCATTTTATTACTTATATGCTCTCTTCCCACCTGCCATATTGTACCTTTTTTCCAGTGCTGCAATCTTTCTATGCCTTTTGATTAGTTCTCCTGCCAAGTGTGAGAGGCAGATGTGGGTGCCAGAATGTCCCAGAATTTGGGTGAAGCAGGGTCACTTATTGCTGCTGTATAAGTGTGTGCTAACAATTCTTCCTTTTTTTGCACATTTGTATGCGTGTTTTTATGTGTTTTTACATGTGACTTATAGTACAGAAGCAGAATTGCATATTTTTTCCTCCATAATTGGGTGTACCTGAAACCACGTAAACACACAAAGCCAAAAACACATGATTCTGCCCTGACAAAGCTCATGCACTTTTTTAAGCTTCATGCAAGAAGCTCAGGTGTAAACGAGCCTATTGAGAATAATAAGATACTTCATCTTTAGTACTGTTGCAGTTTAAGAATTATGCAAAAGAATGGGGGCTTCTGGTCATTTGGGTACATTAGTGCTGGATGGAGAATGAAATCTACTTAGTAAAGCAGTAAATGGCATAGATGACCAGATATCTGTCATATCAGACAATTAGATTTCCAATTTGTTTCTGAACATTCATTTGTATAGGTGTGTATATAACAAACAGACCAGATCTTTAGAAGTGTCCTGTCTCATGCATCTATTTCAGCTTAAAGTGGTTCTAAAGGCTGAAGTTTTTTTACCTTCATGCATTCTATGCATAAAGGTATAAAACCTTCTTTGTGCACTGCCCCCCCTCAGCCCCCTCCTCACCTGAGCCCCCTCTGATCCACCAATGTTCTGAATAGCCTTGGCTGTATGGAGACTCTACCTCCTCATTGGCTGAGACAGCATCAGGGACCCATTGGCTTCCACTGCTGTCAGTCACGGCCAGTGAGCCAATGAGGAGAGAGCAGAGGCAGGGCCAAGCCACTGCTCTATGTGTCTTATGGACGCATAGAGCAGTGGCTCCGGAGCAAGCACGCAGTGGTGCTCCAGGGGCAAGGGTCTTTTTCTGGGGGGAGCACTGCTTGAGGGGAAGGAGCCAGGAGCTCCAGCTGGGGACATGAAAAGAAGAGGATCATAGCTGCTCTGTGCAAAACCACTGTATGTATGACGTGTTTGTTATTTAAAAAATAAAATAAAGCTTTAATATCACTTTAAAGTATAATTAACAGCAAACATATGTAAAGGGATTAGAAAACCTGTCAAGTTTTTATTGCTGTCTGTGCCCCTGTTAGGGAGATTCACCTATTCTAGACGTCATGTTTACCATTATCACGAGAGTGAAAGTGAAAGAAAACACCAAATTTTGGGTTGCCCGCAGAACAGTGGAAATCTTCCAGTGTGGAGTTTTGGCGACAGCCAGGGATTCCCCAACTTTGAAGGAATTTCCTCTCACTTCTTGTTTTGGCTATAGGACAGGAAGTGAAAGCTTCCCAATTGGACACAGATAGCGAAAAAAAACAACAGGGGTTACAACCTTCATTTTACTCTAAATGCAAAACTACTTTTATTTTAATTTGGATAGTTTCTCTTTATTCTAATTGAAGTAGTATTACGAAATTGTATCTATATGCATATATATATATATATATATATATATATATATATATTTATGGTCTAGAGCCCTACGGACGACATGAGTAACGATGACACATGGGGACAACACAAAACTCACCAACATGAAATAGACCTGAAAGTGTGCCTTGGTCTACCGTATGGTACGCCAAAATAAGGGGGCATACCCTAGATAAAGAATGATAAGAAGTAGTTATGGAATGTGGAATGAGTATTCAGTCTGGGGTAAGAATACTTAGAAGAGGTTTTTAAAAGGGGAGGGTGGGCGGGTATCACGCACAGGAAACCGACAAAGACCGGCGGCCTTTGGGCTGCTTAAATACCCTCCGGGCTCCTCCCATAACTTCAGGCCGGTACCCGGCCTTCCAATTTATGGTCTAGAGCCCTACGGACGACATGAGTAACGATGACACATGGGGACAACACAAAACTCACCAACATGAAATAGACCTGAAAGTGTGCCTTGGTCTACCGTATGGTACGCCAAAATAAGGGGGCAAAAACCTTCAGGTAGGGGATAATTATTTATTAGAGGTAATGTCACTGAGTGAGTCGAGCAAAGGCCTGAGCCATCTCTAACTGTGGGTTAGGAATGTAGCGAGAGAAGCAGGCCGACTTCCACCGACCCAGTTTCTTGATTACGTGGTCCGGAACCCCCTGTCTTGAGGCCGCCGTGGCCGCCCCGATCCGGAACGAATGCCCGGAGTACTGGCTGGGGTCCAACTGAAGATGGCCGAGAAGGACCCGGACATGTTCCACGAACTGCGAAGAGTTAAGGGCTTTCACCGGAAAAGGTAGCAGTGGACTGGCCCCGGGGCAGTCGGACAGCAGTGCCGTCAGGCGGTCCAACACGGCAACTGGGCACCAGTTGTTGTGAGTCCTGTATAGGTGAATATCTACTCCGGAACCTCGCTGTTGGGTTTTGGAGGTCGTCAAGTGAAGGACGTAGTGATCCTGGTGGCGATAGAGATTATTTCTACGCAAGACTGGACCGGCTGGGTGGCTGCGAGTGAACTCGCTGGGCCGCAGAAACCCGTAAAACGCCATGTGTATCGCTGCCTGCAGGACGGTACTGAGGAGGAGACCGAAAGGGGACCTATCCAGGATGTCAGACATCCCCTTGAAGATCTCCCCCGTGATAGGCAGCCGCTTTGAGCTGACTGGCGGCTGGTGTTTCTGAACTCCACGTAGTAGAGCCCTCACGGCGTGGCAGGAGAACACCGAAGGCCTTGCGGGGTCTTGAAGTGACAAATAGTGCTGCACCCCGGCCACGTACTGGCGTATCGTGCTGTGGGACAGTGCTAGGTGTGAATGGCAGTAGGCGATGAACGCCAAGACCTGCTTGAGGCTGGAAGACTCGCGAGGCCGCTGGGGCAGGAACTTGTTAAACGCCCTCCAGGCCGTCTGGTAGGCCCGACGGGTGTTGCGGGCGAGTGAGGCGTTGATGATATCGGTAGCTGAGTGTAGATGTGGGGCTAGTCCAAGGTCAGTTGTGACCAATCCGGGATAGTGGCTGAATGACGGCAGGCTCCTGGCACCTGTTCAAAGAAAGAAATGAAGTTAAAACGGGAGAGTGCGTCCGCTGCTGCGTTGAACTTCCCTGGAATGAAGGAGCAGTACACATTGAACTGATGCTGTAGGGATAGCTGGACCAGTCTGCGGAGGAAGGACATGACGGGCCTGGACTTAGACCTGCCCTTGCTGATGATCTCGGCTGTGGCTTGATTGTCTGTCGAGAAAGCCACCGTCTGTCCAGACCAATGGTGACCCCATAGGTGGGCGGCTGCTACAATAGGGAAGAGCTCAAAGAGGGCTGACGTAGTAGTAAAGCCCGGTGTGGCTAGTGCTTGAGGAGGCCACGGGGCGGCGAACCACAAATGGCCAAAAATGGCGGCGCATCCTGTGGATGCCGCCGCGTCGGTCACCACCTGTGGTGACTGCGTGGACACGACTGGGATAAACAGGGACACACCGTTCCAATCACTAAGAAAGTGCTCCCACATGGCCAGATCTGCCCTGGCTGCAGAATCCAGCCTAATGACCTGGTCTGGGTCCTGCGTGTAGGACAGGAAGACCAGCAACCGGGACACAAAGGAGCGGCCCTGGGGGATGATCCTCACGGCAAAGTTCAGCATCCCGAGGAGAGACTGAAGTTGCTTCTGAGTACATCCCCCCCCCCCGGGTGAACTCTTGCAGAACCGTCCTGATACGGTCCAACTTATCTGCCGGAAGGCTGGCCTGCATGGCCAACGTGTCAAGGTCGACGCCCAGGAACGTGATCTTGTGTGCCGGGCCGTCAACCTTGTGCTCCGCTATGGGGACGTTCAGATTGTCGAAAACCGTCCTCAACTTTCCAAGGTCCCCTGGGGGAGCCCCGGGCGGCTCTATCAAAAGGAAGTCATCCAAATAATGGATGACCTCGTGGCACTGTGCCTCATGGAGAAGGATCCACGCCAGGGTCTCGGCGAACTTGTCAAATAGCCAAGGACTACTTTTAGACCCGAAGGTCAATTTGGTCGCGAAATAATATCGCTCCCTCCACTTGATGCCGTGCCAGCACCACAAGGAAGGATGGATGGGCAGCAGCTTGAAGGCGTCGGATATGTCCGCCTTCGAGAGCCACGCACCCACCCCTGCCCTGAGAATGGCCTGGATAGCCATGTCTACCGAAGCGTACTTCAGCGAGAACTCCTCGGAGGGGATGAGCGAGTTGAGACTGGGAACGACGGAAGAATGAGGCGCTGACAGATCATACACCAGACGTTTTTTATTTGAAAACTTTCCCTGCACAAGCCCGATAGGGCTAACCCTCCAGATGCTGAAGGGGGATTGACAGAACGGGCCTATCATGAAGTCCCGATCCAACTCCGTCTGCAAAAGGACATCAATCGCTGGCTCGTCTGTTGCTGCTGAGCGTAAATTCGGACATTCGTGGGTGGAGTGGGGCAGGGTGATGAGCCCGGTATGGAACCCCTCAGTGAAGCCTCGGATGAGGTAGCTGGCGAGTGACGGAGTGGGGTGTGAGGTCAGGTAGACGCCGAGCCAAAGGACATTGACCCGGCTTAGTCATGGTCTCTTCTGTTTGACCTCACACAGGATCCTGGGGTGCGCCCTCTGGCACAGGGTGCAAATGTGCAAGAGCCGGCACTGGCTGAAATTGCAGGAGCCGTAATTAAAATTGTTGCAAATGGCGGCTCCCCCAACCATCCGCACCGGACGTCCCAATTTGTCCATCTTTCGCCCTTGCACCGGGGCCTGCTGAGCCTGGCTCGTGCTGGCAGAGGCCGTGCTAGCTATCGGATGGACAGAGGCTACGTTGGCACACCAGACCGTGGTGTGAGACGCTGACTGACAGACAGCACATAGCGGGGAGCGAAGGCCTGCAAAGTGGCGGCAGAACAATTCCGTGTCCACTACGCTCCAGTCCGTAGGTAAATGGAACTGTGTGAATCTGGCTGCGGCTTTGGCCGAGAAGGACCGATGGTAGTCGTAGAACGCTGAGCCACCGTATTTGTGGCCCAGGTCTACGACCAAATGGAGGTAGAGGTCCAGCTCTTCCCGTCTGCCGGGGGAGGCTGAGCACAGCACGTCTCTAAACATGCCGAAAGCGAGCGTGAATTCGGGCACCGTGAGCTTCCTGTTGAGCCTCGGATCCTTCGCTTTCAACACCACCGAGACATCTCCCCAGGTGTAGGCCTTGTTCTCGGCCAAGTCATGGACCGAGATCAAGAGTGAGGCCAGATTGACGTCTTTGCCCTCTAGAATGTCCTTCCTTACGCTGGGTGGCACCAGGTGGGAAGGGTGAACGGTAGGCGTGGTAAGCTCACTACCTGCGGCCGGTGCACTGATGGCTGGGACCACCGCGTGGTCCGGAACCGTGGCAGCCGGGCTGGCCTCTAGCCGAGACACCCTGTCCTGGACCTCCACGATTGAGGAAGACAGGGAGGACACGAGGGTGTGTAGCTGGGCAACGGCGGCTGAAATCGATTCCAGAGACGCCTGCTGGCTGCTGGGGCTTGCTGCGGCCGGTGGTGGGAAGAGAAGCCTGAACAGCTCCGCCTTCCTGGCCGTGGACGAGAAGGGTATCCCTCTGCGTCTCAGCTCGGCGGACAGCCTAGGAATTGTCCATGCCCTAAGAGACTGGACACTGCCAGCCTCGGAGGCTGACGCCGGAGATAGTGGGGTGGTGAGGTCATCGCTGCCAACTGACGACATGGCGGCTGCCAAGACCTGTAACTTGGTAGACTGGTCACGTGTCTGCAGGCTGGGCCTAAAAGGTGACAAGAAATGAGTTTGGACGTGTCACCTATGATATACGTACCTGCCACAAGAAAGCAGGAGCCCCCCGTGCCCTTGTGTTTTTTTTTTTTTTTTTACCTGCTGGAACCCTGATCAAGTTGGCGCAGGTGGACCTACTGAATCCGACTGACCTGAGAGAGTGTGAGAAAAAATACCTATTTAAGAGCCTAAGACTGCTGCCGTCCAGAGCGACGGAACCCAACGCAGATGATAACAACAGGCGATAGTGACTTGAGTCGACTGCCGAGATCGCTGTGGGATCAACTGACAGATGACAACACGAACGACTGACTTGACACGTTGCCTTACTGAATGAACTTCCCGTGACAGGGCCCGGCCCGTTCGTACCGTATGGGGGTGACTGTGGGCCGGACTCTGGAGCACGTACAGAATGAGGCCACCATGAAACTAGGCCGACTGCCTAGGTATGCTGAGGCCGAACTGTGACATCCAGCTGCCACCGAGTCTGACTCCAAGCTCCCCCCCCTTTTTTTTTTTTTTTTTTATTCGAAATGCGGCCGGCCTAGGGCACGCCGGCGCGAATTCGTACAAGCGGATGACCAATTAACTCCGGGCGTGGTAAGGTGACACAGAAATGATATCACATGACAAGGGCAAGAATCAAGTTTTTTTTTTTTTTTTTTTTCTGCGACTCCGCCCCTGGCGCATGTATTGAAATGAGGCCGAGCCTAGGGCACGCCGACACGAATTTAGTGCGAAGAAGTGACTCCCTTCATGCCGGGCGTGGTAGGGTGACAGAAATGAGATACCATGACAGGGGCAAGAACCAGGAATGTACGTAAACCAGTGATGCGATTCTGCCCTTGGCGCATGTATTGAAATGAGGCCGTGCCTGGGGCACGCCGACATGAATCCAGTGCGAAGAAGTGACTCCATTCATGCCGGGCGTGGTAGGGTGACAGAAATGAGGTACCATGACAGGGGCAGGAATCAGGAATGTACGTAAACCAGTGATGCGATTCCGCCCTTGGTGCATGTATAGAAATGAGGCCGTGCCTAGGGCACGCCGACACGAATTTAGTGCGAAGAGGTGACTATATTCACGCCGGGCGTGGTAAGGTGACAGAAATGAGATACCATGACAGGGGCGAGAATCTGGAATGTACGCAACCAGTGATGCGATTCTGCCCTTGGCGCATGTATAGAAATGAGGCCGTGCCTAGGGCACGCCGACATGAATTCAGTGCGAAGAAGTGACTCCATTCATGCCGGGCGTGGTAAGGTGACAGAAATGAGATACCATGACAGGGGCAAGAATCTGGAATGTACGCAACCAGTGATGCGATTCTGCCCTTGGCGCATGTATAGAAATGAGGCCGTGCCTAGGGCACGCCGACACGAATTAGTGCGGGGAAGTGACTGCATTCATGCCGGGCGTGGTAAAGTGACAGAAATGATATACCATGACAGGGGCAAGAATCAGGAATGCCCGCAGCCAGTAAAGTGATTCCGCCCTTGGCGCATGTATCGAAATGAGGCCGGGTAGTCATGCATCAGGATCGCCCCGATCGGAGCATGCGTGGATGCGACCGGACCAGGATCGAAGCGATGGCATGAACGCCCTGATTAACTGATGCGAAATGATTTAGCATGACCGAAAGGCCTGGTACGTTAGCCACGTTTGAAATGATGAAATGATTGTCATGCTAATACGTGAAATGTTTCGACACGGTCGAAGTGATTCGTACAACTAACATGCCAACAGTGCTTCGGAATATAATAGCGATTCGGCACGCTCGCTAGCGCCACTAAATCGGATAATGGCAGAACATGAACGATACGTGTGAGTGCGAACGGCACCCGTGCGTGAGTTATGTTGACCGATTCGGAGACTGTGTGGCCCGCTCGTATAAGGGAACCCTTGAGTGCCGGATGCAACATCGGTCGGAGTGTCTGTGGCGGGCGGCCCTGAATGTGCGTGCCGTTAGATGGTTCCCGATCGGGTACAACAAAACGTGCGAGTAAGTGTTTAGGTTTCGAGACAAGCAGCGCGTGGCTCGTGAGCTACGCAGATCACAGTTTAGTGACATGATAAGCAGTGCATGAGAACGTAAAACATGGGAGCCGAAGCCCTACCTGCGACAGCCGAACCAGACTCTTTGTACGAAACTGCGACTCGACGACACGAGTGCGACACGAAGGGACGACACAACTTACGAACACGGAACACGGGACTGCAACAAGAGAAGACGGATAGACGAAAACGGAGCTCACGAGCCGGCACCAAGAGCGCTTGTCACGAACGAGTCGGTCCTAGATGTCTGACGTATCAGATATCACGCACAGGAAACCGACAAAGACCGGCGGCCTTTGGGCTGCTTAAATACCCTCCGGGCTCCTCCCATAACTTCAGGCCGGTTCCCTGGCCTTCCAATATATATAAAATCTATAATTGTATCTATATACTTAAAAATTGACACGTAATTATCCATAATAAAATTTTAATATGGTTAGAATGATTTTTCATTTCTGCAAAATACAGAGCTTTTGGAATTCTTCTAATTGTTCTTTTGGCAGAGTGTATTTTGCCAAATTTGTGGTAATGAATGTTGCATTAATGGGGATAGGTGTAACAAAAGGAAAAGAGGAGACAAGGGCAATGACATTTATGATGTGCGGTGACCTGAAAATTTTGAGGGTAATCCCAGTATCCTTCTTGTAATGGAGTTCGTGCTTTAGGGTTGTTATCCCTTTAATAATAAAATAGCTCCAGACAGAAGTTCATAAAACATTAGTATTCGTGAGTATCACTTCCCTTTAAAAGTGAGAACACAGCAGAAACTTACTCATCTGGCAGCCATCTGATTAAAAGAGGAAGAAAAAACAAATCATGCATACATACCAAATTAGCAGCAGTACATGGAGATCAAAGTTTTTATTTTCCGGCTGACTAATTTGAAAAGCGAACAATACAGTATATTTATATGTGAACAGCAGCCTGCTGCTAAACAATTAATATAAACAGTGATACTGAAGCTATAGCTAAAATGTATAGGCTTTTCTTCCTTAGTGCCTGTGTCCACAGGCTTTGGGCTTCCGTTGATAGGAAAATGCAGCTTGCGTTTAGCTTCATTCTGCTTGCAATTTGAGAGGATTCTGAGATCATTCAGATTTCAAGGATAGTTGTAATTGACCTCCTTCTGGCCTGCGTTTCACCTCTTCCTAAGGGACATAAACCAATTTCAAGCTTTTGTATTCCTATTGACTTATACGGGGAGAAAAGTAGCACTGACGCAAACAAGAGTCGACCCCAATTCCTTTTTTGTTTTTTTTAAGTGTAGACCCTTACAGTAAAACATTTAAAATCTAAATCAACAAAGTCGCACTACATATAAATTGTTTAAAAAATGCAATATAATGATTGAAGTTCACATGAAATGGTGAAAAAATATTAAAGCAATCTTCTTTAAAAGTTCATTCAGAGCTCCAGCACCTCCAGTGAAAAAGACTCCTTATGTGAATACCACCACCTATGATAAAAAGGGCGCTTACCAGATCTTATTGACCTTCTATCTCAAGAAAGGTCAAGCGAGCAATAATCACAGCCATCGGGGAGATGTTGTATGCCCCTCTACTATGGACCTTGGACTGTCTCTCCTCAACTCCAGACCCAGCCACGTCAATTCACATGGACGAATGTATAAAGGGAAAGGGATGCTCCAATAGTGTAAAATCGTTTACTAGTTAGTTATTAAAACAATTACAAGTTGCACTTACATCCACTAAGAGAATACTGTATATACATATGTAGGTTGTACCACAGGTCCTTTGAGAGCCCGTATAGGAGAACAATACTGCCACACAAAAAAACCCAAATATTTTGATTGCAACACGTCACTTTAGAGAATGTCATCAGGGCCATCTTTCCTTATTTTGCTTCAGAGGAATAGAATGGTTGTCTCACTCGCCCAGAGGAGGTGATAGGGTAGGGTGACCACATTTCCAAACTGCCATTCAGGGGCACACCCCCCCCCCCCCCACCACCCAGGCAGCTGGTGCTCAAAATTTTTTGGGGGGCGCAAAAAAACTGAAAAATTCTGGAAAAAAAGCCACATCAATTGCAGCCTCACTGTGCCCATCAAACGCAGCCACTGTACCAAACGCCGCCACTGTGCCCATTAAAATGCAGCCACTGTGCCCATTAAAATGCCCATTAAAATGCAGCCACTTTGCCCATTAAAATGCAGCCACTGTGCCCATTAAAACGCAGCCACCGTGCCCATGCTCTCCTCCCTGCTGTCCTCCCTGATGTCTCTGCTGTCTCTCCTCTCTGCTGTTCTCCCTGCTGTCTCTCCTCCCTGCTTTCTCTTATCTGCTGTCCTCCTTGCTGTTTCTCCTCTCTGCTGTCCTCCCTGCTGTCATCTTTGCTGTCCCTCCTCCCTGCTGTCATCTCTGCGGTCTCTCCTCCCTGCTGTCATCATTGCTGTCCCTCCTCCCTGCTGTCATCTCTGCGGTCTCTCCTCCCTGCTGTCATCATTGCTGTCCCTCCTCCCTGCTGTCATCTCTGCGGTCTCTCCTCCCTGCTGTCATTTCTGCTGTCTCTCCTTTCTGCTGTCTTCCCTGCTGTCCCTCCTCTCTGCTGTCTCTCTCCTCTCTGTACTCTTTCCTCCTGCTCTCTTTGAAATCTCACAACATCACTCACCAAATATATTTGAAGAACTGCAGTGCCCTCTTAAGTGTTTCACAAATCTAGCCAGATTTACTGCACAGAACTGTTCTCTGATTGTTCCCCTTCTGCATCCACCTGAAGCATGCAGCCTGTATGTACTCAATGTACTGAGAAGGATCAATAGGATAGATAAACCAGTGCAAGAGGCATACAGCAGTATTCCTTGTCTGTAGGCACTTACCTTGTCTCGGGTGACGGCGGCAGCGGTGTCCTCCATTTCTTCTGCCTGCTCCTCCTCTCATCCTCTGCTATGATTGGACGCCTGATAGGCACCCAATCACAGCGCCTGTCGTTTCAGCCAATCAGGGCACAGGTAACACAGACCTGTGCTCCTAATTGGCTAAGGGGCGTTACAATGTTAGCAAAGCGAATTCCTTCGGTTTGCTAACATACTGCTGAGTGACAAGGAACGCACAGCATTGAGCCCGCTTGTGCGGCGCTAATCAGGTGTTTCCAAAAAACACCCCCACCTCTGTAATTCAGGTGCCCGGTGACCGAAAAGGGGCCGGACACCTGAATAGGGGGTGTCAGCAGCGACCATAGATAGATTCATGCAATGCATGAATTTATCTATAGTGATTATAGAGTGACAGGAGAGGGGGGGGGGGGGGCGGCTCTCCTGCGCCCTTTATGGACGCTCCGCCGCTGCCCCTACCCCAAAAAGATGATTTTTGAGATTTTTTTTTTGCTGATTTTTGGGGCAGGGGCGGATGAAATCAGCGGGCCCGTGTGCAAGATCAAAAGTGGGCCCTAGGTATCAAGAACAATAACAATATGGCGTGCAAAGCACGTCGTGGTGAACAGTGGACATGTCTTAAATTGCGCTAAATATTATCTTAAAGGAGATGTTGTTAAAGAGAGTCTGAGATGACTTATACAGTGCAGAATGTGGTAATGTTAAATAGGGAATGCAGAGTGTATGGTGGTGAGTAGTATGTACAGGAGAGGAGTGCAGAGTGTATGCCGGGGGGTGATATTTATAGGAGAGGAGTGTATGGCGGGGGGTAATATGTACAGGAGAGGAGTGCGGAGTGTATGGCGGGGGGTAGTTAGTGGAGAGAGGAGGAAGAGGAGTGCAATACCACCTCCTGATAGTCTGTCAGCCACTGCTATACCACCTTGGTGGTGGGGCACTCCGAAGGATGTAAGGGGGCAATCTGGAGGCACTAAGGGGGCACCCTGGAGGTTGTAAGGGGGATGTAAGGGGGTACTAACTTAGTCAGAGCCCCCTTACATCCTCCGGGGTGCCCCCTTAGTGCCTCCTTACACTCTCTGGAGTGTGCCTTACATTCTCCTCCAAAGTGCCCCCTTACATCCTCCTCCAGAGTGCCCCCTTACATCCTCCTCCAGAGTGCCCCCTTACATCTCCCACCAGAGTGCCCCCTTAGTACTACTGTACTAAGGGGAACTCTGGAGAAAGTAAAGGGGCACTCTGGAGAAAGTAAGGGGAGGAAGTAAGGGAGCACTCTGGAGGCACACAGATAGTACCTCCAGAGTGCCCCCTGCATAGAGTCCTGAGGAGTGAAGGCCATTAATCCATGCCAGGTGAATGTTAGGAAAAGCGGAGCACACCACCCACCTCATGGCTGCCCTATTCCACTACTGCTTGCTCTCTCCCTGCCACAGCCCTGACATAAGCCCGATCCAGCCTGTGGTGTATGTCCCCATGTTATCTGTACCTGAGTTACTGCAGTTCCTCCGGGGGATGCTGCACCCACTGCTGCTCAGGTCAGGGTGGCCGGCGGTAAGGTCTTCTCCCAATCTCTCCTGGGCTGTTTGTTGTAGCCAGCCTCGTGCTGCTCACCGGGGCCGCCCTTTGCTGTTTCAGGATGCTGCTGCTTTAGCTCCACTTCCACTGCCCTGCACCCCGCCACCACTAGACAAGTGGGGGACTGTCACTCAGGTTTATAGCATGACGGGGGTGGCGGCAGGACTCAGCTCAAAGGGCAGCTGCTTTGGTCCCAGCCAGAGGTGTAACGAAAACCTATAGGGCCCCTGCGCAGGAAACTATGAAGGGCGCCCCTGACCTCTGGTCCCGGGCCCCTTTACTCTTGTCACGGGGCCCTTTATTAGGGTCCCACAGCTGCCTCCTTCCTGCCATTTTGGGACCCCCACATGGGGGTAGAACACCAGGGTCCAGTCGCATGTGCAACTTTTGTGACCCTGGCATTTCCGCCACTGTGTTCCACATGCATTTAGGTACTGCCATAAATGTTATAGATTTTACCGGCATTTAAGACCTGCACTGCCAGCATCTGAAAGGCTTTTAAACAGGATGTTACTGACAGGCTCAGTGAGGGGACCCTGAGTAGCTCCCCCAGGACAGGAGAACCAACATACCCGTTGCCGACCCCTGGAATATGAGCTGCAGTGGTGCAGGAGGAGAGCTCTGACAGCAAGTGGCTCACATTGGGGGCATTAATGGAGGTTGGAAGGTCTGACTGGCAGCATTGGGCTAGCAGCGATGGGGAGTGGTGGGGGGCCAAGTCAGGGGGCGGTTATCAGTAACAGAAGAGCCGGCGCAAGAATTTTGTCTACACAGGCGAAGGTGCATTTAGATTTTTGATGCTCTTCCACTCCACCGTCCTGCTGCCACCCCACTCCCCTCCACAATGCAACCCCCCACCCCTACTGTCTACAGCCACGCTGGGACCTCCTCCCCAGCAAAATGCTCTTTCCCCTATTCAAGCATAAGTACTCTCCCCAGTTATGTCACAAATCCTACTACCCAAATCCCCCCTTCTCAGTACTAACGCCCCCAAAACACAAATCATCTCCCCCTCTAATACAAATCCATACTTCACAACTGTGCTGGTTTTGGTGGGACCTTCCTGAGATACAAATTAAATCCTGTGTATCCGCACTAAGGGTTTGTTTAAACCAGAATGCTGTGAGGGAATCCTGCGTTTTGTGTGCATTTCAAAATGCACTCCCATAGTGATCTGTAGTGGGTGTCAACTTAACCTCTTTAAACTTTGCCTCCTGGCACACGTGATCCAAAAACACCTGACCGCTTGCAGCGATTGCAAGCTTTCAGTTAGACGCTGGTAACTGTGAAGGGGGTGCTCAGGGCGTGCTCTCTTGGCACAGCGCTATTGATCGCAATTCATGCAAATATGTGACTTCTCTGTGCCAAGGCCCAGGCACTGAGAAGCCGCATATTTGTGTGTGGCCGGTGCCAAGGGGTTAATGACTACCCAAATGCAGGTAGCAAATGCAGTGTTTGCCTGCACCAGAATGTATGATCAGCAGTACCATGCGATCCAGTTGCTGTGCGTTTTGTAAAGTAGCGCATGCACAGCTCTTGGTGCAGACTGACATGGTTTCAGCCCATTCAAATGAAAGTGCTGAAATCGCACAGCACCTGGAAGGAATGTGAATTGCAAAGGAACGCACAGCATGTTCCTATGTAATTTGTGGTGTGAACCAGCCCTGAGTCTTGGAGCCCATTGCTGAAAAAAGGTCAGGCACTTGGCTTCACTAACTTGCCTGACGGGTGCACTGGCATCTGGAGCAATTGCCCTGAATCTCTAGCAAAGTCCCCAGGATTCCAGACGGTACCATTGTCCCCTCAATAGCAGCCAGTTTGTCTTTGAAGATGGGGAAGGGGGCAAGTTGTCAAAGAAGAATACTTGCAGTGATTTTGGGGGATAAGGGCTTGCTGTATGTGCTAGGGGGCACACTTTGGGAGGGGAGAGAAATTGTGCTGGAAGGGGGGGTTGAATAAAAAATCTGCCCCCCCAGCACAATTTCTCTCCCCTCCTAAAGTGCCCCCTAGCACAAACAGCATGCTCTTATCCCCCCAAAATCACCGCAAGTATTCTTTTTTGTCTCTGTGTCTCCTTCTCCTGCAAGTGCCAAGCATTAATATTCTGTACAAACCTCAGATCAGCACATCCTGTCCTGTTGAGTGTTGTGTCCATTCTCCCCCCCCCCCCTCCTTCTCCTGTCTGTGACATCCGAGCTGAGGAAAAGGGGGAGGGGACTTCAGTCCTTGTGTTAGTGTGATACTGTGAGGTGGGAACAGAAACACCCCACACAAGCTGCAAGCCAGTCACTGGAGCCAAGTGCGGAGGTGAAAGAACCAGCAGTGACTCCCAGCAGCTCTAACGCGGAGGAGGAGGCAGTGAAATCCTCCTCCGCTTTCAACGCTGGGCAGTGACGTTACTGGTTGCCAGACGCCAGGCAGCTAAAGCAACCAGTGATCAGGAGTAGGTGGAGGAGGTGGAGGCGGAGCCAGCGCTATGGCAGCTCAGTCCGCCCCTGTTCCTAGATTGTCAGTTTCATTCCGGGACACTGTATTGTCCTGGAATGAAGGTGCCCGGGACCGGGGACAAAGATGTAAATTACAGGATAATCCCGGGACACGTGGGCACCCTATGATAGGGAGAGAAGGCTACTGGGGAGAGAAGCATGGTGGATTTTTTGATTAAAAACTAGATCGCCTCGGGGGTTAAACCTGAGGTGGGATCTGGATTTGCAATTACATTAAGAATGCCTCTCCCCAGAGCCTCCTCTCTCTCTTTCCCTTTCTCTCTTCTGTTTTTTTTCACATACCTGGATTATTATTTTCATCTTTTTTTAATTTAATGTTTTTTGAATTTTATGGTGTGCTTTTTTGCATTTGTCTATACGTGTATAAATATATGCACGTGTGTGTACATACATGTGCATATTGTCACTACAAGGTGTGTGAAAATTTGTGGCATACACATGGATCACCTTATATGTATTGCAGCTAATTCTCTTTTTTTGGATAACTGCCTGTGGTCAATTAAGACAATCAATGGGTGGAGCCTGTGATCTTTAGAGCTACTATTTATTTCAAAGTCCGTCTGTAATGTGGTTATGACTAAGGCCTTATAGGCTGAAACGCGTTAACTGACTTAATCTGCGTTTGTTCACTGTGGCTATTCAATAAAATTAAGACATTTTAAGAGCAACAACCTGAGTGCGGATCAAATTTTTCTCAGTCTTTCTTCAGTCTTTCTTGCCAGAAAAACAATACACCTGCGCTTACGGGATCAGTGTAAACGTGAGGACATCAGCACTGATCCCGGAAGCGAGGGTGTATTGTTTTGCCAGCAAGAAAAATTGTACAGTTGGCTTATATCTCGTGTTGGATATAGGTGCAACTTGTAATTGTTTTAATGAACTAGTAAGTGATTTTACATTATTGGAGCATCTCTTTCCCTTTATACATCCATGTGAATTGACGTGGCTTATCTGGCGTTGAGGAGAGACAGTCGAAGGTCCATAGAAGGGTATACAACATCTCACCGATGGCTGTGATTATTGCTCACTTGACCTTTCTAGAGATAGAAGGTCAATAAGATCTGGTAAGCGCCCTTTTTAGCATAGGTGGTGATATTCACACAAGGAGTCTTTTTCACTTGAGGTGCTGAAGCTCTGAATGAACTTTTCAAAAATATTGCTTTAATATTTTGTCACCATTTCATGTGGACTTTATTCATTATATTTAATTTTTTAAACAATGTATATGTAGCGTGACTTTGTTGATATATATTTGTTTTACTGTGCTGATATCACATGGTTAAGTCGCTGCTTTGCACTGTTATTTTGTTGTTTTACACTGTTATTTTGGAGCATTATATTGACATTAGTGTATTTTTTTCTATTTAGTAATACATTTACAAAAAATTAAAAATAATCAGACATGGCATAAAGATGAGCAAACCATATTTTTTTAAACCTTGATCACACCAAGGTGAATATCTGTAAGCATTTTCTGGAGTACACTAAACACTTAGCACTAGTTTTAGATTTTTGTTGACATTGCAAAGTCTCACACGTGCACCTCACATAACTGGCATTGTAAATGTCTCCTTTGTGTGAGTACTGCAATGTGTCTTCATGGCTTCTGGACGAACACAAGGGATGTCAAATGTCCTTCCCTACTCAAAAGAGAAGGCATTTTAGATTGTGTCTCTAGTAACTAGCTTGAGAGAATTTCTGATTTGACTGATGTTATACCGAGAGTTGGATTGGTTTCAACCCTTTTGTAGCACCTTCCTAGCATAGGATGTTAGGAAAATACATTTTTGGCTCCTTCTGTAGTCAAGGGAGCAGTAAATGTTTGATTTGGTCTGTTCACAGTTTCACAGGCTGAGAGTTTAACTACTTCCTCCTACTTCTGGAAGAAGTTTCCAGAATATGGGGCTGGGAGAGTCTTGCCTCAGTCTCGCTCATCTATGTCTTTATAGACCTTGCTTTGTGCACTAGTCCAAATCATTTGGTGGAGGGGGGATTATGGTGTGGGGTTGTTTTTCAGGGGTTGGGCTTGGCCCCTTGGTTCCAGTGAAGGCTTCAGCATACCAAGAAATTTTGGGCAATTTCATAATCCCAAATTTGTGGGAACAGTTTGGGGATTGCCCCTTCCTGTTCCAACATGACTGTGCTCCAGTGCACAAACAAGGTCCATAAAGACATGGACGAGCGAGTTTGGGGTGGAGGAACTTGACTGGCCTGCACAGAGTCCTGACCTTAACCAAATAGAACACCTTTGGGATGAATTAGAGGGGAGACTGCGAACCAGGCCTTCTTGTCCACATCAGTGTCTGACCTCACTAATGCGCTTCTGAAAGAATGGTCGACCATTTCCATAGACACACTCCTGAACCTTGTGGACAGCCTTCCCAGAAGAGTTGCAGCTGTTATAGCTGCAAAAGGTTTACCAACTCAATACTGAACCCTACGGACTAAGACTGGGATGCCATTAAAGTTCGTGTGTGTGAAGGCAAGCGTCCCAATACTTTTGGTAATATAGTGTATATGTGTATATACTGTATCTCACAAAAGTGAGTACACCCCTCACATTTTTGTAAATATTTTATTATATCTTTTCACGTGACAACACTGAAGAAATTATACTTTGCTACAATGTAAAGTAGTGAGCGTACAGCTTGTATAACGGTGTAAATTTGCTGTACCCTCAAAAGAACTCAACACACAGCCATTAATGTCTAAACCGCTGGCAACAAAAGTGAGTACACCCCCAAGTGAAAATATCCGAATTGGGCCCAAAGTGTCAATATATTTAGGTCTGGAGACATGCTTGGCCAGTCCATCAACTTTACCCTCAGCTTCTTTAGCAAGGCAGTGGCCGTCTTAGAGGTGTGTTTGAGGAGATAGGAGCTGGCAATTAGCCGACAGCTGAGCGGCAAGGAAGGGCTGAGCCCAGCCTTGACAACTTGTCTTTGTACTCCTCACCTGGTTGCCACCACAGACGCTTGACACCATCTGAACCAAATAAGTTTATCTTGGTCTAATCAGACCACAGGACATGGTTCCAGTAATCCACGTTCTTAGTCTGCTTGTCTTCAGCAAACAGTTTTCAGGCTTTCTTGTGCAACATCTTTAGAAGAGGCTTCCTTCTGGGATGACAGCTATGCAGACCAATTTGATGCAGTGTGCTGCGTATGGTCTGAGCACTGACAGGCTGACCCCCCCCCCACCCCTTCAACCTCTGCATCAATGCTGGCAGCACTCATACGTCTATTTCCCAAAGACAACCTCTGGATATGATGCTGAGCACGTGCACTCAACTTCTTTGGTCGACCATGGCGAGGCCTGTTCTGAGTGGAACCTGTCCTGTTAAACTGCTGTATGGTCTTGGTCACCATGCTGCAGCTCAGTTTCAGGGTCTTGCCAATCTTCTTATAGCCTAGGCCATCTTTATGTAGAGCAACAATTATTTTTTTCAGATCCTCAGAGAGTTCTTTGCCATGAGGTGCCATGTTGAACTTCCAGTGATCAGTATGAGAGAGTAATAATACCAAATTTAACACACCTGCTCCCTATTCACACCTTTAAATTGTAGCAAAGTGTAATTTCTTCAGTGTTGTAACATATTTACAAAAATGTGAGGGGTGTACTCACTTTTGTGAGATACTGTATGTTTCTTAAAGCTTTTTTTAATATTGTATATCAGGTTGAACCACAGAAAGTGAAAATTCTTAAGCCGATTCTGTATTTTGCATGTGTTTTGAGGCTCAATTATACTATCTTGTCCTTGGCAGTAGCAAACTGCAAGGGTTATGTGATCAGAAATATTCCAAAATTATGAAGATATCTATGTTTGCTGCTATTAGTGCAACTTAGGTGGAAAAGGAACACAGAACTACTAATTGGTAAAATGAACATCTATATAACACTGAACACAGATGTGGTCTGCTGCTGAGGCAAGTCACCACTGGCACCGTGCACTGTTTCCTGGCAAGTGTCATTTTGTGTGTTTTATTGTTCAGTGCTTGCTGGGCACCAGACACACAGAGTTTGAAAGGTTAGGCAGGATCAGCATTAATGTGTGTTGGTGACTTTGGACAAAGATAATACTGTTTAATATATAAGAAAAAAGTCGTAAAATTCCAGGTATGATTTTGTTCAGTCAATTTGTTGTCTGCAAGCACCCAGCATCCTCATGTAAGTACACACACGTGTGTTAGTGTTTGGAAGTAATTGCAAGGGCCCAGTTAGTTATTATAGTCGGTTGAACTGGGGACCCCGGATAAATATATATATATATATATATATATATTTCATGACTTGACCTCTCTCCTGAAATTAGTTAATGGCTTTCAAACAAGTTGTATTTAGTTTGCATGTGTTGTTTAAGCCTTCTTTTTTTTTCTAACTAGGGCATGTGGAATGCTCATTAGCTTCAGTTAAGCTGAGTTTATGCTATGCCATTGATGGGTGTATCATTTACTTTTGTCTTTAAAAAGCAAATGTTTGACAGTTTTAACAGTTCTCTCAATTTGCACATTTGACTGTGGTTAGTTAGGCCTACGGGCCAGTTTACGCCAGGATTGCGGGCTGATTTCCAGTGTGATTCCCGCTTATTCCCGTGCGGTGCAATTTTGCAGCCTATTCATCTGATTGTAACGCAAAAAAAGTAGTACATGCACTACTTTTAAATTCAAGTCACACCAAACCGCTTGTGTTTGTGTTGAATTTGGGATGCCGTTACATTACATTGGCACCTGCGTGCAGATCCCAGGGGCAGTGCAAACACATTTACAGCACCATGTTCTAGTGTGAACCAGCCCTAAACGTTAAGTAATCATTAACTTTAGTAAAATGTTTTAATTCTGATGAAGCAAACTGAGGGCCATTGTCTGCATACTGTGCAATTTGTTCATTTACACTTTGCCCAATGTTATAGAATTTGCATGTGGCATAAATTCAGTTTTCATTTTGGAGTCAGTGGATCATTATGCATTATGTGATAAGCACTGAGCTGCTTACTTTACACTGCAGACACATCTCTCTATTTGTTGTAAAGGTTTCTGACTGGTGCAGTGTCCACCATTCTCCACTCGACAATTCTCAAAACCACACACACTTACTTTTTCTTTCTTCTCATGGAATGATACTGTATCAGCCAGAGTTCTTTAGAGCAGAACTAAAGGGTAAAAAAATGTTAGGATGTAGATTTTTTTTTTTTTTTTTTTGTAGAAGAGACTTTGTACGTCTGTTCCCCTTTTTCCTTGCAAAAAAATGTTTTGCATGCACACTGCCTGTAGTACATATACAGTGCACTGTCAGCTTATGTAAGGTTCCAGTAACTGACAGAGCAATTAGGAAGGATAGAAAAGTACCGTATATGCTTCTGGGAAGAGGAGCATTAAAGAATAAAATGTTACTCCAACATTTCATGTTCATATACAGTGCTGTGAAGAAGTATGTGCCCCTTCCTTATTTTATTTTAATTTTTTCCATATTTGTCACACTTAAATGATTCAGACTATCCAACAAATTTTAATACTACACAAAGATAACCAGAGTAAGTACAAAATGCAGTTTTTAAATGATGATTTAATTTATTAATGAAAAAAAGCTGTCCAAACCTGCCTCGACCTATGTGAAAAAGTAATTGCCCCTAAACCTAATAACTGGTTGTGCCTGCAATCAGGCTACATAGTTGCATAGTTATGCAACACACAAGGAGATTTTCTGTTGGAAAAAACTTGGCACTGCAAAAAACGTCGGTCGCGTTAGCGCTCTTTTAGCGGTGCTGCAGTGTAAAAGGGGTCTAATGCTTCCTCAGGAGTGGGGTACTGTAAGGCAAGCAACAATAAAATTACATAAATATTTTCAGAACAAAGAGATATTTATTCACAGCCGCGTTATACAATGGAGTGTGAATAGAGAAAATCATACAGTAAGGATGTAAGTTGTTAGTAAAAAATGTTATACAGCCATGTTATACGAGGCATGCATCCCCCAAAACTGATCGGAGACAACAGCGGGGCAGGCATCAAAGACGCATCAAAAACCTTAAGAAAAGGTATTTGAATAGTAAATACATACAGTATTCCATATTAAATATGTGTCTCATCACTGAATTTACCATTTTTTACAGATAGGTGAAGCGAAAAGATTGAAAAGTTGTTCCAGCTCCTCAGTTTTCAGTTATGTGTAACAATAGAAGCAGTGGCGACTAGTGCTCCAAAATTTTTTGGGGGGGGGGGCGCAAACAAACTGAAAAATACTGAACCCCCCCATCAATTGCAGCCTCACTGTGCCCATGAAATGCAGCCATTGTGCCCATCATACGCAGCCACTGTTCCCATCTTACGCAGCCACTTGTGCCCATCATATGCAGCCACTTGTGCCCAATCATATGCAGCCACTTGTGTCCAATCATATAAAGCCACTTGTGCCCTATCATATGCAGCCACTTGTGCCCCATCATATGCAGCCACTTGTGCCCATCATATGCAGCCACTTGTGCCAATAAAATGCAGCCACTTGTGCCCCATCATATGCAGCCACTTGTGCCCCATCATATGCAGCCACTTGTGCCCATCATATGCAGCAACTTGTGCCAATCAAATGCAGCCACTTGTGCCAATCAAATGCAGCCACTTGTGCCCAGTAAATGCAGCCACTTGTGCCCATCATATGCAGCCATTTGGTGCTGATATTCTATTTTTTTTTAAAGGTTTTTATTGAATTTTTCACAATAACAAAGGTATTGATAACAGGGTTACAGAGTCACAGTTTGAAGAAATCAGTATTATACAACAAATCAATAGTACAGGGGGTCACCGGGTTACAAACAAGATAGGGACTGTAGGTTTGTTCTTAAGTTGAATCTGTTTGTAAGTCGGAACAGCTACATTTTTTTAAGTGTAGCTCCAGCCAAAAAATCTATTTTTAAGTTTTTTTGATAGCATAGAGAAGGGTTATCACCCCTGTAACATTTGTTTTGCTGTCTGTGCCCCTGTTCAGAAGATTTCACCTCACCTTCTGTCCCAATGACAATTGGATTTTGAAAATGTTGGGTTGTTAGGGAAGCATGGACTGGTGATAAAGCATCAGTGGAGACACCTTTTTTCCCATATTAACTCTTACAGGAGTGAATTTCCCTTCCTAGGGGTAGATTTCCTCTCACTTCCTGTTGTCTCCCTCCGTTTGTAAGTAGGAGTCGTTTGTAAGTCGAATGTTTGTAAGTCGGGGACCCCCTGTATGGGTTACTTTATAAGAAAGCGAGCTCATAACTTTTGTACTTGAACCCAATAAGCATAGTTAAAGGCGTCTAGATGGTAAACCGTAACTGTGAAGGGGGGGGGGGGGGGGGGTAATGTATATCGGTGAGAGCCCATTATTTCCAATGTTGCTGTGCTGTCAGGGATATCTGGTATTCTATGAAGCAATAGGACAGAAACCAGCAGCGTAGCGACAAGCTGGAACAGGCCATCCCATTACCCGTCTACCCCAACCAGGAGCTATCTGTGAACGAGTGGGGGCCACTGGATTGCAGAAGACAGTCGGCTTATACATGGCTTGTCTGTAGACAGGTAGTGGGTAGGGATGGGGTTGCTTCCAAAAACAGGAAAATGGTGATATGACTTTTGCAAGTCTTGGCGGTGTACCCGTGTCGGATGGGTGGTGGATATTCTATATAGTTCTGCACTAAAAAGATATAGATTTTAGTATATTTTAAATATATTTGGCAACTGTATAACACTACAGTGTGAAAACGGAAGCTGCTGGTCAGCCAGAGGAGAGAGAAACACTGGAACTGATAAAACAATGTGACTGCTGTTTGTTAAAGTGAGTGTAAACTCTCATCTAGTAAAACAACCCATTCAGTTTATAATATAACTGTAAGGAAAAACATTTCTGTATAGATATAAAAACCATATAAATGCCTTTCTTTCTTTTTCTTAGCTGCATAAGAGCTGGGGGAGGAGAAACAACAACACACTTATCTTCCATGTGAAAGGCTGTGCAGGGAGGGGGATGCGTGTCAGGGCAAGTCTGATCATTGGAGGAGAGCAGGCTGAGTTGCCAGCATAGCTGAAGATCTGACCACAGTGTGTTCTCATGCCTAGCACGGTCAGTTTTTAATAGGAAAGCAGAGGGACTGGCAAGATCGCCAAGGATATCATACAAAGGAAGCAATACAAAGAGAACAGGATATTTTTTCATACAAGTACATGGTACAGCCAGCACATATCAGAAATATTAAATGTTAGGTTTACATATTATTTAACTTTTGTCTTTAGCCTCCTGTATTGTGCCATTAATTGAGTGGTTCCTTCTTCTCTGAAAAAATAGGTGCATTATTCACTGCATTGGATGGTGCAAACAATATTGCTTTACCATTTTTTTTGAATGTTGTTTATTTCTGTGTAAGCGTGCTGCTGGGATTGAATACACAGAAATGCCATGTTTCCAAAAAATAAATAAATAAGATATTTTTTCCCCCAGATACACCACCCATTGCCATTTCTGTTTCATTGTTTCCTAGACAATCTACTGTAGGGTTCCTGCTAAAACTGTGTTTATTTATTTATTTTGAGATTCTGTTTCTATCCTATCAATGTGGACAATAAACTGCAATTGTTTAGAGTAGAATATGCACTTACAAAAGTTTACTGTATTGGTTTGTTTTTATATGGTACAATAAAGTGGTATTACACTATGTGATTTGTACTCTATCTATAATCTGAGGTTGTGCTGGATACAAGTTTATGAGGAGTAACACCTTGCCAGCATACTCATGCATACATGGTGGGGATTATACAGTATTTATGAAAACCATTCTCTGATTTAACAATAATTTGGAGGTCTACATTTCTGGTGAGTTATTTTCCTACTGGTTAAAGGTCGAACTGGCGGTGCCTGCAAGGTTTTTTGAACAGTGGTCATCAAGAAAAAGAAGCAACCGGCAACTCCAAAACATTAATCGTATTTAGTGTAAAGCCTTCACAGTGAGTACAGTCAGCAGAAGACTAGTTTTGGCAAAGCCTTGTTCACAACACACATATATGTTGAAAAGCAACAATGTGTTCAATTGAAATCCGGTGATTGGTTACAAATTGTCAACAGATGTGAAGATGATAAGTGTGTCTAGCTATAATACAACACATGAGATACAAAACATACAAAAAAAGTTTTCTGAACAATGTTAAGCCCCATACACACGGTCGGACTTTTTCATGGATTCTGTCCGATCGGACAAGGTTGTTGAAAAATCAGACCGTGTGTATGCACCATCGGACAGTGTTCGTCGGTTTGACTGACAGACAAAGTCTTATCTCCTGCTGGAAATCTTTGCCGTCAACACGGTCCGATCACACCAAATCCGATCGTGTGTACGGTTGTCCGACCGGACAAAGTGCTACGCATGCTCAGATCACATTACAAGACCAAAGCTATTGGCTACTAGCCTCTACGTAGTCCCGTCGTAGGCAACAAACGTCACCACGTTCAGAATGATCGGATTTTCCGACAACTTTGTCTGACCGTGTGTACGCAAAACCAACATCAGACAAAGTATGACGGACATGGTCCGACGGACCTGGTCCTCGGATAATCCGCGCGTGTGTATGGGGCTTTAGAATGAGCCTGTTCCAAGTCTGTTATTAAAAGACAGTGCAAGAAGCCCAGGCTCTACACCTTTATCCCTTTGTTAGGACAGGGGGTGTTCAAATCAAGTTACAATTTATAATAAAGATCTGCCTTCACAATACAGACAGGGTTAATTATGGCAGCTACCCAGCTTCCTTATAGGCTTGATTCACACTGATGCGACATAGGATCTGACTTGTGAGACCCCCAAGTCGTGTGACATGTGAAATTCAATGTTTCCCTACGAGAGCTGCCTTAAAGTCGGACTCCAAAGTTGCACTGAAAGTTGTGCGACTTTGGAGTCAGGCTAGTGTGAACCGAGCCATAAACAAAGAAAACTACCAAGGATTTTTCCTTGCTGGATGGTCCAGAATAGAGTATCCTAAAAGTTAGGCTGTCTTTTTTACTTAAATTTTTTTTACGTTATACAATGTGAATGGAGACATAACAAATATACAGTAGTTAAGAGTTAAGTAGGAGTTATCCCAATTTGGCTGCAAAAGTGGAAATACACGCAAAGGATTTTCCGCCTTTCTCTGGGTTTACTGTGGGTATAGGGTTCTGTGTATGGAGGTTTTCAAATTATTATTTTTTTGTATTGTTTTTTTTCAACCTGGTTAACTATGTAGCTCTGTTTGTTTTGAATACTCAACTAGGTGCAAATGAAATAAGAAAATAGCTTTTTCACATAACTGGAAAACTCAAATGAAATTTCAGACACACTGGGAATTTCTGTAAGGAAATTTGCTCCAGGGCTTCATAAATGAGGTGAAGCTTCACTTTGCAAAGAATACCCAATCACATGGAAGGAAAATAAAAAGAAAAACAATTTTGCTTGCACATAATTAGATGATGGAAATCAGCAGAGTTTCACCTCATTTACTAAGCTCCGGAGCAAATTCCCCTGCAGAGTGCAACTGCACTTGCAAAGAGAACAATCTATGTGAATTTAGTCAGGCCCCATTTACACTTGCATACACAATCAGCATGATTCTGTCCTTGGTTCCAAATCATGCTAGAATCTAGGCAAAAAGCTTGATGTGCAGTGCCATTTTGCTGTGACTGTAGCATGGCAAAACGCATGTGTAAAAACAGGGCCAAAATTTGGTCCTTGAGCGTCTTTGGTTTGACAAATGCACATCAGGTGAATAGGCTTCCCTATATGCAGCATGTGGAATCGCACGTGAAAATGGCCCACACAAAAACGCCAGCAGAAACGCAAGTTCCCGCTGTGTGAACGGGGCCTAAATTAACCCTATTGTGTCTGTCTTTTAGAATCTCATTGTTTTTCGTTTGTTACTAAGAACCTCATAGTTAATATTTACAGTTGGCAGCTGATAGTTCCTGTTTTCGGCATGTAATCTCTTTATTCTAAGTAACAATGTTATGTAGCTTGCGATCTCTCTGCAGCTCTGCAGAACATCTCTGTGCTAAAAAATTTTTTACAGGAAAGGAAACTATAAACTAATGTTTTCCAAAACCTCATTTGTTCCTCTTTTGCTGAGAATTAGTTGCTTGCAGGTTTGCAGACTATTCATTAATGTGTGTAGATTCCTGAAGAACAATGCCCTGACCTAGATTATACTTGGGTTGTCCATTCATGCATTGGAGTATAAACGGTGGTCACCTACCCTTTACAAACAGGATTTGATGCTGATATTCCATATATTTCTGTACTAAAAGATATAGATTCTAGTATTATTTAAATGTATTTAAATGTATTTGGCAAATTGGTAACCATATAATACTACAGTGTGAAACCAGAAGCTGCTGGTGAGCCAGAGGAGAGAGGGTAGAGAGTTCAGCCCAAAATTGCTGCTCATGGCTTGAGCAATGAACTATACCATACGCTCATATATGGAGAAAGCAAAGCATAACTGATGAAACAGGGTGACTGCTGGTTGTTAACATTCATCTTTAGCCTTCTGTATTATGCCATAACTGAGTGTTTTTTTCTTCTCTGAAAAATATAGGTCTGTGCATTATTCACTGCATTGGATGGTGCATACTACATTGCTTTACCAAATTTAGTTTTTTTGGTTGTTTTTTTTTCTGTGTGTGTGTCTATCCTGTCATTGTGGACAATAAGCTGTGATTGCTAAGAGTAGCATATGTGCGTGGTACAATAAAGTGGTATTACACTATGTGATTCGTACTGTATCTATAATCTGAGGTTGTGCTGGATGCAAGTTTGTGAAGAGTACCACCTTGCCAGCATACTCATGCATGCTGGGGATTATACAGTATGTATGAAAATCATTCTCTGATTTAATAATAATTTTCAGGGTCTACATTTCTGGTGAGTTATTTTCATACTGGTTGAGGGTCACACTCGTTTTTTGAACAATGTTTTTTTTTTAAATTCTTTATTTATTTCATACCATTAAAGGGATACAGTTCATCAAAAATCAATACATTTTGTACTCTTACAAATATTCAAAGTCATTCTCCTTCCGTTTTTTACAAATTATATTTTCGTCATCTTTCAAATACTTAATTATTCTTACTGTCCCTTTCTTCCCTTTTTCTTTCTATTTTATATATAGTTCCTATTTAGCTCGGTTTCCTATGCCTCTTCTTATTTTGTGGGCCCTAATCCCTAGGGTACCCTAGAGGCCATTCCCCTCCCTAGGGGGAGGGCAAACCCCCAGACCCTGGTTACCCTCTAAGCAAAAAAGAGATAAAAAAAAAAAAAAAAAGGAAAAAGGGCATGAAGGGGGATCTCTCCTCTCTCTGCCCCCCCCCCCTGTCCGTCCGCGGAGGGCCCTCCCCACCCTCCCCTCCCCATCCCGCTCCACTTTCCCTTTTCTTTCTTTCTTCCCTTCCCTTCCCCCCTCCCTCCTCTTTCCTCCCTCTCCCCTATTCTCCCATGTCCTCCTCCAACCATTTCTTACCTTCTTCTGTTTGTAGATATTCCTCCCATGGGGCCCATGTTTGTTTAACTCGTTCTCTTCCCTCTACCGATCTTGGTATTAAACTTTCCATTATCTCTATTCCTCGTACTGTATTAAGCCACAAAGGGATGCTAGGGGCCTGTGATTCCTTCCAGCATCTGGGAATGCAGCTCTTCGCTGCATTTACCAGATGACAAACTATTGAGTTTTTATATGCCCTAGTTGGGATCTGAGACAGATGTAGTAGGTAAAACGCCGGTTCAAATGGGACCTGGAACTCTGTTAATCTTTGGGTGATTCTATGTACTTCTTGCCAGAATTCTTTGATTACTGGACATGTCCAGAATATATGTAATATCGTTCCTCTACTCTGACATCCCCTCCAGCAACTCTCTGTAACCCCTGGGAATATTTTATTCATCCTCGATGGGGTTAGATTTTTCGTTTTTTGAACAATGTTATCATGAGCCTGTCCCAAGTCTGTCATTAACAAACAGTGCAAGAAGCCCAGGCTCTACACCTTTATCCCTTTGTTAGGACAGACAGTGTTCAAATCTAGTTACAATTGATAATGAAGACCTGTCTGCACAGTACAGACAGGGATAATTATGGCAAACAAAGCTGCCCAGCCCTTGCAAAGTGAACAATCTATTTTCCTTTAACCACCTGAGACCCAGGCCAATTCTGACATTTCTCTCCTACATGTAAAATTCCAAATTTTTTTGCTAGAAAATTACATAGAACCCCCAAACATTATATAAGTTTTTTTAGCAAAGACCCTAAAGAATACAATGGCGGTCGTTGCAACTTTTTATCTCGCACGGTATTTGCGCAGCAATTTTTCGAACGCGTTTTTTTCAGAAAAAAAACAGTTTCCTGCTTTAAAAAAAAACAAAACAGTAAAGTTAGCCCAATTTTTTTGCATAATGTGAAAGATGAAGATACGCCGAGTAAATAGATACCCAACATGTCACGCTTCAAAATTGCATGCGCTTGTGGAATGGCGCCAAACTTTGGTATTTAAAAATCCCCATAGTCGACGCTTTAACATTTTTTACTGGTTACATATTTTGAGTTACAGAGGAGGTCTAGGGCTAGAATTATTGCTCTCGCTCTAACGTTCGCGGCGATACCTCACATGTGTGGTTTGAACACCGTTTTCATATGTGGGCGGGACTTACGTATGCGTTCGCTTCTGCGTACGAGCTCGCGGGGACAGGGCGCTTTAAATTTTTTTTTTTTTCTTTTTATTGTTCATTTTACTTTATTTTTTTAGTTCAACAACTTTAAAAAAAAAAAAAATATTTGATTACTTTTATTCCTATTACAAGGAATGTAAACATCCCTTGTAATAGGAATATTACATGATCGGACATATTTACAGTGAGATATGGGGTCAATAAGACCCCACATCTCACCTCTAGGCTGGGAAGCCTAAAATAAAAAAAAAAAAAAAAAACGATCACCGCTTCCCAGCGGAGGCGGCGCCGTTTTTTGAATGCAGAGGCCGGGCGTGACGTCATAACATCGCGCCCGGCCTCCGAACGATCATAGAGACTCCGGCGACCATCTGGTCCGCCGGAAATCTCTATGATCATCATCCGGTGCCGGCGGATCCCGAGTCCGACTCACCGATGGAAGCGGTGAGTCGGTAGAAGCACCGGAGGGCGGCGGGAGGGGGGGGGCGTCCCCTCCCGCCGCCCGTAAGAACGATCAAGCGGCGGAACAGCCGCTATGATCGTTCTTATGGTGCAGGGAATCGCCGGCTGAAACCGGCAATATCTGAATGATGTCTGTAGCTACAGGCATCATTCAGATATACCCCTGAGACCAAAAAGACGTCATATGACGTATACTGGGTCTCAGGTGGTTAACCAGTTCAGGTCCACCCCATAGCAGTTTTACTGCTACAGGGCAGCACCTGTGCACTAGATCACGTATATATACGTATTCCGGCTCTTCAGGGTAGGGTGCACGCACGTGTGCCGCCGGTGGCTCACTCCCGCTGTGATCACACACAGTGGGAGCCCAGACGTGGGTACCGCGGACATGATGTCTGCCGACACCCTCCGATGATCGAGGAGAGAGATAGAACAGCGGTCTGCCTATGTAAACAAGGCAGATTGCCGTTCTGTCAGTAGGGAAGGCATGGATCCTGTGGCATGGGTCCATACCCCCCCCCCCCAGTAAAAGCACCTCCCACAGTTTAGAAAGACAGGGTAGGCACACATTTAATTATTAATGGTAAAGACCACCGACCCACGCAGATGGAGACTTTAGATTTCAAATAAACTTATGTATAGGAGCAGCACGTTATAATAGTGAATGAAAAAAGCTAATAATTAACAAGTAGGGTTGAGCGAACCCGAACTGTAAAGTTTGGGTCCGTACCGGACTTTTGGGTGTCTGGGGCCCGAACCCGAACTATTGGCTGTAAGTTCGGGTTCGGGTCCGGTGTTCGGCGATGTATTGGCGCCTTTTTAACAGCTGCAGGGCAGCCAATCGACGCTAGTTTCACTAGTGTGCCCTTAGAAGCCATCACAGCCATGCCTGCTAATGGCATGGCTGTGATTGGGCAGTGCAGCATGTAACCCAGCCTCTATATATAGTCCAGACACACAGCACCCAGCGTCATTCTGCTATAGACAGGTTCCTGTGCTGCTAAGAGAGAGGATTTTAGGTAGGGGTGCAACGGATCAAAAAACTCACGGATCGGATCGATCCTCGGATCAGGAGTCACGGATCGGATCATTTTTCGGATCAGCAAATAATTGAATTTGCAAAAACCTGTGAAAATTCCGCCACCATATAGTCGCCACTGTAATATCCACGTCATCTCCCCCACTGTAATATCCACGTCATCTCCCCCACTGTAATATCCACGTCATCTCCCCCACTGTAATATCCACGTCATCTCCCCCACTGTAATATCCACGTCATCTCCCCCACTGTAATATCCACGTCATCTCCCCCACTGTAATATCTACATCCTCTCCCCACTGTAATATTGGCTGGGTATCGCAGAGTATTGGCTGGGTAATGCAGAGTATCGCAGAGTATTGGCTGGGTAATGCAGAGTATCGCAGAGTATTGGCTGGGTAATGCAGAGTATCGCAGAGTATTGGCTGGGTAATGCAGAGTATCGCAGAGTATTGGCTGGGTAATGCAGAGTATTGGCTGGGTAATGCAGAGTATCGCAGAGTATTGGCTGGGTAATGCAGAGTATCGCAGAGTATTGGCTGGGTAATGCAGAGTATCACAGAGTATTGGCTGGGTAATGCAGCGTATATGCAGGGTAATGCAGAGTATATGCAGGGTAATGCAGAGTATATGCAGGGTAATGCAGAGTAAATGCAGGGTAATGCAGAGTAAATGCAGGGTAATGCAGAGTATATGCAGGGTAATGCAGAGTATATGCAGGGTAATGCAGAGTAAATGCAGGGTAATGCAGAGTAAATGCAGGGTAATGCAGGATATTGGCTGGGTAATGCAGGGTATGTTTACAAGTGATCGCTCCGTCATTTGACGGAGCGATCCCATTGTAAACAGTGGCTGGGTGTACCAAGATGGCCGCCACTCCGGAGCTAGGCCGAAGCCGCGGCCTTTCCTAAGGCCGCCGGGTGTACAAAGATGGCCGCCGCCGCTCCGGAGCTAGGCCGAAGCCGCGGCCTTTCCTAAGGCCGAGGCCGCGGAGCGCTCCGCGGATCGCGGGGTGTGCCGATCCGAACGGGGTGGCCCGTTCGGATCACGGATCGGCGACGATCCGTTGCACCCCTAATTTTAGGAGTTAGTGTGATAAAGTCAGTCAGTCAGTCAGTCCACATTCCTTTAATTTTCTTCTAATTAGTTAGATCAGTGAGCGATCTAGATAGCTAGAGTAGGGTAGGGAGTTTCTTTATTAAGCAAAATAAAGAGGCAGAGAGAATTATTGAAGAGATTCCTAAATCAATTGTACCCTGGCTGGGGTGCAGTACACAGTCTTTTAACAGTGCCATGAGGCCAGTGCCAGACAAAATATACGTTTTACCTGCAAGCTCAGTGCACCATTAGGACCAACACTGCATATAGTAAGAGATACACCATATGTGTGTATTCTGCTATTGGAAAAACATTGCAAAAAAATGTAATTTTGCTGCGTTTTTTTCCCCCAATAGCATTTTCTGCGTGTTCATACACGCTTTAGATACTGTCCGTGTATTCTGATATTGGAAAAACATTGCAAAAAAATATAATTTTGCTGTGTTTTTTTTTCCCAATAGCATTTTCTGCGTGTTCATACATACACGCTGTAGACACTATCCGTGTATTCTGATATTGTAAAAACATTGCAAAAAAATTTAATTTTGCAGTGTTTTTTTTTTTCCCCCAATAGCATTTTCTGCGTTTTCATAAACGCTTTAGATACTGTCCGTGTATTCTGGTATTGGAAAAACATTGCAAAAAAATTAAATTTTGCTGTGTTTTCTTTTTCCCAATAGAATTTTCTGCATGTTCATACATACACGCTGTAGACACTATCCGTGTATTCTGATATTGGAAAAACATTGCAAAAAATTTTAATTTTGCAGTGTTTTTTTTCCCCCCAATAGCATTTTCTGCGTTTTCATAAACGCTTTAGATACTGTCCGTGTATTCTGATATTGGAAAAACATTGCAAAAAAATTTAATTTTGCTGTGTTTTTTTTTCCCCAATAGCATTTTCTGCATGTTCATACATACACGCTGTAGACACTATCCGTGTATTCTGATATTGGAAAAACATTGCAAAAAATTTTAATTTTGCAGTGTTTTTTTTTCCCCAATAGCATTTTCTGCGTTTTCATAAACGCTTTAGATACTGTCCGTGTATTCTGATATTGGAAAAACATTGCAAAAAAATTTAATTTTGCTGTGTTTTTTTTTCCCAATAGCATTTTCTGCGTGTTCATACATACACGCTGTAGACACTATCCGTGTATTCTGATATTGTAAAAACATTGCAAAAAAATTTAAGTTTGCAGTGTTTTTTTTTTCCCCAATAGCATTTTCTGCGTTTTCATAAACGCTTTAGACAATATACGTGTATTCTGATATTGGAAAAACATTGCAAAACAATTTAATTTTGCAGTGTTTTTTTTTTCCCCAATAGCATTTTCTGCATTTTCATAAACGCTTTAGACACTATCCGTGTATTCTGATATTGGAAAAACATTGCAAAAAATGTAATTTTGCAGTGTTTTATTTTCCCCAATAGCATTTTCTGCGTTTTCATAAACGCTCTAGACACTATCCATGTATTCTGATATTGGAAAAACATTGCAAAAAAATTTAAGTTTGCAGTGTTTTTTTTTTTCCCCAATAGCATTTTCTGCGTGTTCATACACGCTTTAGATACTGTCCGTGTATTCTGATATTGGAAAAATATTGCAAAAAAACCTAATTTTGCAGTGTTTTTTCCCCCCAATAGCATTTTCTGCATTTTCATAAACGCTTTAGATACTGTCCGTGTATTCTGATATTGGAAAAACATTGCAAAAAATTTTAATTTTACTGTGTTTTTTTTCCCCAATAGCATTTTCTGCGTGTTCATACATACACGCTGTAGACACTATCCGTGTATTTTGATATTGGAAAAACATTGCAAAAAAATTTAATTTTGCAGTGTTTTTTTTTCCCCAATAGCATTTTATGCGTTTTCATAAACGCTTTAGATACTGTCCGTGTATTCTGATATTGGAAAAACATTGCAAAAAAATTAAATTTCCTGACAGGCTCCATGGCAGCATACGTGTGGGTTGGCCCCGCCTCCATAACTACCCAATAGGACCCCTCTCCCATAAATCTTTGCTCCTGGCTGCTATCCGTGTTCCTTTTTTGTCCTCCTCCGTAGGACCATGTGGTTCTCCTACCTGAAGATGACTTCACAGCGATCGATCGGCCGAATGACTGAATTGTTTCCTCCGATAGGCCCTGACTGTTAAGCAGGGTATGGAGAGTAATTGCAGAGTAGCGCTGAAGAATGGTTATCTTACCTTAAAAGTGCGCCCGGCCTGTTTACCTGTTGCTACAGGTGGCCCTTATCTGCTGGGAGGTCCGGTGTGTGCGTGCCTTGGATCGTTCGGCCAGGTGATCGTTGGTGGAGTGGTGAGTCTGTATCTGTCCATGGCAGCAGTGTTTATGTGTGTGCCCATTGATTGCATTCTTTTCCTCTATCTGTTGCTATTTCTATGCTGTTTGCTGGACGCTTCTGCGTTCCAGCAAACTACTCTCTTCGATTTCCGGGTGCGCGGGCGCTCTGCGCATGCGCGGACCCGACGTGAGAGCGAGGCTTGGTTCTCGCGCATGCGCGTTGAGGACCCCGGCGTCAGATGACGCCGATGACGTCACGGGCGGCAAATTCAAAAACCCTGCAAAGCTGACAGAGCCCTGGGAATGATTGCGGACGCCACAGCGACTTCCCGGGGCTAGTATTTCGGCGGTTCAAGGTAGGAACAGTCCTTTATGCTGGGGCTTGGTTGGATTATTGCTGTATTTTGTCTGAAGATTTTATTTTTGTTACTGCAGTGTCAGGCTTGGTGTTTTTGGACATTATGGATGCTTCACTGCCCCCTAGTGGCCAGCCCGCTCATGTTAGGTAGGTTCTAAAGTACATTTTTATATTTCTAATATTGAAGAGAGTAAGCATAGGCAGCAAATATGACCTGTCCCTTCTGTCTGTCTCTCTGTGTTCACAGCCCTTCCAAATCTGATCCACATCCTAGTACTTATAGACGCAGTGGATCGTCAAAATCGCACCACCACAAATCCTCCTCAAAATCCAGCCACCATAGGTCCGCCAGGTCGGAACAGCGTGACAGGGATTATTCCCGCCCCCCTGTGGCTCACTCCAGCAAGAGGCCAGAGAAAGCATGTTGGGGGTGCAAAATGCCTGTACCAGCAGACAAATCCTTATGTGACCATTGTTTCACTAAGGCAGCGGATGAGAGAGACGGCGCTGACCAGCGCCTAGAATCAATGGTGAGACGAGTGGTAAAAGAATCCCTGCAGGAAAGGGAAGCTCAACAGCCCTGTGAATCCCCGGCAGACCCGCTAGATCCTATAGTAGGAGAGGGGGTACTACAAGAAACATGGGATTCATCCCAACCTAACCGCCATTCTGCTCTTGTCTCAGACAGTGAATCGGATCCAGAAGATCCAGGTTTGGGGTTTGACTATGGTTTGGTTCCCTCCCTGGTTAAAGCAGTGAGAGAGGCTCTGAAGTGGGAAGATCCTATCACTTCCCCCCCGAAGCAGAGGAAATTTTTTAAACAGCTCAATAAGGAGCGTCAATTTTTTCCGTTTCTGTCTGAATTGGGTGATATTATTTCAGAAGAGTGGAGCAAGATGGACAAAAAGAGTTCCATGCAATCCAAGATCCTTAAACTTTACCCCTTTAAGGAAGAAGATGTGAAACACCTGGAGTCAGCTCCAATGGTGGATGCAGCACTTATGCGTCTGGTGAGATATGTGACCCTCCCCTTAGAAGACACTGTGTCATTCAAGGATCCTTTAGAGAGACGGATCGATTCGGATCTAAAGAGAATCTATTTGACCTCCGGGATGGCATGCAAACCAGTGCTTGCGATCGCAGCAGTGTCAAAGGCCATAGAATTCTGGGCTGACAGCATTGAAGAATACCTGAGAGGCATTTCAATAGACACAGCTAAAGACTCACCTATTCAAGAGATTAGGATGGCTTCAGCCTTCTTGGGGGAGGCATCCATTGATGTCATTCGCCTGATGTCCCGGGATATGCTGGCAGCCGTTTCGGCGCGACGTGCGTTGTGGCTCCGTCCGTGGCTCGCAGACCCTGCTTCTAAGCAGGCTTGGTGCCGCATCCCCTTTGAAGGATCCTCATTATTCGGCAATAAGCTTGATTCTGCCATATCCCGGGCCACAGGTGGGAAGTCTGGGTTTCTCCCTCAGGATAGGCGTCCTCAAAATCAGAGACGCTCTTTTCCAAGAAGACAGAATGCGGATCGTGCCAGGGATGCACGCAGCTATAAACCCGGCCGAGAATTCTCCAGGACATGGAGGTCCAGGCAGTCTTCTTTTAAGAAGGCCTCTAAAGGTGGTTCCTCTGGGAACCAGGATTCCGGGAAGTCCTTTTGAAATTGGGCCCGCTCAAACATGTCAGGTGGGGGCCCGTCTTCTCCACTTCAAGCATGTTTGGGCGGCCTCAATTCGGGACTATTGGACCGTAAAAACAGTATCGTCCGGTCACAAGTGGGTCTTCTGCAACACTCCAAAACTCAGATTCATCCCTACTACTCTTCCAAGCTCAGAAGAGAAAAGACAGGCCCTGTTGACCTACGTAGGCTGTTTGTTGGAACAAGGCGCAGTCGTACCCGTCCCAGAGGAAGAGAGGGGCGAAGGCATGTATTCACCCCTGTTTTTGGTGCAGAAGAAGAACGGCACATGGAGGCCAGTAATAGACCTGACTCACCTCAACTCATTCATCCGCAAGGAGAAATTCAAGATGGAGTCCTTACTTACCATACAACAGTCAGTACACTTGGGAGACTGGTTAATATCAATCGACCTGAAAGACGCATATTTTCACGTGCCTGTGACAAAGGACTTCCACAAATTCCTCCGCTTCGCAGTAGGCAACCAACACCTTCAGTTCATTTGTCTACCCTTCGGGTTAACCACGTCACCCCGGGTTTTTTCCAAGGTGCTATTGGCGGTAGTGGCTCTTCTCAGGGTCAAGGGTGTGCGTCTCCACCATTACTTGGACGACCTGCTTCTACTATCTCAGAGCAAGGATCAGTTATTAGATCACAAAGAGGTTGTCATCTCTACCCTGCAGGAGTTCGGGTGGCTCCTGAATTTAGAAAAGAGTCAGCTAGAGCCATCTCAGTCCCTCGTGTTTCTGGGCGCTCTATTCAACACCGTGGAGGGATCCATCTCTCTCCCAGAGGAGAAAATCATGGTAATCCGAGACAGGATTCAGGCAGCACGTGGATCAACTCACCTTTCTGCTCTCCAGTGCCTGAAAATAATTGGTACGATGACAGCAACCATCCCCATGGTGAAGTGGGCCCAGTGGCATACCCGTCCCTTTCAGAAGGGATTTCTGCATCAGTGGAACTCTGTCGATCAGAATCAGCGCATCTTCCTTACCCCATCTATGAGGACATCTCTCCTCTGGTGGCTTCAGGGGAAGAATCTGCGCAACCATCATTCGATTGTCCCCATCTCATGGATCACGGTGACCTCAGATGCCAGCAACCAGGGTTGGGGCGCTCATTGCCTTTCGGAGGTAGCTCAGGGCAGGTGGACATGCCAGTCTCAAGGAGTCGTTTCCAACATCCTGGAACTGAGGGCAGCCTTTCAGGCACTCCTATCCTTTCGCCATCTAGTGTTGAACTCTTCCGTCATGCTAAGGTTGGACAACACAACAGCAGTGGCATACATAAGGAAACAAGGCGGGACTCACAGCTGGTCCCTGTTACAAGAAGTGGAGCCTTTAATGAGTTGGGCGCAAAAGAACTTAGCCAACATCTCGGCAGTATACATTCCGGGGGTCCAGAATGTGCAAGCAGACTTCTTGTCCCGGGTCGAGTTGGACAACAACGAGTGGTCCCTCCACAGAGAAGTTTTCGACTGGCTCCTAACACTGGGTGTGTCTCCGGAAGTCGACATGTTCGCTTCCCCGTGCAACTTCAAGATACCGAAGTACTTTGCGAGGTTCAGGGACCCTCAGGCGTTCGGGATAGATGCTCTCACGACCAGTTGGGATTTCCAGAGGGCCTATGCCTTCCCTCCAGTCCCGGTAATTCTACAGTTTCTGCGGAGGCTCAGAACAGAAAAAGTGGAGATTATTGCTGTCATTCCATTCTGGCCCAACAGGCCGTGGTTCCCTCTGCTGCTGCTCCTCAGCTATCAAGACCCAATTCCCCTACCTCTCAGGCCGGATCTATTGTCTCAAGGCAAGACGTTACACCCGTTTCCAGCGTGTCTGCACCTCAAGGTGTGGTTCTTGAGAGGGGAAGGCTAGAGGCGCTTGGTTGCCCGAAAGAAGCGATTCCAACTCTTCTTAATGCCAGGCGAAGAAGCACTAATAGGGTGTATGAGCGCATTTGGTCCAGGTTTGCTGAACACATGTCGTCAAGAGAAAACTCGTGTAACTCTCCAGAGGTTCATGATATCCTGAGCTTTCTTCAGTCTGGACTAGATTTATCCCTGGCGGTCGGTTCGTTAAGGGTGCAAGTGTCAGCCATCTCAGCCTTCACGGGAGTCTCATGGGCGAATCACGCCTTAGTTCGTCAATTCTTTAAGGGTGCCATCAGGCTCAGACCACAAAGAAGACCCAGGTTTCCCAAATGGGACCTTCCATTAGTTTTGGATTTTCTGTCAAATCTTGGGAAAGATTCATCTCAACCTTTGTCTGTTAAGGATCTTACTCTAAAGACTATCTTCCTAGTGGCGATAACGTCAGCGAAAAGGGTATCAGAGATCAGGAATCTGGGTTCAGAGGAACCTTTTCTGACCTTTTTTGAAGACAGAGTAGTGCTGATTCCTATGTTAGGGTCAAACCCTAAAGTGACCACAGTCTTCCATGAGAATCAGGAGATTGTACTCCCTACTTTCAAAACACCAGATGTCCAAGAGATCCATCCTCTTGATGTAGGCCACACCTTAAAACAATATCTGGAGGCAACAGCTCCATTCAGGCAAACGGAATTCCTCTTTGTCCTTCTTCATGGCAAGAATAAAGGGATGCGTGCGTCAATTAGGTCAATTTCCGCGTGGATTGTGCAGACGATTCAAAGGGCATACAGAGCTAAGGGCTTGGCTCCTCCTGAGGCAGTGACGGCTCATTCAACACGGAGCATCTCGACTTCGTGGGCAGCTTCTCGGCATGTGGCGCCTGATGTTATTTGTAGAGCGGCCTCTTGGTCCACAATTAATACTTTTCTTTCTCATTATTGCGTTGAACCAGCTGCGCTGTCTTCTATTAATTTTGGTTTACAAGTATTGTCGTTGGACAATGTTAAATAAATTTTGGTTTTCTTTGCTCAACATTTTGCCCACCCGAGTGTGTTTTGGCGAGTTATTTCCCACACGTATGCTGCCATGGAGCCTGTCAGGAAAACGGAAAATTTATATCAAATACTTACCGTAATTTTCCTTTCCTGATAGGCTCCATGGCAGCAGGAGTTCCCTCCCAAATGTCTGGAGTAGGCTAGTTACGGAACACGGATAGCAGCCAGGAGCAAAGATTTATGGGAGAGGGGTCCTATTGGGTAGTTATGGAGGCGGGGCCAACCCACACGTATGCTGCCATGGAGCCTATCAGGAAAGGAAAATTACGGTAAGTATTTGATATAAATTTTCCGTTTTTGCTGTGTTTTTTTTTTTTCCCAATAGCATTTTCTGCGTGTTCATACATACACGCTGTAGACACTATCCGTGTATTCTGATATTGGAAAAACATTGCAAAAAAATTAAATTTTGCAGTGTTTTTTTCCCCCCCCAATAGCATTTTCTGCGTTTTCATAAACGCTTTAGATACTGTCCGTGTATTCTGATATTGGAAAAACATTGCAAAAAAAAATAATTTTGCTGTGTTTTTTTTTTCCCAATAGCATTTTCTGCGTGTTCATACATACACGCTGTAGACACTATCCGTGTATTCTGATATTGGAAAAACTTTGCAAAAAAATTTAAGTTTGCAGTGTTTTTTTTTCCCCCCAATAGCATTTTCTGCGTTTTCATAAACGCTTTAGACACTATCCGTGTATTCTGATATTGGAAAAACATTGCAAAAAATTTTAATTTTGCTGTGTTTTTTTCCCCCAATAGCATTTTTTGCGTGTTCATACATACACGCTTTAGACACTATCCGTGTATTCTGATATTGGAAAAACATTGCAAAAAAATTTAAGTTTGCAGTGTTTTTTTTCCCCAATAGCATTTTCTGCGTTTTCATAAACGCTTTAGACAATATACGTGTATTCTGATATTGGAAAAACATTGCAAAACAATTTAATTTTGTGGTGTTTTTTTTTCCCCCAATAGCATTTTCTGCATTTTCATAAACGCTTTAGACACTATCCGTGTATTCTGACATTGGAAAAACATTGCAAAAAAATTTAATTTTGCTGTGTTTTTTTTTTTCCCCCAATAGCATTTTCTGCATTTTCATACACGCTTTAGACAATATACGTGTATTCTGATATTGGAAAAACATTGCAAAACAATTTAATTTTGTGGTGTTTTTTTTTTCCCCAATAGCATTTTCTGCATTTTCATAAACGCTTTAGACACTATCCGTGTATTCTGATATTGTAAAAACATTGCAAAAAAAATTAATTTTGCAGTGTTTTTTTTCCCCCAATAGCATTTTCTGCGTTTTCATAAACGCTTTAGATACTGTCCGTAAATTCTGATATTGGAAAAACATTGCAAAAAAATATAATTTTACTGTGTTTTTTTTTCCCAATAGCATTTTCTGCGTGTTCATACATACACGCTGTAGACACTATCCGTGTATTTTGATATTGGAAAAACATTGCAAAAAAATTTAATTTTGCAGTGTTTTTTTTTTTTCCCCAATAGCATTTTCTGCATGTTCATACATACACGCTGTAGACACTATCCGTGTATTCTGATTTTGGAAAAACATTGCAAAAAAATTTAATTTTGCAGTGTTTTTTTTTCCCCAATAGCATTTTCTGCGTTTTCATAAATGCTTTAGATACTGTCCGTGTATTCTGATATTGGAAAAACATTGCAAAAAATGTAATTTTGCAGTGTTTTTTTTCCCCAATAGCATTTTCTGCGTTTTCATAAATGCTCTAGACACTATCCGTGTATTCTGATATTGGAAAAACATTGCAAAAAAATTTAAGTTTGCAGTGTTTTTTTTTTCCCCAATAGCATTTTCTGCGTTTTCATAAACGCTTTAGACAATATACGTGTATTCTGATATTTGAAAAACATTGCAAAACAATTTAATTTTGCAGTGTTTTTTTTTCCTCAATAGCATTTTCTGCATTTTCATAAACGCTTTAGACACTATCCGTGTATTCTGACCTTGGAAAAACATTGCAAAAAATTTTAATTTTGCTGTGTTTTTTTTTCCCCAATAGCATTTTCTGCGTGTTCATACACGCTTTAGATACTGTCCGTGTATTCTGATATTGGAAAAACATTGCAAAAAAATTTAATTTTGCATAGTTTTTTTCCCCCAATAGCATTTTCTGCGTTTTCATAAACGATTTAGATACTGTCCGTGTATTCTGATATTGGAAAAACATTGCAAAAAATTTTAATTTTACTGTGTTTTTTTTCCCAATAGCATTTTCTGCGTGTTCATACATACACGCTATAGACACTATCCGTGTATTTTGATATTGGAAAAACATTGCAAAAAAATTTAATTTTGCAGTTTTTTTTTTTTCCCCGAAAGCATTTTATGCGTTTTCATAAACGCTTTAGATACTGTCCGTGTATTCTGATATTGGAAAAACATTGCAAAAAAATTAAATTTTGCAGTGTTTTTTTTCCCCAATAGCATTTTCTGCGTTTTCATAAATGCTTTAGATACTGTCCGTGTATTCTGACATTGGAAAAACATTGCAAAAAAATTAAATTTTGCTGTGTTTTTTTTTCCCAATAGCATTTTCTGCGTGTTCATACATACACACTGTAGACACTATCCGTGTATTCTGATATTGGAAAAACATTGCAAAAAAATTTAAGTTTGCAGTGTTTTTTTTTCCCCAATAGCATTTTCTGCGTTTTCATAAACGCTTTAGACACTATCCGGTTATTCTGATATTGTAAAAACATTGCAAAAAAATTTACTTTTGCTGTGTTTTTTTTTCCCCCAATAGCATTTTCTGCGTGTTCATACATGCTTTAGATACTGTCCGTGTATTCTGATATTGGAAAAACATTGCAAAAAAATTTAATTTTGCAGTGTTTTTTTTCCCCCAATAGCATTTTCTGCGTTTTCATAAACGCTGTAGACACTATCCGTGTATTCTGATATTGGAAAAACATTGCAAAAAAATTTAATTTTGCAGTGTTTTTTTTTTCCCCCAATAGCATTTTCTGCGTTTTCATAAACGCTTTAGATACTGTCTGTGTATTCTGATATTGGAAAAACATTGCAAAAAAAAATAATTTTGCTGTGTTTTTTTTTCCCAATAGCATTTTCTGCGTGTTCATACATACACGCTGTAGACACTATCCGTGTATTCTGATATTGGAAAAACATTGCAAAAAAATTTAAGTTTGCAGTGTTTTTTTTTTCCCCAATAGCATTTTCTGCGTTTTCATAAACGCTTTAGACACTATCCGTGTATTCTGATATTGGAAAAACATTGCAAAAAATTTTAATTTTGATGTCTTTTTTTTTCCCCCAATAGCATTTTCTGCGTGTTCATAAACGCTTTAGACACTATTCGTGTATTCTGATATTGGAAAAACATTGCAAAAAAATTAAAGTTTGCAGTGTTTTTTTTCCCCAATAGCATTTTCTGTGTTTTCATAAACGCTTTAGACAATATACGTGTATTCTGATATTGGAAAAACATTGCAAAACAATTTAATTTTGTGGTTTTTTTTTTCCCCCAATAGCATTTTCTGCATTTTCATAAACGCTTTAGACACTATCCGTGTATTCTGATATTGTAAAAACATTGCAAAAAAATTTACTTTTGCTGTGTTTTTTTTTCCCCAATAGCATTTTCTGTGTGTTCATACACGCTTTAGATACTGTCCGTGTATTCTGATATTGGAAAAACATTGCAAAAAAAAATAATTTTGCTGTGTTTTTCTTCCCAATAGCATTTTCTGCGTGTTCATACATACACGCTGTAGACACTATCTGTGTATTCTGATATTGGAAAAACATTGCAAAAAAATTTAATTTTGCAGTGTTTTTTTTTTTTCCCCAATAGCATTTTCTGCGTGTTCATACACGCTTTAGATACTGTCCATGTATTCTGATATTGGAAAAACATTGCAGAAAAATTTAATTTTGCAGTGTTTTTTTTTCCCCAATAGCATTTTCTGCATTTTCATAAACGCTTTAGATACTGTCCGTGTATTCTGATATTGGAAAAACATTGCAAAAAAATGTAATTTTGCTGTGTTTTTTTTTCCCCAATAGCATTTTCTGCGTGTTCATACACGCTTTAGATACTGTCCGTGTATTCTGATATTGGAAAAACATTGCAAAAAAATTTAATTTTGCAGTGTTTTTTTTTTCCCAATAGCATTTTCTGCGTTTTCATAAACGCTTTAGACACTATCCGTGTATTCTGATATTGGAAAAACATTGCAAAAATTTTTTATTTTGCTGTGTTTTTTTTCTTCCCAATAGCATTTTCTGCGTTTTCATAAACGCTTTAGACACTATCCGTGTATTCTGATATTGGAAAAACATTGCAAAAAATGTAATTTTGCAGTGTTTTTTTTTTTCCCCAATAGCATTTTCTGCGTGTTCATAAACGCTTTAGACACTGTACGTGTATTCTGCTATAGACAAATACACCCATTTAGGGCGAGATCATAAATTTTGAAAATATGAGGAGATCATCAAAAAGGGGACGTGGCCCGGGTCGTGGTGCTGCTGGTGGCGCTCCTGTTGCAGGGAGAGGACGTGGTCGATCTGTGCCAGCTGCACGCACTATTGAAACACCTTCCTCAGGTGCGAGTAGGCGACAGAGCCTGCAGCGGTATTTTGGCGCGCCTAATGAGGCTGTACGAATGTTGAGGCCAGGACAAGTACAGGCGATAGTAGATTGGGTTGCTGACAGTGCCTCCGGTTCCTTCACATTGTCTCCCACCCAGTCTCCTGATGAAAGTTAATAATTTTTTCCAGAAAGTGCATATTCTGGGGTATTCCCACCATATGTGCGGCATCGTGCCGTTGAGTTTCTGAGGTTCTTAATGACTTCCTGTACCTCTTCTGCTGAGAAGAGGGCCTCCAGCATTTTATTTTTATTTTTTATTTTTTTATGTTATTTTAAGTTATTTCCCTATCCACATTTGTTTTCAGATCACTTGTCATGCTCTTAAAGCGGAGCTACACTGCCCCTGACGTTTTTTTTTTTAATGGGGATTGCTTAATAAAATAATTTGAAAAGCATTAGCTCACCTGTCCTGTCTGTGTGACTTTGTCCGTTCGTCTTTTATGTAAAAAAAAAACTTTATATCTATTTCCGGCTTCATCCCCATCTTGATTGTGGGCATGTGAATACTCTAGGGCATTGTCTTCCTGGATTTCATTCACGCCTCTCTTTATAATCTCGCGCATGCGCAGTACAACGTTCACAGGAGCGCCATCAGCAGCTCCTGTTGCCATCACAACGGCGGCGTCGTCGAAAGTCCCGCCCCGTTGTGATAGCAGAGACCGAACGTGACTGTCGTGATGACGTCACGTTCGGTTTCAACTCTCGCGCGATCTCGGGCCAGGCAGCCGCACTGACTCCTGGGAGCTATGACACAAGCTCCCAGGAGACAGTGCGGGCTAGGGGATATTACGTAATAGCCGTAATATCCCCGCCCATATCCGAGGGACCAGGAACCATGAAGCGATGGATGCAAAGAAGAAGGACAACTAAAGGTAAGTAAAAAAAACAAAAAACTGCCGTTTCGGATCGACGAAGGTGAGTATTTTTTTTTTATTACAGCTTTTAAAAACGGGTGTTGCTCCGCTTTAACAACATTTTGTTGCCATTTGCAGCCCTCTAGCCCTTTCCATGACTTTTTTACAGCCATTTTAGTGTTCAAAAGTCCGGGTCCCATTGACTTCAATGGGGTTCGGAGTTCGGGGTCAAGTTTGGGTCAAGTCAACCCGGACTTTTTTCCGAAGTTCGGCCGAACCCGCCGAACCCGAACATCCAGGTATCCGCTAAACTCTATTAACAAGTTAATTACAAACCGCGCTCCCTGTAAGGTGCAAGTGCAAATAAAAAGTGCAAAGATTTATTTATGATTATCACTAATGACACTAATTGTTCACATTTTGTGATCATCATCTTCTTATTGGCATTTGTGTGATTGAAACCATTTGCACTTTTTATTTGCACTTGCGGTTTGTAATTAACTTGTTAATTATTTGCTTTTTTAGGCACACATTTAACCCTTTGATCGCCCCTGATGTTAACCCCTTCCCAGCCAGTGTCATTAGTACAGTGTCAGTGCATATAGTTTAGCACAGATCACAGTATTAGTGTCAATGGTCCCCAAAAAGTGTCAGTTTGTGTCCAAATTGTCCGCTGCAATATCACAATCCTCGATATAAGTCGCTGATCGCTGCCATTACTAGTAAAAAATAAATAAAAATATCCCATAGTTTGTACATGCTATAACCTTTGCGCAAACTAATCAATATACGCTTATTAGGATTTGTTTATCAAAAATATGTAGCACAATTTAATTGGCCTAAATTTATGAAGAAATTAGATTTTTTTTTTAGATATGTGTTATAGCAGAGAGTAAAAAATTTATATTTTTTCAAAATTGTTAGCTTTTTTGTTTATAGCGCAAAAAATAAAAAACGCAGAGGTGATCAAATATCACCAAAAGAAAGCTCTATTTGTGGGAAAAAAGGCACACATTTTATTTGGGTACAGCGTCGCACCACCGCGCAATTGTCAGTTAAAGTAACGCAGTGCTGTATATCGCAAAAAATGGCCTGGTCATGAAGGGGGGTAAATCTATCAGAGGTCAAGCGGTTAACCGCGAGCCGACCAGCCACCGCAGTTATACTAGGTAGGAACCAACGATCGGTCTCCTCCCCCTTCAGTCCCATCCTCCCTATAGTTAGAACACACCTAGGGAACACAGTTAACCCCTTGATCGCCCCCTAGTGTTAGCCCCTTCCCTGCCAGTGACATTTATACAGTAATCAGTGGCTATTTTTAGCTCTGATTGCTGTATAAATGTCAATGGTCCCTGCCATTACTAGTAAAAAAAAAAAAATAATAATAATGAAAATGACATAAACCTATAAACCTTTTGTAGACGCTATAACTTTTGCGCAAACCAATATACGTTTATTGCGATTTTTTTTTACCAAAAATATGTAGAAGAATATATATCGACCTAAACTGATGAAGAAATTTTATTTTTTTATTTTTTGGGGGGATATTTATTATAGCAAATAGTACAAAATATTGTGTTTTTTTCAAAATTGTCGCTTTTTTTTTGTTTATAGCGCAAAAAATAAAAACCACAGAGGTGATCAAATACCCCCAAAAGAAAGCTCTATTTGTGGGAAAAAAAGGACATAAAGTTTGGGTACAACATCGCACGTCTGCGCAATTGTCAGTAAAAGCAAAGCAGTGCCGTATTGCAAAAAATTGCCTGGTCAGGAAGGGGGTAAATCCTTCCAGGGCTGAAGTGGTTAATAAATGAACCCAAATATGTATATCTTACTGCAATACTTTTAATCCCTCAATGTGGAGTTCAACTGCTGGGGTTTATTATCATTTGTGAAGATTGATCTATGGACACATATGGACTTTATACAATGAAATGTATTGACTTTTAGCGCTTATTGTATTTATGTGCTTTGTTTAGCACTGCTTTTGGATGCATTTACATTCATAATTTATCACTGATTTAATTTTTAGGGTTAGCTGCTGTATTAAATATATAATTTTGCGCGTGCAGTGTGGTTAAAGACTTTATTCTTTAAAGTAAACCTGTCATGAGGGAAAGATGTGGGCTACCATTGCTGATCTCTTTCAGAAAATGCTGTCTGGATGTTATGTTAATCCTCTGACTTCAACGCTTTCTCATTCACTGACCTGAAATATGCATTTAATTAATTCTGACTTCACTCTTTGCTTTCTTGTTCTTGTTCTGAGTGTTTTAAAGCCAATGACAGACAGGCATCTAGCAATTTTAACCACTTAAGCCCCGGACCATTTTGCTGGCCAAAGACCAGAGCACTTTTTGCGATTCGGCACCACAATGACAATTGCGCGGTCGTGCAAGGTGGCTCCCAAACAAAATTGACGTCCTTTTTTCCCCACAAATAGAGTTTTCTTTTGGTGGTATTTGATCACCCCTACGGTTTTCATTTTTTGCACTATAAACAAAAAAAGAGCAACGATTTTGAAAAAAATGCATTATTTTTTACATTTTGCTATAATAAATATCCCCCAAAAATATATAAAAAAACATATATTTTTTTCCTCAGTTTAGGCCGATACGTATTCTTCTACATATTTTTGGTAAAATAAGTGTTTATTGATTGGTTTGCGCAAAAGTTAAAGCGTTTACAAAATAGGGGATAGTTTTATGGCATTTTTATTAATAATTTATTTATTTTTATTGTGACTGCAACATTATGGCGCACACATCGGACATTTTTGACACATTTTTGGAACCATTGTCATTTATACAGCAATCAGTGCTATACAAATGCACTGATTCCTGTGTAAATGACACTGGCAGTGAAGGGATTATCCACTAGGGGGCAGTTAAGGGGTTAAGTGTGTCCTTGGGAGTGTTTCTAACTGTGAGGGGGCATGGCTACGCGTGGCATGTCACTGATCACTGCTCCCGATCACAGGGAGCAGAGATCAGTGACACTGTCACTAGGCAGAACGGGGAGATGCTTGTTTACATTAGCATCTCCCCGTTCTTCCTCTGCATGAGGCGATCGCAGGTATCCCCGTGGACATCGAGTCCGCGGGACCCGCGACCCGCTTACCGCGCCCGCAGGCCACCTCTTAAAGGGCAACGTACAAGTACGTTAGTTTGCCTGTATGTGCCATTCTGCCGTAGTATATCTGCGTGAGGCGGTCCGCAAGTGGTTAAGAGGCCAGCAATATTTATTTCATGACAGGTTTCCTTTGAAGCTCCACTATGGTATGTATCCTTGTCTTTACACCTTGTCATGATACTGTTTATGAAGTTGTATCTGACTAAGGTAGACACCTGGTATCTAGCACCTCATCCCAAGAAATCAAATATTCAAATAGAGGGATTTGGGAGAGGATTATCACGGTGCTTACTAGATAATAATGGAAACCCTACATATACAAAATGATATACATTTATTATGAAAACAATTAAAAATCAAGCATAAAAATTAGTTTCCATTATGGTGGTCATATAAAAAAGGGGTTCCATGCTAGCAAGAGGGCAGATATGGCACACAGGTCGCCCTCAATCTCTGGCCAGAGACCTGTGTGCCATATCTGCTTACTTGCTAGCATTATTTAAGGGGCTTTGAGGTGTTTTCCATAGTCATTGGTTGATTTGTATATATCCCCTGATGAAGCCATGAGGCGAAACATGTTGGGATAACATACGAATATTAAATCTTTGTTCGACTGGAAACCCTTTTTTATATGACCACCATAATGGAAATGTCAAACAAGACTCAACGAACTGTTATGTTTGTTTTTTAATCATGTTCATAATAAATTAATATAATTTTTATATGTATGGTTTCCATTATTATCGGTAAGCACCGTGATAATCCCCTCCCAATTCCCTCTATTTGAATACTTGTCATTATACATTATCAGCCCTGTGGTGTAGGATTCCAGTAACCTCCAGCTTGTGTTTCAGAGGGTGGTTGGAAACAAACTGAATACTGATCAGTATGAGTGGGTTTGCTGCAGACTTCAATATCCAAGTTTCCATTTTCTTTGATGCAATGTACACCACCATGGTCTAATAAAAACCTTACAATCTTTATGTATTCTGTTGCGTGGCAAACAAATAATTTGTATATTATGGAGAAGTTACGGTGGGTAAAATTGAATTGACTAACTACACAAGCTAAACTAAACACAGCATCCACATCCATTCCAACTAGGAAATGTCAAGAATGTATTAAAAAAATTCTATTGATTAAATAAAAACAAAATCTAACAAAGATCACACAGAAATTAACTACAGAGGAAATAAATACACTAATTTGTGAAATAATAGAATTTTTAATTGTAAACTTATGTATATTGTATGCCGAATGGGTTGAAGTACAGTTTAAAGGAAAACTGCTTCTGGCTTCAATGCTTTAGTAATCATTAAATAAGTATGCAGCACGTTAAGTGAGACTGAAGTAACATCTCTGATATGCAACATTGTTCCAAATCAGTAACCCTCAGTTATTTTCTTCAGTACATTTTGAAGCTATAGGATTAGTATGATAGCCAGGCATCTAGTAATTTCAGATTTCTCTTCTCCACTTTAATTATTCATGTTCCAGTCAAAGTTATGCAATATTTTATTTGCTTCTCTAGAATAAAACATGATGGATAATGAAACAGAAATTTTGAAGAATGATGAAAATGAAATATGGGAGAACATTGAATCCAACAGACATATGCTTAGCCGGTACATAAATCCTGCAAAGTTAACACCCTACTTACGACAATGTAAAGTTATTGATGAGCAAGATGAGGAAGAGGTTCTCAACTCTCTGTTGTTCTTATCCAGGACTACCCGTACAGGTAGGTTTGGCAAGATTATACCTAGTTAACTAAGCGATCTGTTTGGCATTGTGCTTTACTTATTAAAAGTAAATGATATAAAAAGTATATGATATTCAAAATGATCACACATACATGGTAATATTATCTATGGAGTTTAGTCTAGTCTCAAAGGCATATTTCACTTTTATTTATACTATGTACAAGCATCCCATTGCCCAATAACTAAGAAGTTACGAAGGAGGACTACAAAGAGCACATCCAGGATATTTGCATAAGAGCATATGGCTCTTGTCATTGGGAGTTCATAGCAGCTGGTGAGTGAGTGAGCACGATTTGCACCACATTTGAGTTTACAGCACTTGGCACTTTTGCACGATGGAACTTTATTTCACAATTAAAGGGGTTGTAAAGGTTTTTTAAATAACAAACATGTTATACTTACCTCCTCTGTGTAAGGGTTTTGCACAGAGCGGCCCCGATCCTCTTTTTCTGGGGTCCCCCAGCGGTGCTCCTTACTCCTCCACTTCTTGAGTGCCCCCACGGAGAGCCGCTTTTAATGGGGGCACTCGTGCGGGCGTGCTCCCAAGTCCTGCTGCTGCGTCTATTGACACAGACAGCAGGACTCGGCCCCGCCCTGCGTCACTGGATTTAATTGATAGCAGCGGGAGCCAATGGCTCTATCCAATGAGGACCCGAGTGCTCATCCCCGTCGCTGGAAAGATAGGGTTCAGGTACAGAAGGTTTTTCACCTTGATGCATAGAATACATTAAGGTGAAAAACCTTGAGGGTTTACAACTCCTTTAAAAAGATTAGACTTTTATGTGAATTATGATACATTGGATTTAATATATTTGCACCAATTATTCACTATTGTTTGTTTTTATTCACAAGTTTATCAAAAGAAGTATTTATAGTTTTTATTCATGAGTTTAGCAAAAGAAGAGTTTATAAAAAGGAATTTAGTATAGGGTAGTGCTATATATATATATATATATATATATATATATATATATATATATATATATATATAATTATTATTTTTTCAATATTTCATTTAAAAAAAAAATGCCTAATCAGATAAGGGAAGTACATTTCTCTGTTTCAAACCCCCTCACATGTACTTTCTCTACCCTGATGCAGTCGCTCTGAGCTCAGCATTTGAAAGCTCCCTCCTGTGGTGGTGAAGGTAAACAATACCAGCTAGGCATGTCTTAGCAAAGTTCTTAGTTACTTAGAGTTTGTCAGTCAGGCTTCATGAAGTATATAATAGGCCTACACCTATAGCAAAAGCATTATTCAACTTTGGTCAAAGCTGCACAGTTTGTTTTTATCTACAGACACCCCTTATCTGCAGTTTATTGGTAAAGGTAACCTAAACCTTTATAGTGGACCCTGCACCAAAAATGCAAAGTCTTCTTATTGGCAGTACTACCCTCCCACGGAGCCAAAAAAGTTGCATAAAAAAATGTTATGGAACCCCCCCCCCCCCCCCCAACTTCTGGATGCAAAGCCTTGTCAAGGGTGATTCTGTCCTTCTCCAGAAAGGTCCCAAGGAATACAAAGTAGCCAAAATCTCACAAAAACATGCTCCTGCGCTATGTTTGATGGCCGTCTCATGGGATTTGGGCTACTTTGCCTTCCCAAGGATGTTGCAGGTCAGTGTTGCCAACCCCCCCAAGTGAAATTTACTGGCAAGATGGCAAAAATTACAAACGGCACCAATTTTTTACTGGCGCTTCAAAAAAGTACCTAAAATGGCTGTTTTCTGTTCTAAACTGTGCAACTAATAGTATTTAAATTATAAACATATAGCCTGTGCTATTAGCAATGTGTTTAAGTTAAACAAAAGTCAAAAACCAAATTTCTCTATTTACATGAAGGTCAGGTTAATATAACACAGCCAGCACAGAGTTCCCCCTTACAGTGCAAGGGAGAACGCTGCGAACCTTGATGTAAAGGACAAATCATGATCTAAGGGAGTTCCCACTTGCATCAGGGTCTGCAGCATTGTCCTTTACATCAGGGTCCGCAGAGTTCTCCCTTGCACTATAAGAGGAAATCCTACAGACTCTGATGTAAAGGAGAACATTGGGAACTCTAATGAGAGCGGGGGACTCTGGTGACCAGAGATTACCTTCCGCAGAGTGAATACACTAAGGCAAGGGGGGGTTACTTATATAAGGGTTAACCTTTATTTCAGTGCCCCTTTACATTATTGTCGTTCACTTACATCAGTGACCCCCTCTCAGACTGACCTCCTCTCAGGTGCACCGTGCAGGGCTCAGTCAGGCAACTCCAGCTTGGCGGCTCTGGTTTTATCCTATAGTCTCCGCTACACAGTCCACACACATCTGACTTCTCTCGTGATGCCCAATCTGGCGGCGCTCCTACTCTTGACTCCTCTCCAGGCTCCCTCTCAGAGACTGCAGACATGATAAAAGATGAGATGGTCAGAGATTGCAGACATGGTACAGGAGATGGTCAGAGATTGCAGACATGGTACAGGAGATGGTCAGAGACTTCAGACAGGGCACAGGTGGTCAGAGGATATGGACAGGGCACAGGTGGTCAGAGGATATGGACAGGGCACAGGTGGTCAGAGGATATGGACAGGGCACAGGTGGTCAGGGGATATGGACAGGGCACAGGTGGTCAGGGGATATGGACAGGGCACAGATGGTCAGGGGATATGGACAGGGCACAGGTGGTCAGGGGATATGGACAGGGCACATGTGGTCAGGGGATATGGACAGGGCACAGGTGGTCAGGGGATATGGACAGGGCACAGGTGGTCAGGGGATATGGACAGGGCACAGGTGGTCAGGGGATATGGACAGGGCACAGGTGGTCAGGGGATATGGACAGGGCACAGGTGATCAGAGCATATGGACAGGATACAGGAGGTGGTTAGAGGCTGCGGACAGTATACGGTCATGTGGACAGGATACAGGAGATGATCATGTGGACAGGAGATGGTCATGTGGACAGGATATAGAAGATGGTCATGTGGACAGGATACGGTTATGCGGACAGGATACAGGAGATGGTTATGCGGACAGGATACGGTTATGTGGACAGGATACAGGAGATGGTTATGCGGACAGGATACAGGAGATGGTTATGCGGACAGGATACAGGAGATGGTTATGCGGACAGGATACAGGAGATGCTGGTCATGCAGAGATATCAGAGAGAAACCAGTCAAAGATTGCATAGTGCATACAATGACTTTGTACAATCTCACCATTGCCATTTTTGTCTGGAAATTGATGCCTGTGCCAATCTGTAGCCAGTCAAGCAATGGATGGATGTTGCAGGCAGCCAGGCCAGGGGACAGGGACAGGGTCCAGTGGTAGGATTACAAGTTGGTTACTATGCATGCACAGCTGCACGCCACTCACTAACCAGGGGGCTGCAGCCAGGGCAGGGTGTCTGTGGCGCTCAGTGCTGGTCAGGGACAGGGGGACTTGCCTGTCTATCCAGGGGGTCGGCCGGGTCTGCAGTGCCCTGCGATGTCCATCTCTCGCGGTGCTGCTGGTGCGCCTCAGCCTCGGTGTCCACTGTCCAGTCCACTCAGATTTCCCGCTCGGCTGCGCGAGGCGCGGCTTGCGGTATGACATCATCAGCGGGCGCGGGGATAATCTCTGGGATTTCCGGACTCCACTCCGGAGTTGACGCTGCGCATGCGCAGTTCTCATCTGGGCCTCCCGGAGCCATATTTACTGGCACCGTTCGGCTCTCACGGACATTTACAGGCAACGTAAAAATGCCCTGTTTTTACGGAATGACCTTAAATCTACGGGCGGTTGACAACACTGTTGCAGGTAGGTGGATGATTACACCCCCTGTAGTTATCTACGGATATATATGATGCAGACTACCACTAGCATTACCACAGCAGTCTTTATTTTTTGACTCCTTCTGTAACATAGTTTTATTACCTGTAAAACCCATCAGTGAATTATTTGTTTTTCCTCTTCCTGTAACAGGCCAGGGTGTCAAGTAAAAGTGTCAGTTACCATTACAGGAAGTCCCAGTCTCGACTGCTAAATGGTCAGAGCAGCTGTCAGTTAACAAGCAGATGGCATTGACTGCATGACTGCAGCAAACTGAATAAAAACACAGGGTGGCCACTATCTTGCAGCATTGCTGGTGGTCACCCTATTAAAAAGGCCACAGAAGCTGGTATGATTAATAGTAAAACTTTTTCTCACCCTCCAAAAACTTTGCACAATTACATATAAAAGGCACAATGAATCTACAGTATTTACATAACTTTAGCATTTGATCTTAAATAGACTTTAAGGTGTAAACATAGCAGTCTTCTGTGGGGCCTTCCATTTTATTTTGTTACATTTTAGTGGACACAACTATAACAAGGAACACAAACACTTTATAAAGGGAAAATATAATGGTTTAACAGCAAAACACAAGAAGTTAGAGGAGAATATGTGTATCTTAGAAGTGCAGCTAAGTGAACCGGCACCCATTGGTATGGTGGTAGTTTCTTTGCATCAGGTTGAACCAGAATGGAGTAGCAAGGGAAAAAAATACTGTTAATCACACTAACACAATAGCAAGCACTAAGGAGGGAGGTTAACTTCATTAATTTTCACAGTGTTAATCAGTAGCAAAGTGGTTAAAACCAGAAAAATTCTAAGTTACATAGTTAGCTAGGCTGAAAAAAGACTCAAGTCCATCCAGTTCAACCATAATATAAAGTGACAAATGCAGTGTTACAGACTTGGCAACAAGGCAGGATGTGAGAAGTGCTAACTCCCAAGCTCTATAGATTATTGTCAATGAGCACATACTGTGTTTGTGCAGTGAGTAAAAAAGCAGACACTTGTACTAAATACAAAGGAATGATTAACCTCCTACAACTTTGCATTGCACTGTCTGGTTTTTTACTTTTCCTTTAAAATGACTCTGTGTACACATTAAAGTAAAACAGGCAGCAGATATAAAAAGCAGGCATATATTCACTTATATACTCTACAGAGCACCTTTACTTTTAGTCCAAGACTCGAAATCTAGAGTGCTCTTTTATGCAGATATCAGCCACCTTCTGTCATTGAGAACTCTAACCCATCCCCTCTTTTGGTCAGTAAGGCTATCTGTAAAAGTAATGAGACAGTAGAGAGAAGCTGAAGGAAGGAAGAGGCAAGAACTCTCAACCACAGATGTTGGATGAGATTTACAAAATAGAGTATATTGGGGCTCCGGGAGCGTTCTGCAGTTTGGATGCCTGTTTTTTTATATCTGCTGATTGTTTAGCATGTATAAAGTGACCACAAGGTCTCTTTTCTAACCAAAGAAGTAATTGGTTAATAAATTAAAGTGGAAGTAAACCCCCCTATCATTTTCAGCCAAGGAAGCTGCCATCTTTGCCTCTGTTTAATCTTCAACTGCCACAGTGCTGCACATGTGATCCGTTATGACACCAGCCATTGGATGGTTTGACTGTTTGGTTGAGAGCACAGCCAATGTGCAGTTATAGCATTCACGGCATGCCTTTTTTTTTTTTAGACTGTTAAATCGATGGGTTTACTTCCGCTTTAATGTGCATGTACACACACAATCTATTTTCAGTATATTTGACTTCATGCCTAACTGTGTACAGCTGTGTACAAATGCTTTTTGTGAATCTATTTCAAAATTTCTTTCCTGGAGATCCTACTAGAACCAACATTTTCTCCTGCTCGATTTTAGCAGCAGCATTGTCTACCTGCACACTTCTTCAGTTAACCATTGGAACTGCAGGAGGCACGCACAGGCCTGAAGGTTTATTAAATGTGAACCATGATGTGAACATCCTAAAAAATAGATTTCTTATCGTAAATCATGGGACACAGAGCCATAGTAGTTACTATGTGGGTTATAGGCCACCTTCAGGTGATGGACACTGGCACCTGCAGGTGATGGACAGTTTTTTCGCCAGTTTTTAAGGTGTTGGTCATGAGTAAAGATGTGCTGTGTTGACCTCCACTGGAGCAATCCTTGCTGGGGATAGTCATGCAGCCGGATCCATTCAAAGTGTCTTTTAGGCTGTATTGAATGGTACCTGGGCCTCGTGTCCAAAGAAACGAGGTCTTCCCTGTAAACGCTTCTCTTTTAGAGAGCTGGACCCTGGGATCCAGTACTTTTTGTAGTAAGGCCATAAAGTTTTACTGGCGGTGGTGCTATTACAGGTCCAGGATTGCGGGTTTCCTTGAGGATCCCCAGCTCCTGAAGGTTTAACGGAACCCACCGTGAAGCCTGAAGATTGGGTCTGTTGGTTTTACTACAGAAAACCCTGCTGCGGGAAAGGTAAGTGGAGTTTTTCTAAGAAATTTTTACATTTTCTTATGAATGTCTCCTTAGTAATGTTGTCATGCTTATATGTCACCACTGGGGGATGTATAGAGCACCTTCTCACTTCCTCAGAGAGCTCATGATGTGTCCGGAGCAGCAGCCTCCATTTCCTCCAGCCAGCAGCAGACCTCCGGTAAGTCGGGGGGGGGGTCCTACCCCCCAGATGCCCCCACCTGTGCTATTTGCTACCCCTCTTCACGAGGAAGAAGCAATATAAAAAAAAAATGAGCAGCACGCCACACTACTCGGCGGGTTCGAGGCTCTCCTAGCCATTTTTTCTCCCCTCTCTGTAAAGATCCCAGAGCCCCGCCCTCGCACGGGAAAACCCTTTTTTTGAAAGAGAGGAGGGGGGCCGTAGGCGATGGAGAGGGGTGGGGCTTAGCGCAGCGTTGGCGTCCCCCAATGCCCAGCACGGGAAAGAATGTTTTTAAAAGCACTAGTGTTATCGCTGCAAGCTGCGGAGGGACACAAGTGCGTAGAGGGGCATGAAAGAGGTTGGTGACACAAGCATTCTTTTTGACACATTTACTATTGCATCAGGCTGAGCATTAATAGCAGCGGCAGTGGCTGACTATTGCTCAAGCAATGGATGCGATTTCTTCTGGTAGTACCTCTGCTTTGTGCATCGGGCTATATTCATAAGGGGGGGTTGACCCCCCAAAAAAAGAGCTAAAAGGGACTCCTCAAGCTCTGGAAAGCCTACTCTTCAAATGGAAACCTCCCCTGAGAGGGGGTGGCTGGTCAGAGTGAGCATCAGTGCCATGAAATGTTTGCAGCTGTTTTCAACACTGCAGACCCTGTTCATTTTACTCTTTTCCATCAGCCATGGTAGGTTTTAAAAAAAGTTTAGCGACTTTAATCGCATCCCAGAGTGGTTAATCGCATCCCAGTGTTGTCAAGATGCGACAGGTTCTCTTACATTTTCCTAAGACCCTCAGACTGAGGAACTAGGGGCAGGAGAAGAAGATTTCCTCAGGGGACCGTGGTGAGGCTGATGACTCCTCTTCAGAGGTTTCAATTGCAGGAAAGTCAGCTTTCACAATCTGTAAGATTGATGGTACAATTTCTTGCTGAATGATCCGCTCCACATTTATGTACCCTTAACTGAGTGTTTGGGTTCGCTAAAGCCTCCTCAAGCTCTGCATGCTTTTTCCTGTCCATTCTTTGTTGGGAAATTCTTTTGTATCTGAAGGATCACCCAGATAAGCATTATTTTCTATTTCTAAAAAGTTTTCACACTTTATCCTATGGTAAAGAAAATTCTCTAAGCAGGGCATACCAGCAATTAATGCTACTGTATCCTTTGTGAGTAAGTTTGACTTGTCCGACAGAAAATACTCAAATACTTAGCGGATGCAATGGATAAAAGGTTGGAATTCCTATTAATAAAAAAAAAAAAAACTTTTTTTCTCTGGCTGGTTGAGTGTCTCAATTGGTTAATCGTTGAGAAACCAGTTTTAACAGGTGTTTAAGGTTATCCTGCTCAGCAGGTCCAGGAAGCAGCTTTGTGTTTGCAATAGTTGCTATGACAGATTGCAACTTCCCTAAGCATCATGCAAGAAGCTCCTGGCTAGTCTTCCCTCTTGTGGTAAAGACAGCTATCTGGGGATATTTTGGATATAGCCAAAGAATTTCTAGTAAAAGAAAGATACCCCTTTTTCCTTTTAAGTGAAGGAGTAAATGTATTTTTTATTTTAAAGCTCCTTCTTCTGTGCCAGGGGCATCAGCCTCCAGACAGTCACGACGGCCTCCGCCATCAGGTTCAAAGGGTAATCCTCTGGGTTAACCCCAGGGACAAAAGAGGTCTTGAGGAAGGAAGCCTACAAGATTCTGTAGCCTCCTTATGAGGAGGAGCCCCCGCTTGCTCAATAGGGAGAATTCTTCTGCAGTTCTCAGGGATCTGGCATCAAGACTAATGGGGGACTTCTCAATAGCTCCAACGTACAAACTGGAGTTCCAAGAGTTTCTCTCTCCTCGTTTTATCAGGTCAAACGTTCCTAAGGTTCCAGAGAAAAATAAATCTTTCTCTCTAGCATTGGACCATCTTTTAGCAAAAAGTGTTCATGGTGGCCCCATGTAAGAGCAGTGGTTGGGGTTTGGTTAAATCCAAATGGACATTCTAGATCTCAAAAATCTAAAATTCAATTGCTGAATATAATCTCTCCCTTTTTGCATGAAGTCAATCCAATCTATCTCCATCCAAAAAGGGGAGAACTTCTGGCATCAATCGATGTCAAAGATGCATATCTCCATATGTCTATTTCCTCGCTGACTAGTAATAGTTTCTTTCCGATCTAGCTGCTACACCTTGAGTACAAGGTTCTGGCTCCTTTTTTAGCCAGATTGAGGGCCTAAGGTATAACGATTATGGTTTACCTAGTCGATCTGTTCTTGTTGGGCCAGTCGGTAGCCCGCTTAGACCAAAAGTATGGTCACCACATTTGACTACCTGGAATATCTAGGTTGGATTCTCAACCTAGGAGGAATCTTCTTTAAAACATGAAGAAAATACTTGGGTCTGATCACAGGTACACCCAGAAAAGGGTATTCGTACCCCAGGCTAAGATCAGCACCATAAAGGACTGATCTAGGTAGTCAAAGCAAGATGTTTTTCTCCTATTCAGCTTTGCGTGAGGTTGTCGGGAAAAATGAAAAAACAGGTGAAACACCGCGCTGATCCCTACCAAAAACCTAGAAAATCACTAGTGATAATCAAATAAATATCATCAACATATAAAATTATAAGTAAAAAATACAAGTGATGATAAAACAATAAACCCTAAAGCAGCAGCTAAAAAATTGTGAGATATACACAATAAATGAACAAAATAATACAAAAAGCCGCGCTATTAACTAAATAATACAGAAAATAAGTGCAAATAAGAAAGTAAAACCTTAAAGCAGTATCTTATAATATAATCTAAATAGTGACCGTGAAAGTCCAGTGAATAGGTGAATGGAGACCTAAACGGTTTATGTGATATGGTCTAATAAATATTCAAGAAAAAGTCCAATGAAAACATAAATCCAAAGATGGCAAAGTGAAAATCCAAATAGTGACTGACGTGATCCACCACCATAAGTTGAATGTGCTTACCAGAGGGCAAGCTCAAATGGGCCCATAAGTAGATGTTATGATGAATCCCAGCCAGATGGACTCCAGATGCGGTCTCTTACACAGGGTTAACCAGGAACGGGAAACACGCTCACAATCCTCCTTGGAACCGATCGTACCAAGGAAATCTCCAGTGATACCAACAATCACTTAATGGCCAATAAGGACATGTAGAGAAGAAAAGGATGCTCCAATAGTGTGATATCAGAGTAACAGGTTTTATTAAAAAACAAAATGCTCCTACTTACATCAAAACAAAAATGGATGGGCAGGAATAAAAGATAAAAGCATGTGCCGGCCGGCAAATCGTACACCCGCTCAAACGCGGAACGCGATGACGTCAGCGCGTCAGCCTCCCTACGTCGTTTCATCCAATGACGTCTTCTGGGGAACGGGCGACGCACTGACTCATCGCAACTTTATAGACAACAGACAATCACGCCCTGATGTGACCCTCAATGGCGGATATGGTAAAAAATGGGCAATAAAAAATATCCACAGTAACACTGTTAAAAATCGCCGATCATATGTGGGATATATATAATCAATAACATTACTCAAAAAACACAATTGTGTACCAAACCAAATTGGCACACAAACTAGTAATTTGGACTGATTAAAAAATCACTAATGCTAAGCCGCCATCAACAGTCCGGGATAACGAGCTCCATCTTGTGGTGAAATCACAGAAGACATTCCCACTCACCTCATGATGGGCAAAAACATATAAGGGTACCACCTCAAAATGTTTTATAAGGTTAAGATGGAACTCATAACAAACCTATAGATTAGAGATAAAACTAGGTACTCACACACCTAGTGAATGAACCCATACCAAATCCAACATGTGGATAGATATTGGAGAAATTGGTTTTTCTGTGGACTAATGAGCAGCTCACAAAGTAGTGGGGGTCATAAAAACTCCCATATCTGGATGTAAAATAATTAGTATGACCAGCAAAAATATAATTGGGGGGATAGTTGTAAAAACTAGAATATACAATATAAAATACAGAAAATAGTGGTTAAACCTCCCTAGAAGGGAGAGTGAGTGATTAAGGGGGAACTAGATCCGCCATTGAAAGACCGCACCCAACAGTCTACCAAATCGCAAGACCGCACCTTACAATCTACTTAATCACAATAAATGCATCAGATGGGAATGATATGAAAAACCCCAAATATAGAATCAGAATGATTATGGGAATCACCAAACCTCTGACTTTAAAGTTATTGAAAAGTCAGAAAATAAAAATAAAAAATGAAAAGATGTCGGGAAAGATGGTGGCTTCATCCAAGGCCGTTCTTTATGCTCAGTCTCATTCTAGATTGCTGCAAAGCAGTATCCTATCAGCTTGAAACAGAGAATTCAAGCTCTACATTCCCAATGTGTCTGACTCCAAAACCAACGGCCACAACACCCTGATAGCGCTTGATCTTGTGTGATCTTGGAGGCTAAGCAGGGTTGGGCCTGGTTAGTACCCGGATGAAAGACCACCTGGAAATACCAGGTGCTGTAGGCTGGGTGCGCCGGAGCCTCAGTTTATGGTTAACATCCAAAAATCTGCGAAGGGGAAAATCCTTCTTTCAGTTACCTGGGAAATAGTATCTACATATGCCAACCTTTTTTAGTTTAGGTAGGGGGACAGTCCAGGAAGCTGTCCAGGAGAAGTGGCCTAGGTCAGAAATGGCCTTGTCCATTAACATTTTAAAAATTCAAGCAAAACACTTGGTTCTGAGGACCTGAACGTTCAGCAGGCGGACTAATTGAGTCGCCAGCAGTTTTTCCTGGGAGAATGGTTCCTTCACCCCGATATCTTCCTGTCAATATGCCAAGTATGGGGGATCCCAGACATAGATCTGTTTGCGTCCAGGATCAACAAAAAAGATTGACAACTTTGTGTCACGAACAAAGGATCCGCTAGATTGTGGAACGGATGCCTTGCTATTCCCGTGGAATCGGTTCTCACTGATTGTGCATTCCCTTCTATTCTGCTTGCATCCACAACTTCTTCACAGGATCAAGCAGGAAGGGAAATAGTTGATTCTTGTGACCCCCAGCGGGGTCCAGGAAATCTTGGTATGCAGAGATCGTAGAGATGGCAGTAGGGAACACATGGACGGGCCAGACTTTCTCTCACAAGGTCCGGTATTCCATCCCACTTTACAAACACTAAATTTAACGGTTTGGCTATTGAGACCCACACTCTGAAGAAGCGTGGGCTGTCAGGTTCGGTAGTTTTTTTACCTTGGTATATGCAGAGCCAGCCTCCATGGTTATATATTATGGAGTCTGGGAAACATATGTCTCCTGGTGTGAAACCAGGAGCTGCACCCCAGGAAATAAGTCTAGATAGAGTCCTTGATTTTTTCTGCAGATGATATGAGAAATAAAGCTGGCCTTGAGTGCTTCTAAGGACAGGTCTCTTGCATCCTTTGGTCCATAACTTTATTCAGGGGGTAACTCGGCTTAATCTCCGGTTAACCGCTTCCCGACCGCCTAACGCAGATATACTGCGGCAAAATGGCACGGGCAGGCAAAATCACGTACCTGTACGTGGCCCTTTAATTGCCTGCCCAGCGGCGCGCTCGCGACCCTGTCGGGGGCTCCGTGACCACGGCCGCGGGACCAGCGGACCCGATCGCCGCTGGTGTCCCGCGATCGGGGTCACGGAGGTGAAGAACGCTTCCTACTCTGCCTGTCATTGATTGGCTGTTCCCGGTCATTGGGAAAGCCGATCAATGACGTCAGACGTCAGCTCCGCCCCCTTATGTAAAAAAACACACACACGTCACAGCCCATAACCCCTCCCCTCCCCCTAGTGGTTAACTCTTTCACTACATCTGTCATTTATACAGGAATCAATGCATTTAAATAGCATTGATTGCTGTATAAATAACAATGGTCCCAAAAATGTGTCCACCATAATGTCGCAGTCACAATAAAAATCGCTGATCGCCGCCATTACTAGTAAAAAAAAAAATATTAATAAAAATGCTATAAAACTATCTCCTATTTTGTAAACGCTATAACTTTTGCGCAAACCAATCAATAATCACTAATTGCGATTTTTTTTTACCAAAAATATGTAGAAAAATACGTATCGGCCTAAACTGAGGAAAAAACATGTTTTTTTATATATTTTTTGGGGATATTTATTATAGCAAAAAGCAAAAAATATTGCATTGTTTTCAAAATTGTCGCTCTATTTTTGTTTATAGCGCAAAAAATAAAAACCGCAGGGGCGATCAAATAACACCAAAAGAAAGCTCTATTTTTGGGAAAAAAAGGACGCCAATATTGTTTTGGAGCCACGTCGCACGACCGCGCAATTGTCAGTTAAAGCGACGCAGTGCCGAATCGCAAAAAGGGGCCTGGTCCTTTGGCTGCCAATTGGTCCGGGGCTGAAGTGGTTAAGTAACCCCTGAACCCTTGGGACTTGAATTTAGTTTTGTCGGCATTACAAAACAGCCTATTTTAGGGCTGATACGACATATGCGCCTGGTCCTTTTTTTGACAAGGAAACAATTTTTCTGGTATCCATTACTGCTGCAAGAAGGGTATCAGTATTGGCTGCTCTTTCTTGTAAAGAGCAATATTTTTGTTGTTCACAAGGATGAGGTAGTATTGCGTCCTCATCCTAACTTTTTACCAGGTAGTATCAGGTTTTTATCTAAACCAGGATATTTTTCTACGCCTTTTTTCCAGAAGCCTGTTCTTTGGAAGAAAAATCACTACATTTTTTTGATGTGGTGAGAGCAGTCAATGTCTACTTAAAGGCGATTGCTCAGATTCGGAAAACTGATGTTTTTATTCGTGTTGCCTGAAGGTCCTAAAGGAGGATAGGCAGCATTGAAATTTACTATTCTAAATAGATTCGACAAGTAATCGTTCAAGCTCATGGTTAAAGAGATGGATTCCACCCTCTCAAATCAAAATGCACTCCTCTAGGGCTGTTAGTGCTTCCTGAGCAGTGCATCACCAAGCCTCCATGGCTCAAATCTGTAAGGCCGCCATTTGGTCTTCAGTCAATACATTTACCAGATTCTATCAAATAGATGTAAAGGTCAGGAGGATATCGCCTTTGGGCGCAGTGTACTGCAGGCTGCAGTATTAGTCCTCTATTCTCTTATTGCCCTACTTTTTGTTGTGTAGCTCTCCCTTCAGTTGGCATTGCTATGGGACATCCCACATAGCAACTACTTTGGCTCTGTGTCCCGTGATGTATGATAAGAAAATAGGATTTTTAAAACAGCTTACCTGTAAAATCCTTTTCTTTGAAGTACATCATGGGACACAGAGGTCCCTCCCTTCTTGGGTATAGACGTGTATTGCTTTGCTACAAAACTAAGATACTCCCAGTAGTGGGAGGGGTTATATAGGGAGTGCACTTTTTATTTTAGGGCGTGCCAGTGTCCATCACCTGAAGGGGGCCTATAACCCACATAGTAATTACTATGACTCTATGTTCGTGATGTACTTCAAAGAAAAGGATTTTACGGCAGGTTTCCGGCGTATAAGAAGACTTTTTAACCCATGAAAATCTCCTCAAAAGGCGGGGGTCGTCTTATACGCTGGGTATCGTCTTATAGGGCGGACTGGAGAATCCATGATCGCCGTGGGGGGAGCTCAAAAACGGCCGTGGCCGCATCATCGCTGTATTAAGAACAAGAAGTGAGCAGGCTGCAAGCGCCCGGGATGCCCGGGAAGACGAGATAGAGCGGCCCAGAAAAACACGCCTCCTTCACCCGTCTGGCCCACCCATCCCATTACCATACCTCCCTCTCCGACTCCCAGATCTTTTGCTCAGATCTTTCGCTCCTGAGGACTGCAGTGAAGCGGCGCAGGTGCGCACGTGCAAGATTTGAGAGGCAGAGAAGGAGGTATGGTACGGTAATAGGATACAAGGGCGGACCAGAGGGGTGAAAGGGGCGTGTTTGCGATACCGCTCTGATAGTCTTGGAGACTGGGAGGGCTGGGCATGCAGGGAGAGGAACATTGCATAAACTGGCTTGTGGGATACAACCCTAATTGTTGTCCAGACACCTTGTGTGAGTAATTTATTTTCCGGGAAATATAAAATAATTCTGGGGGATATAAAATCATTCTGGGGGATATAAAAAATATGGTAAATATTTTAATGAAAATAACAGTAGTCCTTAAAGGGGAACTATACTCTATCTGAACACTACTGTACACTACTAGTCTTATACGGAGAGTATATCCCAAACTCTATATTTTAACTGGAAAAGTTTGGGGTCGTCTTATACGCCCAGTCAGAATATACCGCCCGAAAATACGGTAAGCTGTTTTATAAATCCTATTTTAGCGTTTTCATACACTTTAATGTGAAACCCTATAGTCCATAACCCTAAAGTGAGATAACACAATTATTTTGCTATTTATGTATACATTCACAGGGCGACTTTTGGATATTCTTCACACAAAAGGACAACGGGGTTATATAGTCTTTTTGGAAAGTCTGGAGTTTTACTACCCAGAACTCTACAAACTCGTAACAGGAAAAGAACCAACAAGAAGATTTTCTACTATAGTAGGTAAGTATGGTCTTATAATAATGTATTTATACAGGTTGTAGACAGACAGGCATTCTCAGACCTTCTACCTTTATATCCCATTGAACAACATCCTGCTGGCCCTGTGGGAAAGCAACAAATTTCTGCAACTTTTGGTAGTTTTACTACCCAGAACTCTACAAACTCGTAACAGGAAAAGAACCAACAAGAAGATTTTCTACTATAGTAGGTAAGTATGGTCTTATAATAATGTATTTATACAGGTTGTAGACAGACAGGCATTCTCAGACCTTCTACCTTTATATCCCATTGAACAACATCCTGCTGGCCCTGTGGGAAAGCAACAAATTTCTGCAACTTTTGGTAGCACTGTGAAAAAATCATGCCTTTCTAGAACTCTCTTTGGTTTTTTGATCTTCAATTTAAATCTGTTAAAGGAACCTGATTCTTGTTCTCATATCAAAGGCTATCAAATCACTGATCCCCTAAGGAGGTAAACAACAACTGCTAATGATAGAGGATTGGATTTTCTAGGTCAGCCCTTCTCAACCAGGCTTTCATGGCAGAGTGTTGCGTTCTAAAATCTTTTCCCACCTTTTGGCTCACCAGAAAAACCTTTCTCATTGCTACTGCTACTTGAAGCGCATTGTGAATCATCCAGTCCCCAGCCTTGCTCAACTGCCTGCCTTGAGTGACCTGATCGCCTACGATCCTGTCCAGCACCTACTGCCTGGGTTTATGAGTACACTAGGCCTTGCCTTATATTGATTTGAGTTACTTACAGTTACTCAGTGCGACATGTCTATTAAAAAGTGTTCAGAGCACAGTCCGACAGCATCAGGTGACCTTCTGTCAGAAACCATGAATCAGACTGAGACAGAAGTACAGTTAAATCTCACTTGTTTAATAATAATAAAAAAAGGTAAACATAGTCAAAACATAGCCAGAATTCAGGAACTGGAACAGATAGTCAGACAAGCCAAAACATCAGGGAGCCAGAGAACAGCGTAGTAGAACAGCAAGCGGGATCTGGAGCCAGAAGAAATGTCAGCCAAGCAAGTCTTTAACAGGAACACAGAAAAGCGCCTCTAGAGATGTGACCAAGGCGAAGGCAGAGATCATCTGGGCTGGACCGCTTAAGTAGGCAGGACTGACGAGCAGGATATCATCAACAGAGTCACTGTGGAGAGATAGGAGCTGGCATTTAGCCGACAGCTGAGCAGCCAGCTCAGAGAAGGAAGGGCTGAGCCCAGCCCTGACAGTACCCCCGCCTTAAATGACCCCTCCCCCTCAGAGGACCACCAGGCTTGAGGTGGTGAAGCCACAGCCGGACGCCCACAGTTAGAATGTCGGCGCCTCGGAGAGGAGGGGGAGAGGAGAAGTGCTTTGTGAGCCTGCCTAGCTGGACTGTGGGACAGGTTAGGGTCTGATTATTAAAAGTCAGCAGCTACACTTTTTAAAGTTCCTAACTTTTCAATGGGTGGAACTCATCACTTAAATGATTCAATTTCTCTGACATAAACTGAATAAGAGTGTAGGTATGATTCCGCAATACAGTTTACAGTATCAATCTTAATCCAGCTGTAGTCTCTACATGTTTCGTGGTGACCCACTTCTTCAGGAGTATGAATCAGAGGATATGTTATATAGGAGGAAGCAGATATATAAGAGACATGCATATAACAAGCTAAAAGAAATCAATCCGCTTCCAGGTTTTATTGTCAAAGCTTGAACAAGCTGAAGTTAGAAGCTGATTGGCTACCATGCACAGCTGCACCATATTTTGCACACTCCAGTTTTAGTAAATCAACCCCAATGTCTCTCTTTTGGATATTGGGACCCCTATTTAAATAGGATAATCCTTATCAGCAATTTCTATGCCTTCGCTGCCTGAGCGTGAGGCTTGCACTGTGTTTTCCAGAGTAATCTAAAACTAGACCTAGCTGGTTACCGCTATTGTTATCAATAATTTAGAATTGGAATCTTCACGGCCTACTCCTGTAGTCTGTATTTGACCAGGTTCTGCAAACTATAGTTTCCAGTCTGACTGATGCTGTATGCTCTGCTATGGGCCTAGAGTATACCTGCTGTACCAGGTGTAGAGTCTATTAGAGCTCATGCTACTGAAAAGACCATACCTTACAGTGCCTTTAAAAAGTATTCATACCTTTTGAAATTTTCCACATTTTGTCATGTTACAACCAAAAACTTAAATGTATATGTGATAGACCAACACAAAGTGGCACATAATTGTGAAGTGGAAGGAAAATGATAAATGGTTTTCAAAAAGTTTTACAAATAAATATCTGGCGTGCATTTGTATTCAGCCCCCCAAAGTCAATACTTTGTAGAACCACCTTTTGCTGCAATTACAGCTGCAAGTCTTTTTGGGATGTCTGTACAAGCTTTGCACATCTAGAGAGGGACATTTTTGCCCATTCTTCTTTGCAAACTAGCTCAAGCTCTGTCAGATTGGATGGAGAGCGTTTCTGAACAGCAATTTTCAAGTCTGTAGCTCTGGTTGTATGTTTAGGGTTGTTGTCCTGCTGGAAGGTGAACCTCTGCCCCAGTCTCAAGTCTTTTGCAGGCTCTAATGGCGAGTACACACGATTGGAATTTCGGCCAGCAAAAGACAGATGAGAGCTTTTCATCGGAAAATGCGACCGTGTGTAGGCTCCATCGGAATTTTGTTGGCCGAATTCCTGCCAGCAAAAATTTGAGAGCATGTTCTCAATTTTTTGATGGAAAAATCGGAAATTCCAATCGTGTGTATGCAATTCCGACACGCAAAATTCCGGCGCATGCTCGGAAACAATTTGACGCATGCTCAGAAGAAGCATTAAACTTCCATTTCATAGTGCCGTTGAACGTGTTGTATGTTGCAGTGTTAGTGACCGTCGGAATTTGGTGTGACCGTGTGTAGGCAAAACAGTTTGAGCAGAATTCCATCGGTATTCCGACGGGAAAACCATCAGAGCTTTTTCCGACGAGAATTTTGATCGTGTGTACGCGGCATAACAGATTTTCTTCTAAGATTGCCCTGTATTTGGCTCCATCCATCTTCCCATCAACTCTAACCAGCTTCCCTGTCCCTGTTGAAGAAAAGCATCCCCACAACATGATGCTGCCACCACCAGGTTTCAAGGTGGGGATGGTTCAGGGTGATGTGCAGTGTTAGTTTTCTGCCACACATAGCATTTTACTTTTAGGCCAAAAAGTTACATTTTGGTCTCATCTGACATAAAATTCACATAAAATACATTTACGTTTTTGGTTGTAACATGACAAAATGTGGAAAATGTCAAGGAGTATAAATACTTTTTCAAGGCACTGTATATCCTCTGTATTTGAAAAGCTCCCCTCCCTATATCCTCTGTATTTGAAAAGTCCCCCAAAAAGATTGGGACTGAGAAGAAGCATTTTCCCTCTGATAGGGATTAACTTGACAAATTTTCCCTATTTACTGTGAACTTTTCATTTCTTCACATTAATGGGCATTTCATCAGTTTGGTTGATGCTTTACCTTTAGTAACTTCACTGATAAACAGACTCCCTATTTAAGTCTCAGTTTGAATTGAACTCAAACTACTCTCCATCTTTTGTCGAGACATGGTTTCTGAAACCATGTCTCAATGGATAACATTTTTTAAAAAGAACTCCATAAACGCAAGTCCAAATCCTCGGGCTTTGACACTTGTTGAACAAATGTTTGAAGCCTTCACTTAAAGGTTGATTTAAAATGATATGCTATTCCTATTTCCCTTAATGGACATTAAGAAAAAGATTTTGTGGCAAATACAAAAATCTTATTTTACTTCACTTACCTGGAAACTGCAGGAATTCTTTCTGTCATCTATGAGATTTCTTAACAATTCCATACTACTGGCAGCCTTCCTTCTAGTTATGGCTGCCGTATGAGCTTTAATGCAGTATATAATCTTGCCAGCATACTACAAACATTTACTATCTGTTGACATCTGTTTGACATATGTTGTTATATACACTATATTACCAAAAGTATTAGGACGCCTGCCTTTACACGCACATGAAATTTAATGGCATCCCGGTCTAAGTCCATAGGGTTCAATATTGAGTTGAACCACTCTTTGCAGCTATAACAGCTTCAACTTTTCCAGGAAAACTGTCGACAAGGTTTAGGAGTGTGTCTATAGGAATATTTGACCATTCTTCCAGAAGCACATTTGTGGGGTCAGGCACTGACGTTGGACAAGAAGGCCTGGCTGGCAGTCTCCGCTCTAATTCATCCCAAAGGTGTTCTATCAGGTTGAGGCCAGTCAAGTTCCTCCACCCCTAACTCGCTCATCCATGTTTTTATGGACTTTGCTTTGTGCACTGGTCCAAATCATTTGGTGAAGAGGGGATTATGGTGTGGGGTTCCTTTTTCAAGGAAGAACTCTTAAGGCGTCAGCATACCAAGACATTTTAGAAAATGTCATGAACCAAACTTTGTGGGAACAGTTTGGGGATGGACCCTTCCTGTTCCAACATGACTGCGCACCAGTGCACAAGGCAAGGTCCATAAAGACATGGATGAGCGAGTTTGGAGTAGAGGAACTTGGCTGGCCTTCTTAGAGTCCTGACCTCAACCCAGTAGGACACCTTTGGAATTAATTAGAGTGGAGATTGGGAGACCAGTCTTTGTGTTCTTTTTGGTCAGCAGTGGCTTTTGCCTTGGAACTCTCCCATGGATGCCATTTTGCCCAATCTTTTTCTTATTGTTGAATCATGAACACTGACCCTAAAGCGTAACTCCACTTTTGTTGTGAAAAAAACATTTCCCTCTGGGTGATCTATGTATATTGCAGGGATTATAACAAACTTTATAGAAATCACTGTTTGTTCCTCTGTGCCTCTGTTCTGAGTGGGTCTAATGGGAGTGGTTTAATAATTATCAGTCAGCTGCTGCACCTGCAGGGCACTAATAAGGAAATCCGCTGGGTCTGCATCCCTTTAGACATGTTCCTATTGGTATTTCACCAAAAATTTAATGACAGAAATCTGACTTGTATGTTAGGCAGACTTCTGGTAAAATTGATGAGCCAATCATATAAGCAGGAAATTATGTTTCTGGGGTGTGTTGAGTACACATTCTGTGTACAGAACAACTCCAGGTAGCCATAATGCATTGCATTTTCAGAAAATTACAGCGGCTGCAGATTAAAAAGGAAAGGTAATTTTTAATAACATTCAATTACAATATGACTTGTGTCTCAGTTATATACGCTATATTCTTTTTTCTTTACTTGATATTTTTTTCCCCACGAAAGTGGAGTTACCCTTTAACCTCCCTGGTGGTATGATTATTTCTGATTTTAGGTGCTGAAAGCATGGAAATTTGGCGTTTTATATTGTAGGCCTGTAATTCTTAGGAATAACTCACTTAAATTTGTCCAAACCAGAGTCTAGTAGACATCCCAGGTATGATAAAGTTTGAAACACAAAATCATAAATTACAATATAATAAATAACTATAAATATTTATAACAATTAATAATCATAAAAATTATTCAATAATGTAATCAAATCAAAAACAGTGAAATTTGCTCAGTTGTAGAATTGTCGCTGTCATTAGATTTAGTGTTTGATGACGAATTTCCCTACAAATCATTATCGCTCAATTCTGCAAGTGATTCTAATCTATTATAGCTTTTGACCACTTTTAACATAAAGGGAAATTTTTTGGTTGCTATGGACAATCTCCAAATTCCAGTTAGAAAAAAATGTATTTACAATATAAAAGTGCATGCAGGGCACTGGACAGACAACTAGGGACATAGGGGATGTGTAATTTTTTTATACAGTACTGTAATCTTACAGATTACAGTACTGTATATGTATTGTGTGTTTTTACTTATTTGAATTTGGCGGCGTTCTCCGCTCCCATGCGTCGCAACGTCGCAGGGAACGGAGCTCGGCGGCACTGTGTGAATCGAGCGAGGAGACAGCTCGCTCACACAGCGGGGAGACATCGCAGGATCCAGGGGACAAGGTAAGTAACTTTCCCTGTACTTCCCCTGGATACTGCGATACGTTCCCAAGTGTGGCTCTGGGTTACCGCTAATGGTACTGGAATTCCACCCCGAGCCAGGCTCGGGAATACCGCCAGGGAGGTTAATTGAAGCAAGTTAGGGCTGCAGTTCTTTAGATGTTGTTCTGGGTTATTTTATGACCTCCTGGATGAGTCATCATTGTGCTTTTGGAGTAGTTTTGAGAAGGTTCACCACTGTACACCAAGTTTTCTCCTTTTGTGGATAATGGCTTTCACCGTGGTTCGCTGGAGTCCCAAAGCCTTAGAAATGGCTTTGTAACCCTTTCCAGACTAATATATGTAAACTACAGTACATTGTTTCTCATCTGTTTTTGAATTTCTTTAAATCATGGCATGATGTGTTGCTTGATGTGGTGTGTTGCTTTTTGAGATCTTTTAGCATGCTTTACTTTGTCAGACAGCTTCTATTTAAGTAATTTCTTAATTCAACAAGTCTGGCAGGGATCAGGTCTGGGTAAGGCAAGTGAAATTGAACTCAGCTTTCCAAAAATTGTGGTTAATCACAGTTCATTAATGATTTAGCAAGGGGGCAATTACTTTTTCACATAGGGCCAGGCCATATCATCCCATAATACATGAAATCATCATTTAAAAACTGCATTTTGTATTTACTATCTTTGTATACTATTAAAATTAATTTGATTATTTGAATCATTTAAGTGCAACAAATATGCAAAAAATAAATAAAAGGGGCAAATACTTTTTCACACAACTGTATGCATGTTTTCTGCTGTGTAGTCAGCCCAAGTTTGCTAGTGAACAAATACAGGAAATGAGACTACAAAAGTCAGAGCCAACCCAGAGGCAGGAGAGACACCTGCTTTGGGTTCTGTGGTGGAAATGGCTCAACTGGGCCAGGAACCTCTCATGTTTCTGCTCTCCATCTGTAGGCAAATTAGCCCCATTGACAATGGTCACCAGGGCAAACAGTGAATCCTTCAAGACCTTTAGAATTCCATTAGTGTGCAGCACCAAAAGCGTCAGTGCTTGCATCCAATTCATGTACCTGTCACAGACAGGAACATACATTTTTCTGTGTCTACACTGGGAAAAGAGTGTCCGCGTCTTCTATACTATGGGTGAGCAGAGCCTAATGGGGTACTGAGTGACTAGTTCCCAATCAGGTCCTTTGGAATCTGCTCTCTGTTGTGCACTGTCACTCAAAAGCGAAGCAGACTTGATGGGAAACAATCTTAAATGCATCATATGCATCACATATTGCAAGAAAATATTGTTTTGTTGTGCAGATCTGAATACCTTTTTGTAACAACTTGCACTTAAATTGCATCACACCTGTTATTTTAATAGGCTGCTATATTAATAACTTTAAACAGCTGACTGAAAGTGGCACCAGGCTGTAAACAATAATAGTTTAAACTGAAAATCTGTTGACTGTCTGTTTGATATTGACCGTGTTCTTTCTTTTTTTAGTTGAAGAAGGGCATGAAGCTCTCACACAGTTTCTGATGAATGAAGTCATCAAGCTGCAGCAGCAGTTAAAAACTAAAGAAGTTCAGAAATGTGAACTTGTAGCTAACTCCAGACAGCTTGAGGATGAACGGAAGCAGCTAAAGCTTGTTAACTTGGAGCTGTTAACATTTCAGGAGCGTTACAACAAAATGAAAGAAGAGCGAAATAACTGTAATGATGAGTTAATTAAAGTGAAGGATGAAAATTATAATTTAGCAATGAGGTATGCTCAACTCAGCGAGGAGAAGAACATGGCTGTTATGAGAAGTCGAGATCTGCAACTTGAGGTGACATTTATAGATTTTTATTTGAAATTCACAAAGGAAACCTAACATTTCAAATGTGATTGAATATTTATTTTTAATTCTATAATTCTTAAAAAAAAATGAATATGTCATATTATTGTACCAGCATTTGATATATTTAATATATTAATTCACTCACCTCTAAGACATCTTTTATTCCAAACCAAACATGCCCCGTGTTTCCAGCTTTTTATTGTAGGTAAGACTTTCCATTTCCTTTATAAAGTTTCCAGCCATTGGAACAAACTCCATAACACCTGTCTCATTTTTACAGTGTGGTGCCCAGAACTATACCTAATATTCATTCCATCCTAGTTTATAACTTATTGCAAATCCTTCTGCTCCTATTTAAACGTTCATTTTACAGCTTAAGTATTAGTGGTTTTTAACACAGTATGCTGCATTGCAATTGCATTTCCCAGTTACTTAGAATCTTTTGGTTTATGATTTTTTGCTTCTATTTTAGTTGGAGTATATTAGTTATTTGTATGACTCACTGGCATGTCCACTTAATTTGCTGGAGAAACTTGAGTGTCCTGGGATCTTTGCTGTCCCTCAGTAGATTTATTTCTATTTCTCTGGTTATTGAATTGCTTTTTGATAGTTTTTAGACTAGTAAATGCAAAGAGTGAACTGGTTTTGGGGAATTAAAAAAAAAAAAAAACAGGTACACCCTGTGTATACAGTTTCTGCAGTAATTTTAAAACAGCAAGAAAAAATGGAGCTAAGTTCTTTCAGTTCATAACATTCCTATGTTTTTTCCTAAATTCTCCCACAAGTATGATGCATGAATAGTGCAGATTACCACAGCTACTGCATAGAATTTTTCATAAGGTTCCTGCTTTTACTTTAGACCTTCTAATTACTGTTCGAGATTTTTAACCACTTGACCACCGGAAGGTTTTACCCCCTTCATGACCAGGCAATTTTTTGCTATTCAGCACTACTTTAACTGACAATAGTGCGGTCATGTAACACTGTATACAAACAAAATATATATCATTTACTCACAAATATAGCTTTCTTTTGGTGGTATTTGATCACCACTGTTTTTTTTCAATTTTTTTATTATATAAATAAAAAAAGACAGAAATATTTGAAAAAAAATAAATATTTTCTACTTTCTGTTATAAAACATATCCAATTTAAAAAAAATAAAAATCGGCGGGGGCGGCTGCAGCAGCCATGGATAGATTCATTCATAGCATGAGCTCTATCTCTATCTACTCGCTAGTGACACCATTGGTGTGTGCAGCCTATGGCATTAGTGTTTGCACCCCAGAGCACAAACACACATGCGTGTATATCAGAAGAGCAGTGGACGGTGTCAGTAGAGCAAAGTTTGGGGTCAGTAGGGCAGTGGACAGTGTCAGTCGTTTTTTTTTTCATTCTTTTTTATTCTTTTTTAAAATGTGATTTTTTTCAATATCATTTTTTTATTATTTTTTTACAATTTTTTTTAGGAGCCCTGTTATGGGGCTTTGGTGAAATATCAAGGGTCTAAACAGACCCCTGAAGTCTCACTTTTGAGACAAAGCATGAAACGGAGGACAGAGATGAGGCCTGAGGTAAACACAGTTTACTGTGCTTCAGTTAGGAATGTAGACATTAGCCATTGGTACAGATCACTCACTGTGTTCATTCAGAAGAGGAGAGGAAGGAAGCTGGCAGCACTACAGGGGGGGAGAGTAAGCAGGGGGTATTGGCACCACACAGGATGATTAGGTGTGTGCCCAGGCACATCCAGCACACCCTGTGCGCACACCTATGAGTGACACTAATACAGTGATCAGATGATCAGATATAATAACACTGTACACTGACGTAATGTGTGCTGCTTTTGCTTACAGATCTGGCTGTTTAAGAAACAGCCAGACTGCTGCTCTGTGTACAGAGTCACATGTGTTTGTAAACACAGAACTCAGTTCTGTGATTGGCTACAGCTGATCAACAAGTCCACAGCCAAAATCATTGGCCGGGACCTGCTGACAAAATCGCATTGTAGCCATTGACAGGGGGTGTGAGCAAGCGCCCCTAACTCGGTACAGGCTGGATCACGTACATCCAGCCTGCCGTGCCACAGTAAATGTACTGTGGCCAGGCAGATAGAGGTTAAAATATTGTTTTTAAACTTAAAGTGGGCCTAGCACTCCAAGTCAGCTTATTTAGTGTGCCCACCCACTTGCTAAAATGCTGCATTGAACGGCAAAAAGAAAAATCAATAAATCCAGCCATATGCAAAAAGATCACTCAATTTGCTCATCAAAGCTAAATAATGTGGATTGACAAATCTGCAATGCCGGCAATGGTATTCTGACAGCCAGCACCCACAGCTGTCAGATTACCCCAATAGTGACTGCGTCTGTATAACAAATGCTAAAGTGACATAATACAATCCTATGATAGTCTTGATTTACTAATATACAAAACTTAATTTGCACCCCTCTAATATTTGAACATTGATTTTCTTGCTCTATAAGACAGTTCTATCAGGAATGGATTAAGTGATGCCAAGTACTTGCCGACCAGCTTCTGAACTTAACCCCTGTACTCCAATGATGAAAGTCTTTGTTGATTTGAGTCTCCTGTGCAGCACCAAACATTAGACAGATAGTTGTTGTCGATTGGTGGTTCCAGAATACTTTTATAAATAGAGGTGCATGCACAAATGTTGCACTTTGTTTAAATTTTTTAACTATTTTCAGTCACAGAATTTTCTTAAACTCATCTCTTTGAATAAATGCAGACTGATCGCCTGAAACACCATTTAAATAAAGTGGAAGAAGAGTGTAAACTGGAAAGAAACCAGTCCCTCAAATTGAAAAATGACATAGAAAATCGCCCAAAGAGGGAACAGATGATGGAACTTGAGCATGAAAATGAAATGCTAAAAATAACGATACAAGAGTTTCAATCAATGATTCAGGTAAATTCATTTTACCCCTACAATGAAACATGAAAAGTGTGCTTAAAGTTGAATTTAGCCTCCCAATAAAAAATATGTGCAGCAGCACTTAATCATAAGTGCATCATTGTTCACAGTTTTTCATAGTCCCCCTACAAAGTCCCACAAAGGTTTGTCCATGTCCACTTAATGCAGCTTCTAGTGATGGTGTAGCACCTATGCTGCACTGTTCCTGAGTTCAAAGCAGAGTTGCCACTCTCATGAAGGCTGTGCCTGCTTGTATAACAGTGGGGTGAATAAAATGTTCCAGAGGGTGTGGCTATAAGCATTGTTGTTGCTGATTCACAAGCCTTTTACTTTTATGAGGCTTGTGCATCACACAGTAACTGGATTTGATACTTGTTACTCACAGAAGCCTTTAAATGTACTTTAAAGGATAAGACACAGCTGACAACGGAAGCCCCATAGTAAGTCTATAGGTGATGTCACTCCCCATTCATTTCACAGCCGTTGTCGGCTGTGTCCTCGGCAGAGCTTCCGCCGCTGGAGACCGGACCAGAGCTGCTTCAAAAAAGGTATGTATACTGATTTCTTCTTTATAGGGATAGATAGGTTAGGCTTTTATCGCTAAATGTCTGTAGATGTATCAATTTTAGTGTTAGGGTGGACTTATCCTTTCAGGCTGGTTCACACTGGTGCGACATATGCTCCGACTTTGAGAGCACATGTCGCATGACGTTTACAAATCAATGGTTCCCTATGAGAGCCATCTTAACTTGTCCGACACAAGTTGGTCCAACTTTAAAAAAGGTTCCTGCAATACTTCGGTCTGACTTTGATCCGTTTTCAGCCCATTCAATATCATTGACGTCAGATCAAAGTTGGATCCTCTTCGTTCTAACCATCCAACTTGTGACATCCGACATGATGATTACGTCCGGGTTCACACTGGCACGACAAACGCTCCAACATTGGGAGCACATGACGTGTGAAAAGTAATGTTTCCCTATGAGAGTCATCTTAACTGGTCCGACAGTCAGAAAGACTTTGAAAATGGTCCAGGCACTACTTTGGTCTGACTTTGATCCTACTTCAGCCCATTGAATATCACTGAAGTCGGATCAAAGTCGTATTGCAGTCTTAACTGATCCCACTTTGGCATGCGGCTTGTGCTCTGATGATCTTGAAGGGGAACTCCATGCCATAATAAACAAAAACCGGCATGGGTTCCCCTCCAAGAGCATACCAGGCCCTTCCATCTGGTATGGATTTTAAGGGGAACCCCATGCTGAAAAAACGGTGTGGAGCCCCCCGAAAATCCATACTAGACCCTTATCCAAGCATGCAGGTCAGGAAAGGGGGTGTGTATAAGCGAGCGCCCCCTCCTGAACCGTACCAGGCCACGTGCCCTCAACATGGAGGGGTGGGTGCTTTGGGGCAAGGGGGTCCTGCGCCAAAAGTCAGATCCCTGTTCATTGAAGTCGAACTGATGTCGGACTTCAAGTCGAAGGGCAAAGTTGGATCCAAAGTCGTACAACTGTCATGTCGTGCCAGTGTGAACCCGGCCTACAGCAGCAGGAAAAGGAACTCCACAGCAAATTTTAAATAAAAAACCACCATGGGTTCCCCCTCCAAGAGCATACCAGGCCCTTCGGTCTGATATGGACTTTAAGGGGAACCCCCTACGCCGAAAAAAGGTTGTGGGGGTCCCCCCAGAATCCATACCAGATCCTTATCTGAGCACGCAGCTCGTCCAGTCAGGAAAGGGGGTGGGGACAAGCGAGCACCCCCCCTGGACCGTAAGCCCTCAACATGGGGGGGTGGGTGCTTTGGGGCAGGGGGGCGCACTGCAGCCTCCCCACCCCAAAGCACCTTGTCCTCATGTTGATGAGGACATGGGCCTCTTCCCAACAACCCTGGCCATTGGTTGTCGGGGTCTGCGGGCGGGGGGCTTATCGGAATCTGGATGCCCCCTTTAACACCCACTCTATGTGCATGAGTATGGGGTACATTGTACCCCTACTCATTCACCTAAAAAAATGGCAAAAATAAAACGCAGTACACAGGTTTTTATAGAAATTTATTAAGACAGCTCTGGCATCTCTTCCGATTTCTTCTCCCCTCTACGGTTCTTCTCCACCAATGTCTTCTAGCCCTCTCTGGTTCTACTCCATCTGTCCACTGTCATTTGCCTCTGCCTGGTCTTCTCCGCTGTCTCTTCGCTCTTTTGCCGGGTCTTCTCCAGTGTCTTCTCCCTCTATTCTTCTTCCGACGTTGACTCAACACTAATGCTGGGTGTGCCACTACCTATGTTGGCATGGGGTGGAGTCACCGGGTGATGTCATTTGGTGGCTCCGCCCCTTATGACATCACCGCCCCATCATGCCTGCCGTACTTTTGGCGTGGGGGGGTTCCCCTTAAAATCCATGCCAGACCGAAGGGTCTGGTATGGTCTTGGAGGGGGAATCCTATGCCTTTTCTTAAAATGTTGGCGTGGGGTTCCCCTTCAAGATCATCAGAGCACAAATCACATGTCAAAGTCGGATCAGTTAAGATGGCGATCTGACTTTGATTCAACTTCAATGATATTCAATGGGCTGAAGTAGGCTCAAAGTCGGACCGACTTGTGTCGGACCAGTTAAGACGGCTCTCATAGGGAACCATTGATTTTCACACATCATGCAAAATGAGCTCCTAATGTCAGAGCATTTGTCGTACAAGTGTGAACCCGGCCTGACAGTCGGACAACAGTTGTGTTGTACCAGTGTGTAAACCCGGCCTATGACACGACAGTCGTACCACTTTGGATCCGACTTTGCCCTGCAACTTGAAGTCCGACATCCGTCCAATGAACGAGGATCTGACTTTGATCTTGACAATGCAGGCACTTTGTGTCTGGTATGAATCTTTAGGGGGAACGCCACTAAAGTAAAAAGTCTCAAGGTTGCATCTCAATGGCCCAATAGAGAGTTTGTATCAAAAGTGAATCAACTGTTTAGTGATGCCGAGAGCACAGAGGCCAGAAGGTGGAAAGGATGGCCTAAGGATAAAAAATATATATATAATGATAATATATGTCCTGCCCATTCGGGCCAAAAAGTACTATGGGGTTACTTAAAAGTGAAAACATGCTATCTGAGTGGTGTAGTTGTTCAAAACAGGGACAGAAGGACTCATAAAAGATATATAGTGATCCTTAGAGACTGAGACAGAGTAACCTATGTGGAAAACAGCAAGTAAACTATATGGTCATCTAGGGGTCCATGAAATTAAACAGCAGTTCAATTGAGTTACCTTGATTTTATGTATCCCCAAAAGAGAGGCACCTATAAACATTAAAATGTCTGGTGGAAAAAGTAAAATGGCCAGCTAGCTGTCACACTATATTCAAATAATTAATACTGCAATACCCAAGCCTGGGTTTGTCAGAATTTTAATGGTTCCGACAAACAGACAGGAATCATGGGGAATCAATTGAGTATGCATATTGATATCGTTTGTGATGGGCAAGAGCAAAATTTCGAAACACTAAATAACGCTTGAGTAAATACCTTGAAAGTTCGTTAAATCATGAGAGCACAACGTCCTGACATCCAGCTTCCTCAGAGCGGATGCCAGAAGTGTATTGCCCTGTGATATAAATGTAATTAGCCCATCTGTCCCCAATCACAGCTGAAAGCTGACAACTGTGTTGGGGGAAGAGGTAGGTAGGCATTCCCCTTCCTGTTTGGCCTCCTGAACTGCGTGCGCACCACCCCGCCCGACCGGGCATGCGGATTGCGTCAGCACAGCGGAGTGACATTATGCGTGCACAGTCCACCGACACATGCCGCTTCAACAGCGAACTGCAAGATGCAAGATGGGGGCCAGGCAAGCAAGATGCACACCTGAGCTCCAGAGGTCCGCCACGGGTTGCCTGGCCCGGGCGGCTTAGTGTGCCGGGTGATTATATGTCCACCAAGAGTGAGAGAGGTCAGACATCACCATCAATCGATCAAAATACTTATCTATAACACAGTTAGAGCTTAATCAATCAGATAAAATTAAGTACCTTTTTAAAGAGTACATTCAAAGATTGACATACATTCATCGCCCCTAAAGGCTATTGTACATAAAAGATCTAACGTATATGGTACACATGAGTTGCAAACAATAAGACACAAAACAGAATCATATTTATGACAAAATAAAAATACAGACATTATTCAAATTGAAATGACAGGGAATAAATGAGATTTTGGTTTCATTAATGCAACCCAATCAGATAATAATTATTGATTGGAATACATTTTGGTGATACAGGTCGAAAGTGTTGTAGAAAATGAGAGTATTATAGAGAGATCAGAGACCTAAGTAAACAAAAAACGTGAATATGTCATGAGGGATAAAAAATGGGGATTATTACCTATCCCTCATCTCTCCATTCCCCCAGACACAAACCCTTCTAAAAAGGTTTAAAGCAAATCGCTTAATTTAATCCTTGTGACTGTGTGGCCCTTAAATTGTGGATCCACCGCAATTCCATTTGAAGGAGGACCTCTGCTGCCAGGAGGAAGGGGGGGGGGGGGGGGGCAAGCAGTGGATCACAAAAGCACAGCCCGCTCTGCCACTGCTCACAGCAGCAATAACATAAGTAATATTAGAACAATTTAGAACAGCATGCCATCTGAGTGAAGGTTACAGTTTTTCTCTACCCTGTTTATTAGTAGAAGAATGATCAGATTAAATCTGCTTTTGCAATGCATCTGTCCTAAGGCTTAGTTGTTGACACTGTCTAAATAACTTTGAAATACTCTACTTCTTATGTTTTTTCTACTCTTAAGGGAGGAAGTCCCAGTTTGCCAGATTCTGATAAAGCTATAGTTGATATTCTTGAACACGATCGTAAGGAAGCTTTGGAAGATCGCCATGAATTAGTAAACAGAATATTTAATCTTCAAGAAGAAATACGTCAAGCTGAAGATTTGAGGGATAAGGTAACAGAAAACTGCTTTGGCATCGGAGGAATATATAGCTTAAAGGCATATTATCAATCAAAAAAACACAAACTATAATCAAAATCCATACTAGGTTAAAATTACTTTGCTTAGTAATGTCTGTAGGCTTTTCATAAATTATGTATGTGTGTTTATTGATATTAATTTTTAGAATGGTCAAAAGGCTACTCATACTTTAGCTTTTCAGTTTTTTTTCAGCACAGTTTTGTTGACTTGATGGAAAACAGTTCAAAGCAGAGCTCCACCCAAAAGGGAAAGTTCTGCACTCCTTTCCCCCTCCCCTGCCACATTTGGCATGTCATTTTTTTTTGGGGGGGGGGGAGGGTACCTATTTTTGACAGGTACCTGCTCCCATTTTCACTGGGATCAAAGTTCTCCTCTCCCCCTCCCTCCCTGCAGTCTTCTCAGACACATCACAGGTCCCAGAAGATTGCTGGAAAGGCGCAGCGCGAATCACAGATTGCACAGTGCGCACCTGGCTGTGAAGCTGCATGCTGTCACAGCCAGGTGCCCACAGTTTAAATGCCGGGGAGAGGAGAGGGAGAGAAGCGACAGTTGGTGTGTTGATTAAAAGTCAGCAGCTACACTTTTTGTAGCTGCTGACTTTTATTAAACACAAAAACAACTGGAGCTCCGCTTTCAGGGAAGGTATAGTGTATTTTCAGTAAACACATGTTTTTGAGTTATTTTTGCAACATTTTTTACCTTAATTTAATTTTGAATATTTTTCTATTTTTGCAAGCTTGTTCTTTTACATTTTTATTTTATCAAATGTAGTAATTTGTAATGTAGCAATGAGGGGCTCTCAAACGGCTTAGTGCAAACACTTCTGTCTCTAATAACGACAATTAACATATGTGCCACACAGGAAGATTACTTTTTTCAGGAGTCAGCCCACTGATAGGCGTGCATTGTAAGAATTAGTAAAGCACACCAAGGGGCCAAGCCTGTATATGTATTGAATAAATATGGATCCTTTATGTGCTTATATCATTACAATTTATACACATGAAGGTTTTTTTTAACTATTAACATATACTGATAATATTATTTGCAGCATGATATTAATTTGTACTTATTTATCTGGAAAAAATACTTACTGTACTTTTAAAAACCCATAGACTTACAGTATTTTGCAAACACCTGTTCCAGCTGTGTTTGGCCATTATGGCCTATGATCTAATGCCTGATCTTATACCAGCTCATATCAGAAGTATTTAGCAATCAGGCAGCTTAGGTTAGTCTTGATTGCTATTAATGTTCAAATGATAAGCCAGTGTCTGCAACTGGTTTCTTCCCTCCACTCCACATAGAATAAATTTGTCAGCCTGACTCTGTGAAGCATGTTGCAGTTCACTTCAGTTACCTACATGCACATCAACCAGCTGTGGCCAGCTTTAAAATAAAGCTAGTCATGCACAGCTTGAATTTTGGCACAATCCAGCTAAATCAGCTGAAGTTCAAGCTGTAGATGGCTCTATTAAAGCCACACGGCTCAGAAAAGGTCAACTTGAAAATTGAAGAAGCTGGGTGAAAATGTCAGCTGAACCAATCAGATACACTCACTGTTCAGGTATTCAAGCATTCATAGATGCTGTGGCTGCTTGGATACAATAGCCGACAGTGCAGATTCCTCCATCTATGCTATTTAGTGTGGATGAAGAAATCCACCCATGTATGGATAGCATAAGTCTACACCCTCTTGTTTACTTATGTAAACTAGTAAGTAAGAATAAAAGTGTAGATGATAGTATATCAGTGATCCCTGTAACAAATATTTGGGAGATAACTACTTGCCCTCCAATGACTGCAATGAGCCCCATGGCCTGCTACAATACTTCCCAACGCTGAGTACAGTACGTTTGATATTTTACTCTTCTCCATAAAAGTGGGCCTGAACAGGACCCACTTAAAGGGAGATTTTCCAACGCATTGGAACTTTAACTGCCAGAGGCTATTACTGACATCTACTAGATTAGAATAACAGATGCATTCCGATAATTGCAAGTAATGCCTAAAATCAGAAGGATCTATTTTGTTAAGCCGTGTATGGCCAGCTTAACTATGGCCACAGATATCCAGTTTATGCAGGAGTAGTTTGTTCTGTAATATGGTAACAAAATATAGAAACAGGAAGGGTGGATAGTACAGAAACATCAAACACATACCATAGCATGAAAGGCACAAAATACCACATATAACGTGTGTGTGAACTATTTACTTTTATCAATGAGGAAACCCTTTCCTTATTCAATCTCTACAAAAATTGCTGTTAAATATGAACTATTCATTTTACAATACATTCACTGGTGCATAAGCAAATAACTAAAGCTCCTGCCTGCCAAGACCCAATTATTCACCTGCTGGGTGCATTACCGTATATACTCGAGTATAGGCCGTCCCGAGTATAAGCCGAGGCCCCCAATTCACCACAAAAAAATGGGAAACCGTATTGACCCGTGTATAAGCCGAGGGTGAAATATGCAGAAGCTACTGTAAGTGGAAAAGAGTCAGCAATGTCCATCTGCATGTCCCCTGTACAGACCCCCGTGTCCCCATTGCAGCCTACCTGTGCCGATCTGCGCCGATCCGCCGGTTCTGGGTCCTCGGTCCTGTGTCCCTCCCTGTACGATCTGGCAGCCGATGCAGTCCCGCTCTGTCCCCCCATGTAAGGCGCCATTCTAATACAAAAACCGCGCCTCCTCCTCCTCGTCCGTGATAGGAGGAACACTTTTTTTCCCAGCAGTCAGTGTGCAGTGTTCCGCCTATCACGGACGTCCTCTCATCCTCGTCCATGAGATGAGAATGACAGGACGTCCGTGATAGGCGGAACACTGCACACTGACATACTGCTGGGAAAATTAGTGTCCGCCTATCACGGACGAGGAGGAGGCGGGGCTTTTGAACACTGCCGTCTGTCTGCATGACACGCTGTTCATGTAGGCAGACGGCGGTGACTCGAATATAAGCCGAGGGGGGGACTTTCAGCCCTAAAAAAAGGGTTCGAGTATATACGGTATTTGCTTTTCACACAACGCAGAGAAAGGGAAACCAGACTGTCAGTTACAGCACACCCATTAAAGACACCTCTGCCCTCCTGTGACAGTCACATGTCACAGCTGTCTGTGAGTGGCAAGCACTTGTCAGCATCCAGGGGAAGTGCTCATAGACTAATATAAAAGCTTAGCTCTTGACTTCAGACAAAAAGTAGAAAATAAGCATATCCGTGCATATCAGTGCTTGGAAAGCAATGGTGAATTTTGGAGTTCTACAGACATTGGCTAGAGCTGATGTAAGTTGTAGTCCTTCAGATTTTGAAGGTCACTAATAGGACCTGCAGACATGGATGGACTAGTTTGGTGGAAGAGCAGAAAACTTGGCTATTTTGTTGAGCTGCCCACCTCTATGAGTAGGTGCACTTTAATAACCATCACCCGCCCAGGCCCTGGTCTGTTTACTTTAGTAGATTTAGTTAAAATTCAAACTTCCTACCAGATTGGATCTCTGCTATGGAGTAAGGGCAATTCTTACTTTGCCTTGTGTCTCCAAGCCATCTGACATATCACATGACATGAAATGACAAAGAAAAAGAGATGATTTTCCGACACTTGCACAGGTTCCTTATCTATTAGGAGGTTGCCTCCTAACTCTGACAAAATAAATGGCACAAGAACTTGGGGGCACTTACAAATTGGCCTATGTACTGTTTATAATTCCTCAAACAAGTGGTGCTATAGCTAGGGTAGCTATCCACCTAAGACCATTTCAGCTGACATATCTGCAAGTCTAATGATTGTTTTTACTAAAAAGTAAATAATCTATGCTTATGCCTTGCAGATTTTAGTCTGAGAGTCAATTTCCCAGTGCGATCTGCATGACTTGGCTTCCAGTTTGACAGCCAGGTCCTGGGAAGCACTGACAGAATGAGTCTCATGCTCCGCTGTGCCCCACTCTCCTGCCTTTGCCAAACCCTGGTCATATCTCTAAAAAAAAAATTATTAACAGTTTTTTTATCTATAAAACTATTTTTTTTAAACTTGAAAACTTTTTGCAAATTGACTACATTAAATAGGCCTTTTACAGTAAGTGTGTACAATAGTAGACTTACAATCACAGATGACCCTGATGCTGGGATGTTGTTCTTATAATGTTCTGCTTGCCATTATCTGTGTTAACTGTGCCAAAATCAGTTGCTTGTTAACATTTTTTTTACAGTACCTGGAAGAGAAAGAGGACTTGGAGCTCAAGTGTTCTACACTTTCTAAAGATTGTGAGATGTATAAGCACCGCATGAATACCGTAATGGTGCAGTTAGAGGAAGTAGAGAAAGAGCGAGATCAGGTATTTTGTCAGTATTCTTAAAATGCCTAATGCAAATACGGAATTCAGTGTTATGTTGTTTCTTAAATACCCATGGACATGACGTTGTCTTTTTACAATTAATCTCAATATATTCCTAATGTATCAGGCACGGATAAGTGATTAGAGTACTCTATTTATGCAGTCATGTACATGAACCCTTAGTCTATACATAATGCATATGCTGTGAAATATGCTGGAGTGTTTTCAAAAGGAGTCTAATTCATCAAGCTATAATATTAGTTATTGTGTGTTAGTTATCCAGTGCGCCTGCGCCGTTGTCTACAGCGCACACGCGTCGTAGACAGCGGTGCCCTTTTTTTGTAAAATATCTCCTTAACCGTGTAGATTAAGGAGATATTTCTTGGACCTACGGGTAAGCCTTAATCTAGGCTTACCTGTAGGTCAAAGTGGTCTGTAAGGGTTTACAACCACTTTAACTCATCAAAAACGGAACATTTCAGAGAATAATAAAATCTGCAATGCTATACTTGCAAAATGAACACCTGTTTCAAAAAGCTTTTCTGCAGGTGAAAATCTAAGTTAAGGTCCAGAGCAATAAGCGCTCATATAGAGCATTTTTGTACAAGCATTTAGGCGAGCTAAGGAGCGTTTAGCATTTTTTTCTGCCAGAAAACTCCTCTCAAGAAACGCAATCCAGAAGATTTATTTTTCTGCCTCTAAAGGTTAAAACATGCCTCCAAACTTCCTAATGTGCATGGACACATAGGATAACATTGAGCTGCTTCTACAGGAAAAATGCAAAACTCCAGTAAAAGCTAATTTTTTAAGCCCATCGTGCATTGACCCTTAAAGTATAAATTTAGCCAATTTTTTTTTTTTTCAGTTAAAAATTAATTGTGAAAGAATTAAAACCTCTGATAAACTTTTAGTGGTGTTTGTGTCCCCATTAGGGAGAGTCACTCTGTCTATTTGTCCTGGTGACCATTTTTTTACAAAGCAGCGAGTAATTCAATTTGAAAAAGTTCACAGCTGTCACTCAGCTCATATGACATGGTCCTGAAGCGCTCTCATGTTACAGCAGCAATGCAGGAATTCAAAATTAGATATAAAATCAATGTGCGGTTACCAGACTTCGACACCTACATACAATGTGCACTGAAAAGGTACTTTTAGAAGTGTCCCCCATCCCACCCCCACCAAACAAAGGCACACCCCTCCAAATCAACAGTGCTGATGGATTTAGAGCAAATGAAGTGGATACTTACAGTCCTCATTTTTGCAGCGTGTCTCCTAGGATGTGCAGCTGTGCACAATTCTGGGTTTTACTGTGCCCTGTATGCTCTCAAGCTAAATTCGGCAGCATATGTCCCTCTGGTATCTTCCAACCCCTACCCTTTCTAGCTAAACCCTGGACAGAAATTGTTATGGTCTTCATCACAGACATCTCACTTTCCAAATGTTGCACAATCATCTGGATGATTTTAGACAGATTTTTGAAAATGGCACACTGTTCCCCTAATGTGTCTTTCTTATGAGCCAGCACTTGTTTCTGCCTTTTATGAAGGAGATTTACAGCCTTCATGGTCTGCCCACTCACATTACATCAGATAGCTGGGTCCAGTTACTAGACTTTTAAAGGCCTTCTGCAAACCATTTGGTATCAGTCTAAACTTCTCCCAATCGTATCATCCCCTGACGAATACCCAAACCGAGAGAACCAGCTTGTCTCTGGAGCAATTTCTGCATGCCTTTGACAATTCTCACAATGAAAACTGTGTTCCATTACTCCATTGGGCAGAATTTGCTCTTAACAATCCTAGTTACAATTCCAGGATGGGTCCTTATTTTGTGGTTTAGGAAAGCATCCTTGAATTCCTCTCCCTTTTTCAAACACTTCAGAGGTACTGGTTCTCCACTCACTGAACTCCTTTGGTCTCAAATTTCCAATTCACTAATCCTGGCCACTCAATGTTGAAAACATCACCCCCGGGCAGCTCCTGTAATCTCAGTGAGAAGGTTTGACTTGGTACCAAAAACCACCATCTCAAAGTTCTCTCCTTCAAGCTTGCCCCTCACATTATCAGTCCATATTAAGTCTCTGCCAGAATCAAATTACAAATTAGAATCAAACTACAAATTATCGCCTCCTCCCCAACTTTGTATTCCCAATTCTTTCCATGTTTTGGTATTGAAGCCTCTGGTACCTAATCAATTATCTAGACCTGTCTGCCTGTCCAGCCCTTTTACTCAATCCTTGGAAGAATTTGAAGTTAATACTATAAAAAAAAAGATCCTAGGTGCTGACCTCCAATGTCCTTGCCCACAATTAATTTACAGGTTCCATCAACGCTTCCCTCTGATGCCCAGCCCCAGACATGTAAGGGTAGCTACTTATTATCCTTGTTCCAAGCTGCCCACAATCTTTCTGATACACTCCACCTGTTATGCCTGGCCGCTGGCATTGTTCCTGGTAAGCTCCACCTGTTGCACCAGCACTGCTACTGGTATTCTCTGTTTGACAAATTCTGCTCCTTTGAACCCTTGCAGCAGGGCAGAGCTATTTCTGAGGTGCTCTGTTTGCCAAACTGCTCCCTTGAGCCCTTGCAGCTGAGTGCAGCTACGCCTAGTACACTCCATTTTTCAAGCTGTGTTGCTCCCAGTCCTTATAGCTGTGCACAACAGACAATCTCTCTTCAGTGCTCTTGCCAGCTTCTCTTTTCCTTCAATTGTACCCTGGCTGTTTCTGCCTGTGGTCCTATCATATCTTCTGCATCTTCCAGTACCTGGGGAAGCAACTTTGGGTGGGAGTCCAAATCCTAATTTTTGGTGAATACTGCCTGTTCCTTGGCTCGTTGGTGAACCCAGTCCTTTTTTCAACCTACTTGTCCCTCCAGTTTGGCTCCCTTAAGCTGCGTACACACTATCAGATTTTCCGATGGGAAATGTGTGATGACAGGCTGTTGGCGGAAAATCCGACCGCTTGTTGTCGTATTTTCCACGGACAAATGTTGGATGGCAGGCTTTAAAATTTTCAGCGGACAAATGTCTGTTGTCGGATTTTCCGAGCGTGTGTACACAAGTCCGTCGGACAAAAGTCCAAAGTACAAATACGCATGCTTGGAAGCAAGGACAAGCCAGGAGCGGTCGGTCTTGTAAACTAGCGTTCGTAATGGAGAATTAACATTCGTGATGTGGCAAATTATGAAATCTCAAAATGCAGCGCACATTCTCATCTTCTTTAACCACCTCCCGCCCGGCCTATAGCAAAATGACGGCCGGGTGGTGGTTCAGTTATCCTGACTGGGTATCATATGACATCCTTCAGGATAACAGCTGCCATGCGCCCGTAGGGGCGCGCATCGCGACGATCGGTGGAGCGGTGTGTCAGTCTCTACCACATGATCAGCCATGTCCAATCACGGCTGATCATGATGTAAACTGGAAAAGCCGTTGATCAGCTTTTCCTCACTCGCGTCTGATAGACGCGAGTAGAGGAGAGCCGATCGGCGGCTCTCCTGACAGGGGGGAGTCCGCACTAGACCACCAGGGAAGCCGCCTGGACCACCAGGGAAGGGGGCAACATGTGGATGGCCAGGTATGTACCCCATGGCCATCCACATGTGCAAATAAATGCCCAATATGTGCCAATCAGTGCCCACAAATGGGCACTGACTTGCACCATCATGTAAAAAATGTGAAAATGTGTAAATCAGTGATGCCCAGCAATGCCACCCATCATCAGTGCTACCCATCAGTGTCCAGCAGTGCCCATTCATGCCCATCAGTGCCCACCTATCAGTGCCCATCCGTGCTACCTATCAGTGCCACCCATAAGTGCCCATCAGTGCCGCCTATGAGTGCCCATCAGTGCCACCTATGAGTGCCCATCAGTGCCGCATACCAGTGCCACCTATCAGTGCCCATCAGTGCCACCTATCAGTGCCCATCAGTGCCGCCTATCAGTGCCCATTATCAGTGCCCGTCAGTGCCACCTCCTCAGTGCCACCTCATCAATGCCCATCAGTGCCGCCTTATCAGTACCCGTCAATGCAGCCATATCAGTGCCCATCATTGAAGAAGAAAACGTACTTATTTACAAAAAAATGGAACAGAAACAAAGAAAAACTTATTTTTTCAAATTTTTTTGTATTTTTTTTATTTGTTGCGCAAAAAAAAAAAATCGCAGAAGTGATCAAATACCACCAAAAGAAAGTTATATTTTTGGAACAAAATTATAAAAGATTTGTTTGGGTACAGTGTTGTATGACCGCGCAATTGTCATTCAAAGTGCGACAGTGCTGAAAGCTGAAAATTGGCTTGGGCAGGAAGGTGTTTAAGTGCCTGGTATTGAAGTAGTTAACTTTCTGGCCTTGCGAGATCCCCCAAAGCCATCTTTATTCACATCCTGTGCGATCCGAGCCATCCTACGTGGCATCCAAAAAACGACAACCCATGATCAATGCCAAACGTCTGCCGTTAACAAATGCCATCTTTCGGGACATGTCTACTATCCTTGCTAGTTTGCCATTTGGCCTTCTCCCCAGCCTCCTCATACAAGCAGCCATTACTTAGCCTACTACGGGTTCTGGCGGCCTAGCGAGTTCACCTACAGAAACCCCGCGGGTCAAGTTCTGCATAGACGTCACTTGGCTCGCTGCCAAGACCATTTCATCCTCCACCTTGCAGTGTCTAAAACCCAGCAATCAGGCTTCGGGGGAGATATCCATCTCTATGAAACAAACAACGTCTGGCGTCCAGTAACCGTACTCGACCGCCTACTGTCACTCCTACCGGAAAACTCAAGCTCTAGTCCCCTACTGCCTTTTCCAATCAAACCCTTGAGTGCCTGCCAGTTCATCAAACATGTGGGGGTTCTTCTACGCTCGTCGACAGAAGTCCAAAATATCCTCACGTTGGATCATGTGACCTGCCTCCTCAAGCAGGATCATGTGTCCCTCCGTGCTTAGCAGCGATTCGCTGTAGCAGGAAACTGATTGGACTGCGCTCATCGCTGTATTAGGGGACTGGATGAGCGGCGCACAGCTGTTGGATCATGTGACCTGCTTCTCTAAGCAGTATCCCGTGTCCCCTCCGTGCTTAGCTACGATACGCTGTAGCATGAAACCGGGTTGGGCGGCGCTCAGCGCCGTATCAGGAGACTGGAAGAGCGGCGCACAGCTGTTAGTATGAATGGGAGGGGGAGGTGATGTGGGAAATTTACCAATAGGAGGGTCGCCATGAAACCCCCCCCCCCTCCTTTTTTGTTCATATAAGTCGGGTGTTGTGTCATTTCGTATGCCACTGATGAAGTCCCGCTCAGGGACGTAATGCATACGGACACACGGAAGTGACGTCACCCGCAGCCACTTCAGTATTTTCTTATATGCTGTTTGCACCTTAGCACCGGGATATATGTGCCTGTCTTGTGAGTTTTTAAAAAAAAATATTTTACTTATTAAATACTGTACATGCAGAGAGCACTATGGTTTCTTGCTTTTATGTTTTCATGATTCGTGGTGGCATTGGAAGGAGTTGTTTGTGACTTATCAATCACACCAGCAAGGAGCCATATCTATGAGTTATTTGTGACCCTTCTACCTTCTGGCAAGGAGTCCTATCTGTATCCTGTGGACCATCATTACACACCCCAGGTGGGGATAGCGTTTGTGACCCTCTGTAATGAAAGGGTCCACTAAGTGAGGTGAGCGGCCATCTTATCAGTGGTGGAGGTTTTTATCACAAAGTCACCTGCATGTACCCATTGTCTATTCACCATAGAAGACACCATTGGATTGTCGCATTGATTATATCATCTGATATGGACATGTATATGGACATTTAGTTGTATTAGTGTGTATTTGAGCGCTGCACCATTTTTATATGGTTCTTCTATGCAGCCTACACCTCGACCCCAGTCAGTACTCCGGTCACTCCTTCCGTATTGGAGCAGCCTCGGCAGCATCCCGTCATGGAGTCCCAGATCACGTCATTAAGAGACTAAGCAGGTGGAACTCTGCCTACCTCGCCCGGTAAATCCCCAATCCTCAGGTGGAAATAGCACAAGCATTCACCAAACTTGCTCAATAAATAAAGCTAAAACTAATAAAACTACACCCCTACCTGAATGTTTTTGCCCCCTTATTTTGGCATACCGTCCATCAGACCAGGGCACACTTCATCTTGTAAGTCTTATGTTAAGTCTATGTTATCCATATCGATATCGGTCATAGGGAATCAACCATAAATAAAGATAATACAGAGAAATGTTGGAGATGCCTCAGGGATAGATAGATATATAATAACTGGATCATTGAAATTTATAAAGACGGATATTCTTCACCATATGATAAATGCAGCCAGGACAATAATAGCTTGGAAATGAAGAAAAATAACTAGTCTGACAATAGTGGAATGGATATGTGAAATTAATGAAATACAACATATGGAGGAGCAGATTGGTTGAGAAGGGACTGAAAAGAACCAAAAGTCCATAATATGGTACCAATAGTAAAGGTTTCGGACCTCGATAAAAATGACACAATTTCTATGAAAGGGAACAGAACATCCCGTAGAGATGGGGAGATGGGAGAGATCTCCCCCCCCCTTTTTTTTTTTAGGTTGTGATAAGTAAGAGTACCTGTACAGAGTGTATGCTTGGGAAAGTAAGACAGGGATGAATGTTAGGGATGAATGAATATGTATGAGTACATGTATAGACTGTATGTTTGGAATAGAAGAAGATAGTGATTAATGGTAGGGATGAATAGAATATGGACATGGTAAAGAAATATGTCAGATGGATTGGTACAGAACTGGATACTAGAAATTATTGCAGAATGTTAATATCCTATAGCGAGGATGCAATATAATCTTATATATTATATGTATTTGTATAACTGTTTTAAAAATTAATAAAAGAAGATTGAAAACAGAAACGAACTGAAAAGCACGAAATGAAAAGCGCAAGCTGAAAAGCGCTAAATGAAAAGCACGAATCAACACTCACCAAACTTCTACTAACATGAAATTAGCAGAAGGAGCCCAAAGGATGGGTGCTAAAGAGCTGAAAAAACACGTAGTACGTCACTACGTTCATGTTTGTTGGCTGACAATTCCTTGCCGTTTGTATGCAAGACAAAATCCAGGCACACGCCTTCGGACAAAAGTCTGAGGTTTTGTCTGTGGAAAATCCGATCCTGTGTACAAGGCTTTACTTGTTTATCTGTACCTCAAGAAAAAAATCAACATCATGCTATTCGGATATAAATCCAGTATTTCAGTTTTACATAATATATAATCTTAACCATTTTAGACATTAAAGAAACTCCAAAAAATGTCATACACAGATACATTTAAACTGCTTTATACAGTCGGTATGGTGTTCCAGAAAGTATGTTTTTGGTCACTTGGATTTGCAGGAATGCTGCTGTCCTGTGAAAAGATTTTATAACAACCTTTGAATAATGTAAAACATAATAATTTATCTCTGATACCCCAATGGAAGGTGAAATTTTGTATTTTCTCTGTTTTGTTTTTGCTTGAAAGGCATATCGTTCCCGTGATGATGCTCAGACGCAGTACTCACAATGTCTATTAGACAAAGACAAGTACAGAAAGCAAATTCGAGAGCTGGAGGAGAAGAATGATGAACTTAGAATTGAGATGGTTAGAAAAGAGGCAAGGGTTGTCAATCTGGAGTGTAAACTGCGAAGAATGTCAAAGGATGGGATCTTCCTGGACCAGGTGCATTTAAAAAATAATATAATATAAATTTTACTTTCTAAAACTCTGAAGGGTAAAGCAGCACAGAAGGTAAAAACAAGCAATGGGCCATACAGAAGGCAAGAGTAAGTAAATAAATAGATGAGTAAGTAAAATATTCTAAAATATAAAAAAAAAAAGTAAAATATAACTGGTCTCGGTGATACAGAAGAGTAAAAAAGAGATGAATACAGCTACAGCTAAAGAAGAAAAGGGCAGTGTAAAATAAGTCTGAATTAAGAGGAGCAAATTATATATTCTACAAAATAGCAGCACCATTAATTAATTTCAAAAAACACAATTAGTTGTATAAGGTCATTGTATGTTAAATCATACTAAAAAGATAATTTTTAAAAGATATTATTAAGCCAATTACAGGCTGTAGACTGCTCTGTTTGAGATATTTAAATTGGCAAAACTTGTTTTTTTATTTTGGATAGTGTAAGGGTCGGTTATGACACCTGTCACTTTTTTTTCCATCTATGTCCCATTGGGGGGATTTCCCTTCACTTCCTGTCGCATAGCCAAAACAGCAAATGAAAGTAAGTCACTATAAAGTGAGGGAATCCTAGGGTATCACCAGGGCCAGGGTCACCAGAACCCCAAAGGCAGTTTTACCTTCTATTCCTGCTCTGTTGTCAATCCAAAATATAGGACTTTCTTTTGATTTCATTTTCAATGATAACAGTAAACAGGATAAATAAAGAGAGCAGCTGCCGGATTTTTTTTCTCCCCTTCCTATGCTGCTGTACTCAGGAACAGGGAGCGCCGCTCTCTCCTTCCTATTGGGCAGAAGAAAAAACAAAACAAATAAGGAGCACAAAGGAGGATCATGGGACATGCAGTCCCGAGGACTGGCCCATTGCAATCCTAAGAGGGAAACTGCAGCCCCTAGCATGCCCAACTAAAGGGGAGGGAGAGAGAGCCAGGCTATGGATGGCCCCTGCGGGTTAAAGGAAAAAAGCTGACAGCTCCGGTCGGAGCTGCTGTACTAACAATCTGATGTTATTACAGAGATTTCCCCCCACTGAGCTATTGTGTTCTGGAAGGGAGACACCCCCCCCTGCTAGAACACCCCCGTCAATGCTCTCAGCCATTGGCTGAGAGCACTGATCAGGAGCCCGTCGGCTGCTGGTTTTCCAGCATGCTTGTCTGACAGAGGCTGGACAAACAGCCAGCTTCTGTCGGACTGGCTGCCATACACATGGACCGAATGTCGGCTATTTTTTATTGAACCGACCGATGTCACCTGGCATTTGGCCCATGAGGCTTAAAGAGGTTGTTAACCCTTGTGTTTTTTCACCTTAATGCATCCTATGGCAATCCTGGCAGTGACCGGCCCCCCAGCACCCCCCCCCCATTTTACTTACCTGAGCCCTAAAATTTCACCCGGCGGAGGTGTGCTCTTCCTCTGCCGGGGGTTCTTGGCTCTTGATTGGATAGATTGATAGCAGCGCAGCCATTGGCTCCCGCTGCTGTCAATCAAATCCAATGACGTGAGCGCCCAGGGGCAGGGGGCGGGGCCGAGGCTGGCATTCATGTCTGTGGATGCAAATGCTGGACTCGGAAGCGTATCCGCAAGGTAACCCAGGTAATTCAGAATAAATGCATTAACACTTTTGCAAACAGTCCTAAAAACACTTTAAATCCATTGATATGTGCTGATAATGTACTGTATGGTAGCATGCTACAAAGAATAAAAAAACACACACACATTCAAAGTATTGCAAATCATTTTGAACATAAATAATGCTTTCTGTTAAAATATCTTAGATGAATAAAAAGGCAACAGAAAATACTACCAAAAAACTTAATTTTTTATGACATCATGACTGTATACAGACCTGCAAAATCAGTACTTTGCAAGCGGGGTTTATTGTTAATTCTTTTTTTTAAACTTTCCTCAATAGAGTTTGCCAAGAAATCTGCACATCATCATGTCACCGGGCTCAAAGACTAGTGGTCAGGAGGCTGAGGACTCATCTGATTCTATGGGATCTCCTGATGAAAAGTATTTCTTCAACGGTGAATCAAAGAAAAGAAGGAGGATGAACCTAAAAGGCATTCCCCAAGTGTGTTTTTCAGCCTTCATATAGTCTTTACAAATGGGAAAAAAATGCTTGTTGGGCATTAAAGTAGAACTAGTGTCCCCGGTGGAAGATTTCCACTCTATTACCTATCTAGGGACAACCCAAAATTTGGGATTTTCTTTACTTTCACTTTCAATAATAATGGTAAACCAGAAAAATAGATAGGTGAAACTCCTTAATGGGGTACAGACAGCAATAAAAACTGACTGTTCTAATCCCACTTTTCAAACTTAAAAAACTTTTTCCTTTAGTTATACCTGAAATGTTTAATTGTATGGGTTTTTCTTTTTATATTTTTGCAAAAATTAACAATAAAAACAATGATTTACATACAGAGATCAATAAAGTGGAATGCCAGCTTAGTACTAAAACCACCATTTATTCCAGTAATTTATCCAATAAAAAGCCATTCAAATACAGATAATATTAATCCATGGAACTGTCTTTATATTAGCTTGCTGTAATCCCCTATACAGAAACCTTCAGACTAAAAGGAGGGTTGAACATTTGTATTAGTCTACTGCTGCTAACAGCAGAAGATGGCCCTTGGACAATATCATTAATGTAGTTCTGCTTCATTGTCCAATCAGCAAGACTGGATAGGGAGCAGGTAACAGTACTACTTTAAAACCCATAACGCAGCTTGATAACTAAAAATGTTAACAAACATAGATTTCAAAATACACTGAATAGGTGCATATTTATAATGCAGTAAATCTGACATTCACTGCAGGTGAATCTCCAAAGTGCATGTGTTTTAAATGACAGTGACTGATTCACCACCAGTGAATGGTTTGGTGTTTGGTAAATTTCACACTCACTGCTTTATAAATATGACCCATGGTGTTCTTTACCACATTAGGGTTTCCAGGTACATAAACATTAAAGAATTCTTAAACAAACAGCTATCACTTTTGAGAAGATCTGGTTAAAAATACCTAGTGCTTGGGATCCCATGGGTAACCACATTCAGGTCAGAACAGACTAATTTGAACAATCTATGTTCTTTATAAACAGCTGTGCTAGCTGTCTGGACTGTATAACTAAAATGTATAGGGTTATTCCACTGTAACTGGTCTACTACTAGACCTGTTGAGTGATCCATCTACGGTATATCAGCACTACAAAGAACTTGATTACATATCTCTGTCAAAATTAAAGGTAACAAATGATGAGCAAATATCATCTCATTTTCTTCACTTGCAATTTGCTGATATTCACAATGCTCCCAGAATTTAGTAAATAAACAAAAAGTCCAGTGTACCTCTGGCTAGTTCACTTAGGACCTTGCAGAGCAGGCAGGGGGCGACCTTCCATAATGGAAACCCATGCGCCAATACAGAATGAATTCCCTGTCTCTCACCACCAGCCGTTTGGTGGGATCCATTGGGGAGTCTGCCTTTATTTATGTGCAGGGGACACAGAAAAGATGAAGCAAAACTTCCTATCCCTAGCAGTATGCTTCTATACAAGGACAACATCAAAAAAGGAAGCACTGTATAGTATAAGACTTCCTCTACAAGGTAAGGAAAGGGATGGTCGGCACTCAGGATGACATACAAAATAGTATTTCTTTATTCAGTACATGTCCAAAGCTGTAAAACAGTCTACGCGTTTCAGACGTTAGTCCTTGGTCATGGCTCAACAGGGAGAGCACTGTGTGCTATGCCACTGCAGAAATCAACTGCTAAGTGGTGCTTTGACAAACACCCGAAGGCCAATGGTGAATCCCTGGTTACATGATTTAACTCAGTTATTCCCAATCAAATGTATTCAAACTTTATTACAGAATTTATAAGGTTTCTGTTCTGAACATAATACAAACATCTAATTCTCATAGGGCCAGGCAGCTACAATTTTCAAAATAGGGGGCAAGAGGAATGTTCTGCAGGGAGAATGTAGTCATTAGAACAGTTCTGTATGTGAGTGCTTTCATGCAGTCAGATGAGTCTGATGTCTGCAGAATGCTCAGTCACAATAATAAACTTTTTAATGTTATTTTGATTCACAACACCCCATGACAGTATTCTGTGAATAAGAAGGAATTCAACTTCCTTTAGTATATTCTTCTAAATAGCTGCTGTTAAAAAAAAGCAGCATTCAGATCAACACAGAAAAACGGCAGAATCAAGCATTTTAGATCTACCAATAACAAAATTAGGCTTCTTGATCTTTGCGGAGTATAGAACTTGGCTTTTATGATATAATACATAATATTGATTTAAGAAACATCTACATTTTATCTCCCTTTCTCTGTTCTGTAGATTGTAAGAACAAAGTCTCCAGTATCGAACAGGCAAAATGGATTTCAAGGTTAGATATAAATATAGCCCTAAACCTTAATTTATCTAACCAGATATGTGTACTTTTTCATTGGGCGATCCCAAATTAACTCTCTGTATTGCTGGAACTGCTTCAGAGAGGTACCAGAAGCTGCGTGTTTCTTGCTAATTGTATTTTCTTTTTTTTTTTTTTTTAACAAAACGTGGACTTTATTTATATTAAGTGCATACAGGTCAGCTTACAACACAAGGTAGATAGTGCAAGTGATCAACATACAGGTTTTCTAGGTAGCACAGTAACTCGCAATCTTCTAGTCAATAGGTACGTAATTAAACAGTCTACTCTGTCCCTCAACATCAATCTAACAGGAGGGGAGAATGGAAAGGACTGTACGTCATTCCAGGTGGAATGGGGGGGTCTGTTTTAGGAGAGGGTGTTGTAGAAAGGCAATAGAATATAGGATGGGACGAGGGTATCCCAGAAGGGGGAGGGGGGGAGGGTACCCACAAGGGGGGGGGGAGAAGAGGAGGAGAGGAAAGAAGGGGAAGGAGGGGGGGGACAGAGACAGGGGGACAGAGACGGGGGGGGGGGGACAGAGCAAAGTGTACATAGCCTCATTTCAGCCTTCCAGATCCCAGCCACCGGATCATAGGTCCTCCTCCGGTTCTGGAGGGGACAGATCCAGGGGCAGGGATCCCCAAGAGTCTATCCAGGATGACCAGATTTTATCGAATTTATGCGGACAGTTCCTATTGACATAAGTTATTTTGTACAGAGGCAATACCGTGTTCATGGTGTTTCTCCAAGTGGTGGTGGTGGGTGGGAGCTCGGCCCTCCATCGCAGCAGAATTTCCCTACGGGCATAGTATGTGGCGAAGGAAATAAATAGTTTCTTGTACTTCCCAACCGAGGGGTCGCCCAACACATTTAAAAGTAGAATTTCTGGCCTCAAGGGGAGTGAGAGTTCCGCCGCCTGGTTGATGTCAGCCAGGACTTGTTCCCAAAACTCCTGCAGCACTGGGCAGGACCAGGTCATGTGTAGGAAGGAGGCGTCCTCCCCCCCACATCTCGTGCAGTTTGGGGACCTGTCTCTGTATATAGTCGCTAGTCTCTGGGGTGTGTAATAGGCTCGGTGCAAGAACTTCAACTGAACGAACCTGTCCCTTGCTGAGATTAAGGTGGAGACATATTCCGAGACACAAGATTCCCAGTCGTCTTCCTCCAGGGAAGGTATGTCCGCCTTCCATTTGCTATATACCCCAGGTAGTGGGGCGGCCCGGGACGCCGTCATGTGGAAATAGATAGTAGACAAGGGGGCCGCCAGGGCTCTGGAGATAAGCAGTCTCTCAACTGGGTCTGACTCAAGGATGGCCCCCCCGGGAAACTGGTGCTGAAAGGCATGTCTCACTTGGAAGAACCGGAAGAGCATCGAGTTGGGTAATTGATATTTAGCCTTCAATTCAGGGAATGTACATAACCTGCCCCTCACCATCAGATGTTGTAGTGTTGTGATCCCTCTGGTGGCCCAAATTTGCGGGTCAGGGATACTGCGAAACTGAGCAAGATTGGGATTACCCCAAAGTGGCATATGGGGTGATGTCGTGCCCGAGGTCCTATACACTCCTCTGGCTCTATTCCAGACCGTAATGGTCGTGCGCATTGGGGTGGTTAAAGTGGGATATGCCCTGACTCCCCTGAACACCAGGTTCCCAAGAGCCGCATACGACCCCAGGATCGCAGCCTCCAGAGTTACCGCTGGATTGTTTTTGGGTTGCGAAAACCACCATCTGGCGGTCACCAATATGGCCGCCCAATAATAGTATTGGAAATTGGGGAGAGCTAGCCCGCCCTGGCCCACTGAGAGCTGCAGGGTAGACAGTGCCAGTCTAGGCACCTTGCCCAGCCATACAAAGGAGGAGATAATAGATTTTATTCTAGCAAAATAGGTCATTTGGATCACTATGGGGCTGTTCCTAAAAAGATAGAGGAACCTTGGCAGGAACACCATCTTAATGAGATTGACCCTACCTACCGGAGTCAAGGGTAATGTTTTCCAATCAGCGCACTTCTTTGAGAAGCTAGTAAGCAGGGGGCTCAAGTTGAGTTCCATATACTTGCTTACCGGTCCGCCCATCTGTATCCCAAGGTACTTGAATTTGTCCACCCAAACTAGTGGGCATTGTAAGGGGGGTCTAGGTCTATTGGGACTGAGTGGGTATATCAGAGATTTGTCCCAGTTGACCCTGACGCCGGAGTATTTCCCAAACTCGTCGACTAGCCGCAGGGCTGCTGGGAGTGAGGAGGAGACATCACTCAGATACAGGATGGTGTCATCAGCATATAAGGAGATCTTCTCCTCCAGCACTCCCACCTGTATGCCCTTCACCGTGCGTGCAGCACGTATTTTAGAAGCCAGGGGCTCCACGGCCAGCGCAAAAAGCCCCGGCGAGAGCGGGCACCCTTGACGAGTGCCTCTCGCCAGGGGGAAGGCCTGTGAGAGGGAGTTATTGGTCCTGATGCGAGCGCCAGGGGAGGCATACATCATGCGCAGCCATTCAATGAATATCGGCCCAAAATCGAGTTTCCGGAGGACAGCCCAGAGGTATCTCCATTCAACCGAGTCAAATGCTTTCTCGGCGTCCAGGGACACCACCACCCCCAGGCTGTCCCCCGGGGCCCCATCCATGTGTGTCAGCAACCTGCGGATATTGATGTCAGTCCCCCTACCCGGCATGAACCCAGACTGATCCGGATGTACAAGGGCCGTGATCACTGTGTTCAACCGACCCGCTAGTACCTTAGCTAGCACCTTTAAGTCCACATTCAGGAGTGATATGGGTCTGTACAATGAACACAGGTCAGGGTTCTTGCCGGGCTTGGGGAGTACCACAACAACCGCCTCAGACATCGAGGTGGGCAATTTACCTTGCTCCAGAGCCCTGACCAAGACCTCCCTAAAAATGGGAAGGGTATCTCCCGCATATTGCTTAAAAAATTCCGCCGGGAACCCGTCGGGGCCCGGCGTCTTCCCATTTTGCAAGGACTTAACCGCTGCCTGGATTTCTGCTAGTGACAGGGGTCTATCTAGTTTATCCCTAACCGTGTCTGTAAGACACGGCAGATCCACCTGGTCCAGGTATGCCTGTAATTCTTGATCGGTATATTGGGCCTTGGAGCTATATAGGTCTTGATAGTAGGAAGCAAATCGGGCGTTAATTTGGGAGGGGTCTGTCAAGATCTCTCCATCCGAGGATAGTATCCTTGCAATGGAGGCCGGGGAGGAATGTTCCCGAGACAGCCATGCAAGTAGTCTGCCACCTCGTTCGCCCTGCTCAAAGATCCGCTGGCTCTGATGGAGCAGGCGTACCTTAGTCGCTGCGGCCCGAAGAAGGTTAACATCTCTTAGGGCTGCACTGTACTGTTGGTATACCTGGGGTGAGCGGGCTCTGACGTAGTCTGATTCCAAGCGTTTTACCTTGGACTCGGCTCTGTGTAGTTCCTTGCTTGTTTCTTTGCGGATCTGTCCTATACCAGTTTGGAAGTGGCCTTGCATGCATACTTTAAAGGCGTCCCAGGAGTCCGGGAGGGAGACACTCCCATCTCTCGCACTCCAGAATTCACCTATTTTAGCTTTTCCCGGGAGGTCAACCCTCGAGTCAGAGAGCCAGAATCTAGAGAGGCGCCACAGACTCTCTGAGGGGGCACAGGATAATTCGATCGTTAACGCCACCGGAGCATGGTCCGATACCCCTCTGGGTAGGATAGTCACGTCCCTCACTCTCGAGAGGATAGGCCCTCCAGAGTAGACCAGGTCAATTCTAGAGAAGGTTTTGTACGTCGCTGAATGGCACGTGTAGGCCCGCAACGTGGGGTGTCTCCACCTCCAGACATCAGTGAAGTCAAATGTCTCAGACCATGCCCTCAGCTCCGAAGATGTGGTCAGCGTCTGGGTCATTCTGTCTAACTGGGGGTCCGGCACCATGTTAAAGTCGCCCATCAGGAGAACATTATCCGTGGCATACTGCGCTACTTTTGTCACTATATTGTACAATAGGGATGTCGAGGCCGGAGGGGGAATATATAACCCCACCAGTACTATTGTCAGAGTCAGGATACTAGCATGAATGATAACATATCGCCCCCCTGCATCCACCTCAAGCGCCAGCAATTTGAAGGGCAATGATTTGCGCACTAGGATACTAACACCCCGCGCCAGGTTGGAGTACGTAGAGTGGTAAGCATAACCCACCCAGGGCCTGCGCATGCTCATGGTTCTACCCCCAACCAAATGTGTCTCCTGAAAAATACATATATGGGGAGAGTGCTTTTGCAGGAACTGGAACACCAGCGATCGCTTAATCTTAGAGTTCAAACCCCTGGTGTTCCAGGAGATTATTTTACAATTAGACATTGTGTATTTTCATACCACTCCGCAGGGTTGGGGACCTTCGCCAGAAACTCAGGAGCTCCCACCACACCACCATCCGTTACCACCTGTACTGTATTTCCTGTATGAGATATCAAATAGTTAAGGCATTCGGTAAACTGACTCATATAAATCATTAATGGTGAAAACATAACATAAATTCCCATCCCCCCCCCCCTCCCCCCACCCCGCCACCCCCCGCCCAATCCGGAGGGGGCCTCTCTCCCAAAACCTTAAGGGGCAACAGGCCCCTGTGGGGGTGCAATGTGCAAGAGGGCACCAGAGCCCGGTCCTCTGGAGTACAGTACATGGACCGGGTATTGGAGTCCGGCATTAAGGCATCTTAGTGTTCACCCGGCATAAGCCGGGGGTAGTAAACTTGGTTGCAAACAAACTGTGTGGTCCGAAGACAACTTGCCATCAAAAGGATCTTCATAAGGTGAGCCTCCGTCGCTCTGGGTCAACAGATCTAGAGGGGCAAACCAGTTCTGCTTAGAAGACGCAGACCTTCCAGCCTGCTGCGTAGGCCAGGACCCGGGTGAGGGGGGGGGGGAGGGATTTGGGGGATGGGCAGGACGGAAAGGGCAAGGGGGAACGCATGAGGCAGACAACATAGACATCTATACAGTGGTAAGGGTTGGGGTTTCCTCTTCACAGTATCTATCAGCGTGTCCCCCATCCCTTACTTAAACTACAGGGGAACGGTCCCACCACCTACCCACACTAGAGCACCGGTGGCAGAAGGGGATTGGAACCTCCCAGCCCGGGCCCAGCTCGCTGCTTGTAAACAGGGGGGATGAACAGTCTTCCAGCACTGACAAAGGGGTAAAAGAAAGGGGGGGGGATTGTTGGGTCCAGGAGTGAGGGTTACCCCCCTCAGTGTTTCATCTCAGGCATCCAGTACATAGAAGCATGGCATCTCTTCCAGTATAGGCAGCATACAACCGGTCATTTCAGGGTACAATCAGTTCCTGCGTAGTGTTTCGATCCAGGATGAGGCCTCCGCTGGTGATGTAAAAAACCTCACAGCCTCACCATCCTCCACCCGCAGCCTAGCAGGGAACAGCATGCTATACTTGAGACCTTTGGCCCTCAGCTTAGCCCGTACAGCATCAAATGATTTCCTCTGCCTCTGTGTCTCCATAGTGTAGTCAGGAAAAATCATCAGTCTTGCGTTTTCAAATTTCAGCTCCTGGAGCGCTCTGGCCTCCCGCAGCACCAAGTCCCTGTCCCTGTAGTGCAGGAGTTTGAATATGAAGGTGCGGGGGGGGAGCCCGGCGGGCCTCGTGTAGCTGGCATGCGGTGGGCCCTTTCAACAGTAAAGAAGGTGGAAAAGTGGGCTCTTGGGAACAGTTCCTTCAAAAGATTTTCAACAAATGTTATAGGGTCTTTACCTTCTGAGCCCTCCGGGAGGCCTACGATTCTCAGGTTGTTACGGCGGTTCCTGTTTTCGGCGTCCTCGGCACGGCTCTCCAGGGCTTTGACTCTGGCCTGTAGAGTATGTAGGTCCCCTGTGTGCTCCCTTGTAGTGTCCTCCACCGCAGCTACCCGTTGCTCCACCTCCGCCACCCGGCCCCTGAAGGAGTCGAGGTCCTTGCGGATAAACTCCACGTTCGTCTGGAGGTGATCAATTTTGTCCATCAGAGCTGTTTGGCCCGTAGCTATGGTTTGCATAGCCGTGGCCAGGTCTGCCGCCGTCGCAGGAGGCGAATCCGCGGCCTCCGTCTGGGACGCCATGTGGGCCGGAATGGCGGCCCTGCCTCGTGCTTTGGCCTGGTTCTTCGCTGGGGTAGTAGAGGCTGACCGACGATATCTGCCTCCGGGCATGGCCCGGTGTCCGCACAGTGGTTGTGGCTCGTTGTATCCACTCAGGATGGTCCCGGTGTGCCGGATTGAGAAGGATTGGGTTGCCGGACTCCAGGAGCTCAGTTACTGAGCGTCCTCTCCCGTCGCCATCTTGGACACGCCCCCAATTGTATTTTCTTTAATTTGATTCCAGCATTTGTATCATAAGTTATATATTGTTAATTGGAAGTAGGACCAGGCCAATGGGTAGACACACAAGGCTCCCACCGTTCATGCATTAAGAGGGAAATGTGAATCAGGTTTCCCTGTGTAAACTTTAGCCCAAACCTCACCCTTTTTCCATGGCTCTAAATTTTGGACTAGGTTGACATCCATACTGTCATGTACTGTAGTCCCTAATGTAAAATGTGTCTATTATACTGCCACTACACCCTTTTCAGCAATTCATTTCCTGTGGTCCAACTGTACTCTCTCAATCCTGTGGTATCCAGGTACAGATATATTTAATCCACGGAGGTCCTCGTTTTAAATCAACAGAACTCGAGTTCAACAAGGAATCAGTAAAGGCAGCTCCCATATTTCTATAGGCATAGAATAAGAGTTAGTTTTTTTCAATTTATGTTTCCTCAGTGTTTTAATGTCCTGTTTGATATTTGAGCAACATAAACATTTAGTTTGCGTACATTTTTCATTTGCCGTAATTAATGATAGTGTTAATATTATGACTGTTTTCCCCTTTTTATAAAGCTTCTGAAGATCTGGAAGGCAAAATTGATTGCATCAATTGTCAAACTGAGTCAGTGCCTTGTAGGTCTGGATCATTTACCAATACTATTGTCAACAGTTCTGATATTTCCAAGGTAATATGTTGATGAGTTCATACATTATTCGTCTATTTTCTTGTCCAAAGCTCATTTAACCTTGTTTGTGTAAATCACCAATCTATAAAGTTACAAGTATGAAGAATACAGAAAAATGTGTATAGCTGTAGTGGATACTGTATATAAATAAAGAAGGTAGTGCTGCGCTGTATAATGAGGGTATAGTGTGTATATACCAAACAAATAAAATATATAGTTCTTAAAGAGACAACATTCATTCATATGTGCAAAGTGACTACTCGTGCATCAGGTGCAGATAAATAAAATCAGTAAATGAGAGTATAATCTCATGTGCAAATAACTTAGTGACAGTGCTATTCCAAGTAGAGAAATGGCCGATATGCTGCCAGTAGGGAATCTTCAGGTAAAAAGTTCATAAGAGATCATAGTATATAGAAGGATATAGGTAAAATTGCATAAAATTCAATAAATCGCATATGGTCACATATAATCGCATACAGTCACATAAAATTTCATAATAAAAACGTAGATAAATGGTGATCAGTGTAAAGTGATTTGCCGCAGTATCTACCACACTACCACACATAAGGGCAGCGCAGAGATAATTACCTTATCCATTTCTTGATGGATACTGTATATCATGCCTTTTTTTCTGGCTGCTGTAATTGTCCTAAGACTGTGTGCCATGTCACCTTAGTGTAAAAGATTTGTAGAATTAATTTTCTTCGTAAAACTGTATGCAAATATTTGTGGTATTGTAATTTTAAAAAACTGCATTGCGTTTGCTTTTTTAAAGGTTTAGGGGCCCACATCACAATCTCAATAAACTTGCATGGTAGACACGTATACTGTATATACATGTATGAGAATTACTGCAATTTCATGCTTTATAATAATTCCCAGTCTGAGGCCACATATAGTCTGTTTTCTTACACTCCCTTGGATTCCATTTACCTTGTGCAAATGCATCTCTGGCAAAATCCCATTCAGAATGGGGCAGCATCACTGACATCACAACTCCTATTTCTGCAAACGTCTATTTAGTGACCACCCTGGTCCTCATACAATTCCCCTCTTGCCTTCTTAAATGGTTACCAAACAGCAACATTATGATATTTACATCCTGAACGGTAGCTACTAGGTGGGTTCAAAGAAGCACATGCACAAACCTGTAACCTAAGCACTCATAGATATATATATTTTTTGCAGCCTGAAATTCAAAAGTAATAACATTTGCATGGTTTAAATTACTTATATTTTTATATATTCTTTGTAGAACTGAATGCAGACTATACAGTGTTTTTGTACTGCAAGTGATAACAGCATAGTACATAGTAATTATATACAGACTTATTTGTATTTGTTTTTGACAACATGGCTAATTAAATGTCTGCGTAAATGAGACACTAAAACTTACTGCACTAACCCTGTGCAGTCCAATAGGCACTTGAGTTAGACCTCATTACATTTAGTAATCAGCTTTCAGTAACCAAGGTGGTTGACACAGTCTCTATTTGTGTTGCTGCCTTGGTCACTGCAAGCTCATCTGGGACTCAGGCAGAATCTTATTCAGAAGGGGACAGCACCATTGATATAAATATTCCTCCTGCCCAACTGATATTGAGTGACCATATTGTACCTCATCCACCCTGTCCTTCAAGTCTGAGTGAGGACACTTGTGCTTGAGGGATGTGGCTATTGTTCAGCTTTGCCAGCAAAGACCACTAGAAGAAAAGCCCAGAAGCAGCATATTTGCTGAGAGAATAAAGTATATTAAAGCTTTTTCAAGCAAACATCAGTAGAAAACATAACGTGCAAGGGGTACAGGACTATGAAGAGATAAAAAAACAAAAACCGTGAAACTTCAGTTTTGCTTTTAACACACAAAGACTAAGATAACGTTTATGACTTCCCTAACACACATATATTTTACAACTAAAAGTGGAAGCAAAACCTATGCAAAGGGTTTTGTTATGCAAATGTAACTTTAATTTAACTGTTATGATAACTGAAACAATATGACTGACTAGATATAAGATGAAATGGCAATGGCCCACAATGTCCACTGTATGGCAACAACAAAGGTCTTTTTCATATGTTTGTCTTTGGCTAACCTTGCGACAGTTCTCTGTTATTGGTTTCAAGCTTTTCAGTTTCATCTCCACATTATATACAAAAATATTTTAGTGTGACCCTACCTTTATGTCCTTTTGTTCAGTAAATGAAAATATTGTTGGCTAAATCTGTAATCATACTTTGCACATGTAATTTTACCTTTATTGACTTTGATAGTGGTCTTGTTCTCTAGTTGACAGTAAATAGGAAGATTATCATTTGAGATCTTCACTGGCTAAGAAATATATAGGATCGTTTGCATACTTGTATTGGGAAAGGATGTTACTTTCTGTCATTCTTCAACACTTTGGGACATCTAACATTGTTGAAAAGCCCCAACTCTGGTACAGATGAAGTTTGGTGTGCATGGTGTATTATGCTGACCTTCAAGTACAGTTTATAACTTTTCTTTTGCTCAGCCCACTTTTTAATGCCATTTTAACAGCCAATTTAATTTTAAACATTCCTACTGTGTGGTTAATGTTTGGTTATATGAGGTCTTTCTCCTTTTGAGAAAACTGTCCTCTAAAGCTGGGTACACACTACAGTTTATATTTTGGGCAACCCCCGGGGTTGCACGAAAAAAAACTGACAGCTCCGGTCAGGAGCTGCTGTACTAACCATGCAAGGTTAGTCCAGTGATCTCCTCCGCTAAGCTGTTGTGTTCTGACGGGGGAAGGCCCCCCCCCTTCCCGCCAGAACACTTCAATCAGCGCTGTCTGCCATTGGCTAAGAGCGCTGATCGGGAGTGGGACGGCTGCTGGTCTTCCAGCATGCACGTCCGACAGAAGCCAGCCGAAAGGGCCAGCTTCTGTCGGTGTGACCGACATACACACGGGCAGAATGCTGGCCAGTATTTTTTTGTACCGGCAAATGTCTGCCGACATTCTGCCCGTGTGTATGGGGCTTAAATTTGATTGAGATGTTCAATGTACACAATGGGGGAGATTTACTAATACTTTTGCACACAAAATTTGGTGCAGCTGTGTATGGTAGACAATAAGCTTCTAAGTTCAGCTTGTTCAACGAAGCTTTGACAATAAAACCTGGAAGATGATTGGTTTCTATGCAGAACTGCACTCCAGCTTTAGTACATCATCCCCAATAATCCTTCTTTTCAAAGTAGAGTAAGTAAGCAGAGTAGATAGGTTAATAGGTAGGTACTTGTCATTACTTGGCCAATACTCAATATTCAATAATATATAATTGTGAAATGTGGATCAGTATTAGTGGTCATGTATTATTTATATTCCCTGTTAAAGCAAATTGGGCTACACTTAATTTAACAACTTGGTCTACTGGACTCCTGCAAAGTGTTTTTTTACTAAACTTTGGACTTGATGGACCTCCACTTTTCAAGTTTCAAAATACCCTAAAGATATTAATATTATTTACTAACAACCACTTACATGTTCCCCAGCACAAATGAAACCATGTTCTGTAGATATTTAAGACAGGAGTTGAACATTGTGGGTACATACTGTATACACAGGGTCATGTTAGAAGGCAATGTCACATATCAACACAAAATATTTTATCCCAAGCATAAAGAATGGCAAAGAGAGTATAATGGTTAGAGGCTGTGTTGTTCTTCAGTGCCTGGATGTCTTTGAGAAACCAAATACGGTAATTCAAAGCCGTATCAAGATATTTTACAGCAGAATGTCAGAAATTCTGTCTATTGTCTAAAACTTAACCTAGAAGATTGGATACAGAAGAATTTCATAATTTGGAATTGCCAACTCAGACTTCTGATCTCCAGCCCTTTGAAATTCCATGACATCAACTACAGCAGGCAGAGCAAACAATACATCCCAAAAATATGCATAAACGGAAATGTTTTTTATACAGTAAAGTACTAAAATACATGATACCTTTTTGCATCATATAATATTAAGTATTTCAACAAAGTCAAAACTCCTGATGTACACACCTGCTATGGATAGGAAATATTACAGGAAGTATGATAAATATTTACAGGATAAGGTCAGGATTGGCAGTTTATGTATTGGTCTAATTTCTGCAAGAGGAAGTTGTGGACAAATATATCTGTACGTATGCCCACCATTATGGAGTTGTGGATATAAGCTGTACTGTATTTAGCTATAACACAAATGTTTCTATAGTTACTTTATGTATATACAGTACATATGTTATTCATTTTTTTATGGAAAAAATTGGGTAAGAAACTGCGCTAAGGGTTAAATAAATGCGGATATACCGCAGAGTTCTAAGCAGGTCAAATTCTACCTGATGGGGCTGCAGCAACTATACCGTGTATATATAAACAGTGAAAACAGATTAGAAAAGAAAAAAGCTGCGCATACCAATAAACAAAACTAACCAAATAGGTAAACCTGACCCTAAATGCTGGGTCACAGTAAATCAACTCAAGTCAAATGTGTAAAGCATTAAGTGTTACATAATATAAATGCATAAATCAACACCCAGTGATGTGAATAAATTGAGTGACAAGAAATTGAATAATAAATGTTATGAAAATATATATAAATATATAGAAACAAATCACAAAAGAGTTCATATGTGGACCAATTATGATCACAAAAAAAGTGTCCCAAGGTGAAAAATATCAAGTGGTGTCAGAAGAGCAAAATTATTTGTGCTTCCATGCAGGGTATTGGACGGTGGTCATCCTACATCTGATCACTTTCAACACGTTTTAGGTGAACTTTCATAAACACCACCACCAAAGGAAAAAAGATGGCCCCTTACCGAAGATATGGGACCCCCGTCACAGAGGGTCAATCAGGCATATGTTTAAGTTGTCTTTATAACGACCTCCAAAGGGATAATAACCATAGACCTCCAAGACACTCCTGTCGCTTAAGGGACCTCCAAATCTCACTCAGGGGATCAGGCAAGCGATACGCAGCATATAGAGGAATGAAAATACTCCAAATAGTGCATTATCTCCAAAAATTGATGATCAGCCAGGGAAACGTCTGGTGTACCGGCCAGATACACTCAGGAACGAAGTTTGGCATAAACACTAATGACTTCTAATATTGAGGTGGTGACAGTGCGTCGCTCGCCCGATGCATTTCGCAAAATCTCGCGTCGTCCCTGGATGGAGCATGCGCTGCTGTTTTTTTTTTTTGCCTTCCTCTGGATCAACTGTGGGTATAGAATGGGGTATATGGGATTGTATTATTTGTGGTTGAACTGGGTGGACTTGTGTCTTTTTTCAACCTAACTAACTATGTAACTATGTAACTATATGCATTACATGTCTCCCTTTTTCTTTTGCAGTACCAAATAAAAAATCGAAGTTATAGTATAATGTCCACAACACCAGAACCTCCTGGGAATGATTCTATCGTGAGAAGAAGTAAAGAAGATGTGCCCACATACAGGTCAGATTACTATGTCCTACTGTAGGTAATGCATTGTTAAAGAATACCAACTTCTACAGGAGTGTGTGACAATAATCAACTAAAATTCTGCATTTATTCTAATTATTTTAACAGTGCTGTTGATGAGGACAATGACAGTATAGAGTTAGATGGTAAGTTTTGAAATATGTGCTACATACTTCATAAAGGTAACCAAGCTTATCCACAACAAAGAAAAAACATTTATACTACAGCAAGCAACACCACAAATAATGTGCATACGTAAAAAAAAATTGTTTTATTTCATAATAAATACGAAGTAAATCCAATTCAACCCTCCAAAAAAATATTCCCTATCAAATAAAAATTTACAAATATATTCCCCACTGCAAAAAGCTGTACTTTCCTAATAATGTTAGCTGTATTTCAGCACTGTCATTTCACCACTGTTTAGGTAGAAAACATTTTTAAAACTCAAAATTATTAATCCAAAGGGACAATTATCAATTGTCCCTTAACAGTAAACCTGAAGACCTAACAGATATCAATAAAAAGCTGACGGGGTTTTAACCATCCCAACTTTATCCAAAACTAAAAAAACTTCAACCATACTCTAATGCAGGGGTAGGCAACCCCCGACACTGGTGCCGCAAGAGGCACACAAAGCCTCTTTTGCCGCCACTCAACTCCCTCCCCATCAGCAGAGCAGCGCAGGGAAGTGTCAGTGAGACACTAATGCATTCCAATTTCATAATTCCCCACACCGCACCTGCACTGAGGGGGAGGCACTGTGCCCCCAAACATTGTAAAATATGGGAAACATTGTTTGGTTCTCTAACTTTGCTGTAGCTGCGATCGTCAGCTTTTGCAATGGGCAAGAGATTGGGATCAGTTCTGCTGGGGGGGGGATCCCGGTTTCCAGGAGGAGGAGGACTGTCATTGGCCACTGTTAAAGCCAATCACAGTCCTGATAGCCCCACCCACCATCTGGAGGAAGATGACTCGCTTGGTTGCCACTACCAATCTCAGAATAAAGGGATTTCACTGTGATTTAGAAAACCACAATCAGGTGACAGTTTGTGGAATTAATGTTGAGCTTCTGGGAACTTTGTTGAAATTATTCCTGAAACCTTGCATCACTTACTACTGAACCCCTGCACTCTGTGTTCCTTTAAGCCAGAGCCAGTATTCAGCGCAATAAAAATCACACCCAACTTTATAGCATATCCTTTTCGTGATTGAGAGTGTGAAGTTTACATTTTTTTGTTATAAAATCGTCACGCTCAATTTCTTTGAAAATATTTTTTGGCACACTGTGCTCAAAAGGTTGCCTACCCCTGCTCTAGTGTATCTGTAGCCAAAACGTGTTAATGATAGGCATGTTACCCTAACAGGTGTCCTCATTGACAGATTGTATTTTGCATCACCTTCTGTAATGGTGTCAATGGTCACCAGTACAGACATGGATGGTAGATCTCCCCAGCAGAGGTTCTAACCCTTTTCCACTATACCCATAAATAAATATAAGAAGAAAAAAAAACACTTCATTTCTGGCACCTGTCCTGCTGCTTGGCTGAAAGTTTGTGTGAATGGTTATGTTGACATTTCAGGTGGATTTCTGCTTCCCTAAAGTGGACAGAATTCCCTCAGTTGACTAGATGATATAACAAAATATTTTCAGTGTGTGTGTGTGATAGAAGCACTGGAAAGGCCAATTCAGAGGTTTCTCAAACTTTCAGAAACTCCCCCAGTTATTATAGCCTTGCACTCTCCATGGCTATACCATCTCTGCCACTGCCATCTTCTCTGGTGCTTCTTCTATACCCAGCATCTTATTTCATCTATTGAGCTGCATGTGATGTGCCAAAAGTTCACACTGTTCTGCTTATGCACTACAGGCAGTGCACATTTAAAAAAGTTGCTTGCAAAAAGACAAAGAAGATGTATTTTTTAACCTACCTAACTATGTAACTATTAAATTGGTTTAGGTGCTGAATACTGTTCAGCCATTATTCTGTTATTCTGGTGCACAGATACATTTGGGCACAATAACTCGTTTAGATACATTTCTTTTTAAGGATAGACTTTGTAGTATAAAAAGCTGTTTCCAAGCTATTTGTGATTTAATTACATGCAGTTTATAAAATCATTTTCCTGTAGAGCTCTTGGGGTGACCCTTGTGATTCTGCTGTCGGTAGCACTTTGTCAGCAGCAGAATCACCAAACTGCAGCTGTCACTTTCTCTAATAAAAAGTGAAAGTGGTATATCATGCTAATAGCTCAAATAGGATACAAATAGCAGCGACACAAAAACATGGGATATAATAATGCAAACATAAATAATCAACAGAAAAAGTTGCGCTTAATAAATGAAGATGAAATATATATATATATATATATATATATATATATATATATATATATATAAAACCAAAAAATTACAATATGGATATATGTGAAAAATCAATTACACAATGGTAAAGTAAAATTGATAAAAATATAACATAAATGTCTCTAGAGAGATAAGTAGAATAAAGTGCCAAGTGAACATTTCTGAAGAATAAAGGAATAAAGTGCAACAATGTTCACAAATATGTGTAAAGAAAATCAATCTGCAGGAGTTTTTGACCTCGCTAATACAGGAGCTCCACTCCCTCCAGTAAGAGTCCCCACTTATTGAATTTTCTTCACACGGAGATCTCAATTCTTTCTCGGTGGTGGTGAAAGCCTTGGAATATCTCATCCTGCGGGATTTGTCATATTTGTGAACATTGTTGCACTTTATTCCTTTATTCTTCAGAGATGTTCACTTGGCACTTTATTCTACTTATCTCTCTAGAGACGTTTATGTTATATTTTTATCAATTTTACTTGACATTTTTGTAATTTATTTTTCACATATATCGATATTGTCATTTTTTGTTTTATATATATTTAATTTTCATTTATTAAGCACAACTTTTTCTGTTGATTACTTTCTCTAATATAAGTCATTCCTTTGTTGACCAAAATGCTGAAGAATCTCAGTTTTTTGGGAGGAAACAGTAATTGAATAATTTTAGTAAGAAAAAGTAAGTTGAGTTTTAGCAATTCCCATGATAGCATGTTGTTGCCAGTAACTGAATTAACAGTGGAATATAGGAAATGAACAATCAAACTACTTAGTTACTTAGTTAAATGATATTGAAAGCAATGCAGAAACCTATAGCCGGGTTTACTAATCCAAATTCCAGGCTTTCACTTCAGAAACAGGATTACTTCCCTATCGTTCCTATTAGTGGGTCCATTTAACAAAATACATTTACAGTCATAAGTGCTGATCTACATTCACACCTAAAAACCTGAATGTATTAATGCTATTTCTTTTGTCTTTGCAGATGAGTTTCATGACAGATACTCATATGGTCCTCCATCTATTCATTCCTCCTCTTCTTCACACCAGTCAGAAAGCCTGGACAGCTATGACCTTGAACAAGTTAATTCTATGTTTCGAAAGTTGTCTCTGGAAAGGTACTTTTTTTATACTCTCTCTACATATTGTCAATGACTTCATCCTCTGCAGCAATGCTGGCAGCACTCATACGTCTATTTCCCAAAGACAACCTCTGGATATGACACTGAGCACGTGCACTCAACTTCTTTGGTCGACCATGGCGAGGCCTGTTCTGAGTGGAACCTGTCTTGTTAAACCGCTGTATGGTCTTGGCCACCATGCTACAGCTCAGTTTCAGGGTCTTGGCAATCTTCTTATAGCCTAGGCCATCTTTATGTAGAGCAACAATCATTTTTTTCGGATCCTCAGAGAGTTCTTTGCCATGAGGTGCCATGCAGAACTTCCAGTGACCAGTATGAGCAAGTGAGCGCAATAACACCAAATTTAACACACCTGCTCCCCATTCACACCTGAGACCTTGTAACACTAACGAGTCACATGACACTGGGAGGGAAAATGGCTAATTGGGCCCAATTTGGATATTTTCACTTAGGGGTGTACTCACTTTTGTTGCCAGCGGTTCAGACATTAATGGTTGTGCGTTGAGTTATTTTGAGGGGACATCAAATTTACACTGTTATACAAACTGTACACTCACTACTTTACATTGTAGCAAAGTGTAATTTCTTCAGTGTTTTCATATGAAAAGATATAATAAAATATTTACAAAAATGTGATACTGTATATCATTTTGCCTCGGTAAATATCATTGGTAAGACCTCATCTGGAATATGCAGATTAGTTTTGGGCACCAGTTCACAAAAAGGATATTGGGAACTTCAGAAAGTGCAAACAAGGGCAACCCAACTTATAAGAGGCATGGAGGAGCTCAGCTAGGAAAGGTTAGAGGAATTGAATTTATTCTCTCTTGAGAAGAGGTGATTAAAGGGGGATATAATCAACATGTATAAATACATAAGTAATTCATATAGTGAACTTGGTGTTGCGTTATGCACTTTAAGGTCATCACAGAGGACAAGGGGCACTCTTTAGGTCTGGAGGAAAAGAGATTTCATCTCCAAATACGGAAAGGCTTCTTCACAGTAAGAGCTGTGAAAATGTGGAATAGACTCCCTCAAGAGCTGGTTCTGTCCAGCTCAGTAGATTGATTATTTCCTAAATGTGCATAAAATAAATGAATACTAATATTTATAGGTAAAGTTGATCCAGGGAATATCTGATTGCCTCTTGGGGGATCAGGAAGGAATTCTTTTCCCTGCTAGAGCAAATTGGATTATACTTTGCTGTTTTTTTTTGCCTTCCTTTGGATCAACTGTGGGTATAGGATTGTGTATTTAGAATTGTAACAAATGTTTTTCTTTTTTTTCCCTTTTATTGGTTAAACTAGATGGACTTGTGTCTTTTTTCAACCTAACTAACTATGTAACTATGTAATATATTTGCTACTGATCCACTTTCACCGACCCATTGGGACACATATTGCACAGGTTCACTCTGCACTTTTCTTTTTTTAGTTATATCAATTGTTGCTGGGTCACTAGATCACAACCATTATGGCTAAATATTTTGTACATGGCATAGACATATAGCATATAAGCATAAAAGGCTCATGATAATATAGCATGTTAATCAGATTTACATAAGCATAAAAGCCAGGCAACCAATAATTTTCAGAAGCAGATATTAGAAATAGCAGCCTGCGTATGTCTTTTCAGCACAGGTTTTCATTAAAAGATAAAAAAAACTATCTAGGGCAATATCATTGTTGAAATGAAGGCATCATCTATGCCCATATTGGTTCCTTGTGTGATTGTGGAAGCCCTTAAGTCTGAGGCCCAGGTGAGATAAAAGGGAATAAGTCACAATTTGGCTTATGCAAGAATCTATTTATTTATCCAGTTCTAAATTATCATAATGCTCAGGCTTATCTATAAAAGGTTTCAATGTTCCCATTTATTAAGCTTTTATGGCTCTGTCTGAGGATGGCTGTAGGTCCTGGAGTCAAAGGTGAGGGGTCACCTAAAGTCTCACACTTGCTGCTCTGCCAATGACCTGACCTCATGCTGATTGTGCACATCATATCTCCATAGTGTGCATAGCAGGTTCTCATATCAGATCCCTTTCCTGGCTAAATATATCTATGCCAGTAACTCAAACCTATGGTACAATGGGCTTCACAAAGAACAATTTTATGATTGGAATAAAACTTGCAGGTACTGCAAAGTATTTTTTTCCAGCGCTGTTGTTATCTAAGGCATATTTTTAGGTCAAGCTCACTTTTAAGGCCACCTTTTACACCATGTTACATATGACACTCATATTTTGGGTATAACATGTAATATGGTTCCTAGCTGTCCTTCCTCACCCCCAAACTGTCCCCCTGCTTACAGGGTTGCTGGGATTTCTTCTTCTTGCCAAGTTCTGTCAATTTTTTGCATGGCTATGCATGGCTGTACACGTACAACCACATCATTTATTTTCAGAGATCTGTAAAGGAATAAAGTACAAGTCCCATCTGCCTCTGCAGCAGTGGGATTTGTTAGTTATTAATAGAATACTAGTAAAGGTGATTACTTCTCATAGTTTGTTGACACTTCCTCTAGCTCCAAAACCAAAAATACATACCCTGGTATGGCCTTAGCGCCGAGGAAGAGTCTCCATGAACCTGTGCATTGCACATGCAATTTACTACAATACTCTGCAGGCTCGTATGAAAACAATAATGAATTCACCTTTTTTTCTGCAAATGTGGATGCATTTGTTATTTAATTTTTTTGCCATTAAAATGAAAAGATCTTAAAACATCAAAGGAACCAATTTTATTTTTTTCAGATATTTTATTTTTATTTGCAGCAGCTCTGTGGGTTTTTCTTTCTGAACAGCTATCTACATCAATCTATTTGTTGCACCTGTGTTTTCTATTTTACTTTATGGTAAAGTCGTGTCTCCTGTAGCTACTACTATACTCATTAGCCAGCCCAATTCAGTCACAGCATATCTTTGTCCCATAATAAAGATCTCAGTGGACAGGGGAAAGGTTAGTGGGTATGCTCCAGGGGCAGGTCCTAGTCCTAAATTTGACATAATAGGAATAAAGTATAACAAGAATTACAGATGCAGACAATGCTTTAATAACTAACAAAGGTAATGGCAGGTGCCAAGGCTTACCTGGTCTTTAGGCAAGCATAGGCTTAAAGTTTGCTTAAATCTGACCTTGGAAATGATATACATGTGTAAACCACTTTATACTATGATGTGTAATAAAACAATCTATTTGGCTCTTGCGTGGAAGGCATATGTTGTGGTGTTGGTGTGTGGTACTGTGTTTCTGTGCACATTTGAAGTATACTGTTACAAGTACCACTGAAAATCATTGACAGTTATGTTAAGTCTTCAATTATATATTATAGTCCCTCTTAATATCTTAGACTCAATTTTTGTTGCAGGCCCTTCCGTCCATCTGTAACATCTACAGGACCACCCAGGAGCACCAATCATTGTGTAGCGCTTGCCACATTGGATGGAGATAATCTAATGATGGAAATCTCATTAGTTGGTGGAAATGAAAGAGGCATTTTTATTGGTTCCGTTAAACCTGATTCAGGTGCAGAAAAAGCAGGTCTGAAAGAGGGACATCAACTTTTATTGGTAAGTGTATGGCTAATGATTTGCTAATCATTTGGGTAATAAATATTTTCTTAGGTGTTACGTACAAGTTTGAAAACTCTGATTGTAGAGCACTAAAGGTGGTGTTTTTGTTTAAAAGTACAGTTAGTATTGGAAGATATAGTGATGGTAAATTTATTTCACATAGTCTGTAAACACTAGCACATTGTTTTCAACTTTATTATTCCATGCACCACTTTAAAAAATCAATCTTTGCAAGTTTTCTTTGAAGCCTCTTTAGAGGTGTCATTGGAGCATTTAGTAACATAAACATAGTCTTGATGAAGAACACAATAAATGAAATGTTTAGTTCTATAGAGACTGGAAAGTCCGTGCACGTAAAAATTGAACTACATATGCCAGAAATCTAAACCTTCAGTCTTCCAACACCACAAATACACACTACCTGCTTGCCAAAAGATTTGACCCCAAGGTTAAGAGGTTAGTACCACTTGTATGCAGGATGGTGTTTTAAGACCACTGAGTAGTTTTTAGGATGTCTTAAATGTTTGGTGCTTTTAGTGCAATAACCGACTAACAAATAGTAGTACCAGTAAGGCCCCAGCCAGCATGAAGGAGAACAAAAAAGAGTGTGTCATCTTTAAAACCACCTCCTTATTGATTTGAAAAGGATATCCCCTGAAGACATCTATTGTGATGAAACACATCTAGTATAATACCACATTTAACATCATGAGGCCCTTCAACTGCACTATGGAAGTCATCTTGTCACTGTCTTTATACCTGAATTTGTTTGTGATATTTCTGGTCACTGATTACACGGATATGTGATCTAAACTGTTTGTGTTGCTACCTGACAACTTTTGTATATTATCCTCCCAATATGGGGAGATCTCGAGTTATGTTTAGTACCGTATATACTCGAGTATAAGCCGACCCGAATATAAGCCGAGGCACCTAATTTTACCACAAAAAACTGGGAAAACGTTTTGACTCGAGTATAAGCCTAGGGTGAAAAATGCGCAGCTACTGTAAGTGGAAAAGACGGTCAACAATGCCCATTTGCAGCCTCACTGTGTCCATTTGCATGCCTCACTGTGCCTACTTGCAGCCATAGGTCCCCCGAATTTTAAACTCGGTAGTTACGGGTTCCTAGATGCCCCCTAGCTGCAGCCAAAATTTGGGGTTTCTGGACCCAAAGGGTCCCGAAATGACATTGCTGCAGATGGACACAGTTGACCGACTTTGGGGCCCCGTATCTCGGGGGCCACTTAGTGCTAGGAACCCCAAATTTGGTGTGCAAACCCAGTGGAACTAGCACTGCAACATATCCAGCTGGGGTTCTTAGCACTAAGTGGCCCCGAGATACGGGGCCCCAAAGTCGGTTCGGAAAATGTCAAGCACTTTTCTGCAGCAGAGAATGATATTTTCAGAACCGACTTTGGGGCCTTGTATCTCGGGGCCACTTAGTGCTGGATATATTGTAGTGCTAATTCCACTGGGTTTGCACACCAAATTTGCGGTTCCTAGAACCAAGTGGCCCCGAGATACGGGGCCCCAAATTCGGTTTGGAAAATGTCATTTTCTGCAGCAGAAAAAAGCCTGACACTAGCCGAGGGGGGCATTTTCAGCACATAAAAATGTGCTGAAAAACTCGGCTTATACTCAAGTTTATACGGTATTTGTAATTCATACCTTTGCAAAACGAATAAACATATTGAAATATAAATGGTTATGTTTACATTTTCTATTGAACCAAGTAAGATTTATTGAAGGAGAGCCATTTAGAAGAGAGCTTATAAATAGTATAATTTGTCTGTAGCGTAGATTCGATTGCTGATATTTAGGGATATTCCTTATACTTAAGTCTCTGCTTGAGTATAAGCAGATACAAGTAGATACAAGTAGACTTTACAATCATTCATTGCAGGTGAACAAAGGTGGTATGTAGGTTTAGCAGTACATGGAGGTATTCTGTTTTGGCAAATGTAATGTTAACTAAGATTTAAAGGATAATGAGTAGGGAAACTTGGAAAGCAAGATAAACAACTGTGGTGGGCACCTGGGAAACATAGGAGAAGAAAAACAGGAGTGATGGGAGGAGTGATGCCCAGAAAGTCAGGGAAAAAGTCAGTATGCAGCATTTGTATCCAAAGGAGAATCCCTGTGATATTTTCAAACAAACTACCATAAATGATATGCTCACATAATTATAAAACGATAATAATAAAAATATAACTCACCACAGCTGCTGACCTCCATGAATAATATGTGTTCAATATACGGTTAAAGTTTGAAAATTCCAGGAGTCGGGATCAACCAGGGACCCCTTGCACCTTTCATAGTTAGTCAGTTTGAAAAAAGACACAAGGCCATCTGGTTCAAGCAATAGAAAATAAATAAATATTTTGAAATCCTCCATATACAGAACCCTATAACTCACAGTTGATCCAGAGGAAGGCAACAAAAAAAAATTAAAGCATGGTCCAATTTGCTTCACCAGGGGGAGAAAAAAAATCTTTCCAATCCCCTAGGACAATCTGACATTCCCTGGGTCAACAATCTCTGTTGTTATTACTTATAAGAATTAACAGACAGTTAATGTTCTGTGCATTTAGGAATGCATCCATATCATGGTAGCAGCTTAACAGTTTTAAGTTATATGTTAATATATAAAATTAATGTATGAGTACAGTTAAAGATGTAGTAAACCACAAAAAAAATGTAAAAAATGTGGGGCCCCTGCAGCATAATGTCATAATGTGCTAGTATGCACTGCATACTAGCAATTCATCGCAGACTTACCTTAAAACAAAGCCCTCCAGCAGCATGCTGTCACCGCTGCTGGGACTTCCATCTTTATCCAGTCTTTCTTCCAGACTCGCTGTTTGAATGGCCAAACCGCAATGATGTCACTCGCGTGCATGCACACGGGAGTCATGGCCGTGGCACAGAGCTCTGAATGAGCGGTACTGTGAATGTTAGGCATTATATGTGGCCAGGTAGACCTAGTCCTCTTAATTTTGTAGTTTCATATAGAATGGATATTTCTTACCCCAAATAAGAGGTGCTATACCAGATTGGAATCTAGCCAGATCTTTGGCCTTTAAAGCATAAATTAAATTAAAGGTTCACTTATTAGGCTTGGGCACCCTCCCCTTGTAAAATCACTGCCTTTTAAAGTACTTTAAAAAATGAATATTGTTAATTAGAGTTTGATATTTATTTTCACAGTTAGATGGATTCATCAAAGGAAAAAAACAATGTGTACCCATGGACTCATGTACAAAAGAAGAAGCTCACTGGGCTATACAAAGATGTAAAGGACTGGTTACTGTTCATTATAAATTAAACAATGAAGGTAAGGAAACAAACAATATTAAAATGTACAATTATTATGCTTTTTCAGTTCTTTCACTATTTAAAAAAAACTACAACATTCAATGTTGTGCTCTGTAACCCATCTATTGCTATTAATTAAATTATTTATCTGTATACCCAAAAATTTTGTAATTTCTTTTATTTGAGTTGGTTCACAAGCCAACAAAAGATAAGTACTTATCAATTACACACTGTAAAATGAATTATTGCTATTGACGCACTTTGTGTTGCAGGATACAGTAAACTAATGAAAGATCTAGAAGAAGGGAAAATTCGATCAGGGGACTCCTTTTATATTCGCTTAAATTTAAACATTTCAAGTCATCTAGACAGCTGCTCACTTTCTTTAAACTGTGATGATATTGTACATGTTCTCGACACTATGCATCAGGGAAGGTATGAGTGGCTTTGTGCCAGAGTTGATCCATTTACAGTACGAAACCTGGATGTTGGAACAGTTCCAAGCTACAGCAGGTATGTGATCAAATCTACATGCTGTAGGTGGGTTGTTAAGTGGTTTTGGGGTATATAGCTGGTCAGTATGTGGTATATAATGTACAGCACACTGTATACTGTGAAGCAGTGTGAAATATACGAGGTGTGTCTGATAAATAAGGAAACTGTGATCCCACCTAGCAAACAAAGCAGTCAGAACCTGTTATAACTGCATGCGTGGTGACCTTGAACACGTTTGAACCTGCATGATAAGCAGGAATACTCTATGACGTTCAGTTGATTGTGAGTCACCATTTAGTTTGGTTGTGTTTTCTGTAGTGTGCCATAAAAATGCTAAGTTTAAAAGTTGAACAATGTGTCAATTTGAACTTTTTAGTAAAATTGCACAAAACACCAACAGAATGTTTTCAAATGCTTACTATAGCTTATGGGAATGACGGCCTGTCTCGTGCACGTGTGTCCCAGTGGCACAAAAGATTCAGCGAGGGATGTGAGAATGAATTCCCAAAAGTTAAATCAGTGCTTAAAGGGACATGTTTTGAGTCAGTTAATCCTGTAAAGAAGAAAACTGTGGATAGGTTGAAACAGCTGACAGAAATAGATTTTCTCCATGCCTTCGACCAGTGAAAAACAAGACTGCAGCAATGTATTAGTGCAAATGGGGAATATATTGAAGGGGGAAAACATTAAATTTGGAATACATATAAATAAAGGTGAGTTATTTAATCAGTCTTGTTATTTAATAGACACACCTCGTATAACATACAGAACAAGATATAAAGCAGACCAGAATCCTGTATATACTGTATTATATAGCAAATCAATTATTATAATACTATAATATATTTAATGTTTGTGAAAGCGTACATAAACCCAAAATTTATTTTTTAAGGTTGTGGGATCATGTCTCACTTTATACAGTTTCTAGAGCAAATAATTTTTTGTCAATCAGTTGCAAAGGACTACATGACCCACGTTGGATACCCAGATTCCCAGTTTGCACCCCAGCTACAACCATTCATTGTCACTGCTGCACTCGATCACTGTGATAGCTCCTTCAGTTGGTCTGTCTGTCCACTAGGCAGCCCAATGACCAATAGCCCACTAAAGGAGCTTGCAAAGCAGGTTGACAATGCTGCTGCTGTTTGAGAGGCAGTGGCCTAGCACTGTCAGCATGAAACTGGTAGTTCTGTAAGCTGCAGAATCTCTGCATAAGAAACTTTGCAATAGATTCACAAAAAATGATTTGCTTAAAAAAATCATATACAGTGCATCATGCACTGTATACGATTTTTTTAAGCAAATAATTTTTGCCAGATATGCTTAAAAAAAGATTAGGGTTTAGATAAAGCAAATAATCTTGCCCTATAATGCGCTGGACCTCTATTCTAATTTGGTATAATCCTGTTTATTTACAGTCAGAGTAAGGGGTCAGACAGTGAACACTTTGGTAACCCCTGTAGCTTTAGGGTGAACAGGCCCCAAGAATCCCTATACTACCTCAGTGTTCACAGCATTTTCATTTTTAGCACAAAACAGACAGGATCACAGTAGTAAAAGGGGACAGCAAGGTGATTTTAGCACTGAAAAAGCTTTGTTTTTGGAGATGTTCTGCATGTGGACATTTGACAGGATGTGCATTGATTGCAGTCAGGCTGTTACTTTTCAAAGCTAAAAGAGAGAAGAGGTTTGCACTAATAAGATCCGAGGAGGGAGATGTGTCAAGAAGCAATGGGAGTGCAAAAAAAAGAATATACAATGAGCCATTTTAAATTTAAATGTAAAGATTTCATGTCAACTAGTCACTAAGCCATTTGTGCTTAGTGTGAATATATATATATATATATATATATATATATAAAATCAAAGTCAAACATTATGGGGTTGCTACACTCTATACAGTGTCAGAATACTAAACACAAGATGTAATACAAAAATAGATGGACTGTCCCTTTAAATAATAGTATTTAATCAAAACAAGGTAAATAAAGTGGCTTTAGTGATGAACACACAATGTAATCGCACTCAATATATAAACAAAAACAAATATTGTAATCAGTCCACGTGACAATTGAACTACATATGCCAGAAATCTAAACCTTCAGTCTTCCAACACCACAAATACACACTACCTGCTTGCCAAAAGATCTGACCCCAAGGTTAGGAGGTTAGTACCACTTGTATGCAGGATGGTGTTTTAAGACCACTGAGTAGTTTTTAAGATGTCTTAAATGTTTGGTGCTTTTAGTGCAATAACCGACTAACAAATAGTAGTACCAGTAAGGCCCCACCCAGCATGAAGGAGAACAAAAAAGCTAGAGTGTGTCATCTTTAAAACCACCTACTTATTGATTTGAAAAGGATATCCCCTGAAGACATCTATTGTGATGAAACACATCTAGTGGTAGCGTCATCGCGCACGTGTGCTCAAATGAGTTTTGTTTTTTAACTATAAGCTATCTTGCACAATTTATTGTGTTTGTTTGCCCTAAAATTAACTGAAGTATGCTTTTTACTGAAATTTTGTGTCTCCAAGACATATGCGCTAAAATCGTGTAAAAATTGTATAACTATCACCATTTTATTCTCTAGGGTGTCTGCTTTCAGAAAATATATAGTAATAAATATAATAAATATTTAAATAAATATAATAAAGTGATTTTTTTTAACCATGTGTGCGAAAAACAAAAATGGCTCTTGCAGCAAAAGGGTTAAAGGCTACCTGATGGTCTTAAAGTACCGTCTTGCCCACAATCGTTACTGACCTCTTAACCTTGGGGTCAGATCTTGATAAGCAAGTGGTGTGTATTTGTGGTGCTGGAAGACGGAAGGTTTAAAGTCTGCACTGTGGATTGCTGGTACATGTAGTTTACATGTCACATGGACTACTTACAATATTTGTTTTTGTTTATATATTGATTGTCATTACACTGTGTTTTCATTACTGAAGTGACTTTATTTAACTTTTTTGATTTGCTATTATTATTTAAAGCGGTGTTCTAGCCGCAAGCGTTTTTCAGTAAACTATGTAGCTCCTGACTTTTAATAAGGACACTTACCTGTCCAGGGAGCCCACGATGTCTGCCCCCCAAGGCCGATCCATCCATCGGATCGGGGGCAGGCGCCATTCTAACTAAGGGAAACCGGCGGTGAAGCCTTTAGCCTTTAGGCTCCTTTCACACTGGGGCATCGGGTGCGTCAGCAAAAAAGCGTTGCTATTTTTAGCGGCGCTTTACCATCAATTTCACGCTGCTATTCGGCCTCCAGTGGGTCGCTTTTACCCCCCGCTAGCGGCCGAGAAAGGGTTAAAACCACAGCAGAGTGTTGCTGCAGCAGCACTATGCTGGCGGTATAGCCGCACTGCCCATTCATTTCAATGGGCAGGAGTGGTTCAGGAGCGGTGTAAAGACCAAGTTATAAAAGTGGGTGGAACTCCGCTTTAAAGGGACTGCACATCTCTTTTTGTGTCAAACATACATCATTTATAAATATATTGTCATGCTTTATTTTTAGAGGTTTAGGTGGGTTGAGGAATGGTACTGATTGGTGCAGTAGTGTCAAAGAGGTCCTCAATAATACTTATCTCTTCCGAAAAATGTGGTTTGTGGGGTTTACATTATGGACTTTTTTATGGTGAGTCAGGTGTTGATAAGCTAACATACAATATGCTAATCCATACCTCTGACATCTGTACAGTATACCTCCATTAGTAAGGCTTAAACATTGGACAAGTATATATTTATATTTTATTCATTGCCATTTATGTCTCAGATACAAACCATCCTACTTATACTTTCCCATCAAAATTATCTTTTTTATTTGTTAGAGCCCAGCAGTTATTTTTAGTTAAACTACAAAGATTAATGCACAAAACCAAGGATGAAGTGGAAGGTACAAGTAACACACTCAAAGCTATGAAGGTAAATTCAGGTTTATTTCTTTTGCATAATCCAAATGTTATTTTCCCTTTTCATTAAAAGTTAATCATTTTGAGGGATAAGAGCTATTCTTTGTTTTTTTTATATGGCTTTTGGTTGGATTAAAGCAAAAGTCCATTCATCGGGAAAATTAGAGAACCAGTGTAACAATTGACCTGCTTTTCACTGTGCTTCATAGTGTGCCAATCCATTCCAAGGATTCATTGCGGGAATTCTTATTCTCAATAAGGGGAAAATGTAAGGTATATACAAATTAGAATGAAACTCAGTGCTATTTCCAATTTGTTGTTTAAAAAGTTCAATAGACTTTTCTTTGTGAACTTCTCCAACAACAGATCTGCCCACTATTTTGTACAGTCTTGCAATCCTGATATTTCCCATCATATTCATTGCTCATGGTCAGACTATAATATACTTCTATCAGCCTTCACTAAATCTGCAGTGTTCCCCCATGTAGCACTTTCCTCGAAGGAGCCGCTTGGTAATTTGGGTTCTCTGTTCTGCGCCTCGACTCCAAGAACAACCTCTGCCCCTCTGGTACACCTGGTTGAATGAAAGCTACTGCAAGCACATATAAGAACATAACTAGAGATACCTTTAGCTCGGCTGTGAATTAGCACCATGAAATAGACACAAGACCATTTAGTTGCAAATAAATTTAATGTATTGGTACAGGTTAGAAAAAATGTTGGTTTGAGCAAAATGAACACACAGAAGGTAGGCTCAGACACAATCTGCTAAACAATAAATTCACTATGCCAAGATAACATAGAATATATTTCTGTACTACTAGACTAGAATCAACATATAAATCAGCAAAGTCAGCGAAAAGGCCAGTAAACTCCCCAGTATGTTATCCTATGTGTTCATGCACACATAGGCCTTTATCAACATTTTTTGGCAAAGGCAATTTCAGGCTGGAAAAAAAAAACCAGAACTACTATGTTTGAAGAGGAGTTTTTCAGCTGTAAAACTGCTCTAACGTTGAAAAATGCTTCAAAATGCAGCTTTCCTGTGTTTATGAGCATTTTTGTGCCTCAAGCTTTTGTGGGAGTATTGTTTTGCTATAAAAAGCAAATGCAACAAAACACTAATGCAAAAATACAGCTAGCACTACTGCCGTTTTTTATAAGGTCCAGTGTTCATGAGGCCTAAACAGTGACTATAAGCCTTAAGTGCAATGTAAATAATATTTATATAACTAGTCTACTCTAGTGCACTCTAGGAGAATTACTAGGATATAGTGCAATGTCCCCTGAGAGGTACCTCTTAACATAAGCAATAGGTAAAGGTCTCTGTGTAGCAGCCATAAAGTTCAGTCTTTAGTCCTATCTCTTCAGCCAGCTAGCATTGGGGACCAATAGTACACCCAGAATATTTGTTTCCAAGTATGCAAATAATGTGGGGATTTTCTGCCACTTTGTTGTTTCTCCCTTCCTGTTGTGTTTCAGGGATGGGAAGTCATGGGAAGACTCCCAAATTGAACTCAGAAAGCAAAAATAAAACAGAGGTTCAATACATCATCTACACTGGAACTAAATATGATCACATTTTACAGGTGAAAGTCATCCTTTCGAAATTGTTACATGGCTCAAAAGCAGTGATCTGAAAATGACTGGTGAAACCCTGACTCCCATGAACTACCAACCAATCTCTGTAGAAATTATAGACCTCACTATACTCACTCTAATTTTGGCTAATCTGTATACATGGTCGCCAACTGTCCTTCGAGGAACTGTCGGTGATTTGGAACAAAGTCCCACTGTCCCTCTTCCCTCCTCATTTGTCCCTCATTTTGGTTTGATCTATATAGTTGTATAGAAAATGCACTTTTTATCTTTCAAAAAGTGTTTTCCAGTGCTGAACCTTTCATCAAAATTCTAAATTACTGCATTTGTACAGTATAAAGGAATAGTAGTGGTTAATAAAAAAAAGTAGTGGCAAGGGGTGTGTCCTATGCCTACATACTTTTGCTAATAGGTGTCCCTCGTTCCCATCTCAAAAAGTTGGGAGGTATGTGTATACAAATTCCTCAGCCCCCTGGTTTACAAGAACAATGCCGGATTTAGTATATCTTAATAGCAAACCTCAACATCATTAGATATCTTTGCCCTAGATGTAAGACACGTCCACAAAAGCCTCTTTTGACCGTCTATTCCAGAGCTCAAAAACATTATTTTTTTAAGGAACATTCATGCAAGCCATAACATTTCTAAACTCCAGTGATATAGCATTTCTGAAACTACCTACATCTCAACCTTTCCCTTAACTGTTCAATGGGGAACAAGGCAGAGGTGTTCACTCTCACCAGTACTCTTTTGCAAAAACCACTGAAATACACAAATGACAGTTGCTAGCAATAGATGTAAAGTAAATCTATTTGCTGGTCACCTATAATTTTTACCTAAAACATCCCTTATGACTATTCTAACCCCTTTTAACTAGTGAATTATTTTAGCTCCATATTGCAGCGCCCTCTAATTAAATACTAATCCAATTTTCTTTTTTTTTATACCACCTTCGCTACAAGATATAGAAAACACATTTGGATCACACAGACAACCGCACTACCTCATTTATTTAGGTACTAAAGGATAACTGTAATATAAACTTTTCTAATACACTGCTGTTCTTCCTGAACTAACCTGCACTAACACTTCACACCAGCTTCTCCTTCCTATCTGCTATTTCATGTTTACACAAAGCCCTTTTTTAACAAAAATCCTGCACATTCATGGGCCGTACACATGAATATAGGCGCCATTGGCCGGTTCACGTGGGCCGTGTGTATGGCAGTCAAAGTTTTACTTTAGGCTTGTTGGCCCGAACAGAATATGCATTAAGCATTGTTAAAGTCCTGAATTTGCATGTTCACGACAGAGTGCAAGATAATGTATAATAAGTGTATAAATTGGTTAGGGTTGGATAGATGTACTAGATAAATCCACTATAAATAACATGACAATCTGTAATAAATGTTTCACAATTTTATTGCAGAATGCTCTTCAGCCAGAAGAGTCACCACAAACTGACTCCAAGAGCAGTCCTCGTCTTTCAAGAGCAAGTTTTCTTTTTGGACAAATATTTCCGGTACATTTTTCAAATATTTCTACAGTATTATTTACTGTACGTAAGAGTGGTAAGAGTCGTAAGAGAACTACTTTAATCTCCAAATACAGAAGGTTTTTTCACAGTAAGAGCTGTGAAAATGTGGAATAAACTCCCTCAAGAGGTGGTTCTAGCCAGCTCAGCAGCTTACTTTAAAAAAAAGCCTGGATTCTTTCCTAAATGTACATAATATAACCAGATACTAACATTTATAGGTAAAGTTGATCCAGGGAATATCCGATTGCCTCTCGGGGATCAAGAAGGATTTTTTTCCCCTGCTGGAGCAAATTGTATCATGTTTTGCTGGGGTTTTTTTTTTCTTCTTCTGGATCAACTGTGAGTATAGGATTGTGTATATGGGATTGTATGATTTTTTTTCCCGAGGATTTTTTGAGGATTTGCCTCATTCAATTTACAGAACATGACCATAACTTTGAAGATGTTTTTTTATTGTGAAGCAAACAACAAATAGGACAAAATAACAAAAAAAGTTAATGTGCATAACTATTCACCCCCCTAAAGTCAATACCTTGAAGAGCCACCTTTTGCGGCTATAACAGCTCCAAGTTGCTTTGGATAAGTCTCTATGAGCTTGCCACATCTTACCACTGGGATTTTTGGCCATTACTACTTGCAAAACTGCTCCAGCTCCTTCAAGTTGGAAGGTTTGCGCTTGTGAACAGCAATCTTTAAGTCTGACAACAGATTATTCTATTGGATTGAGATCTGGGCTTTGACTAGGCCATTCCAATACATTTACATGTTTCCCCTTAAACCACTCAAGTGCTGCTTTAGCAGTGTGTTTGGGGTCATTGTCCTAGCCTTAAATCACACACAGAGTGGTACAGGTTTTGCTCAAGAATATCCCTGTATCTAGCACCATCCATCTTTCCCTTAACTCTGACCAGTTTCCCAGTCCTGACTGCTGAAAAACATCCCCATAGCATGATGCTGCCACCACCATGTTTCACTGTGGGGATGGTGTTCTTTGGGTGATGTGATGTGTTGGGTTTGCACCAGACATAGCGTTTTCAAAAAGTTCAATTTTAGTCTCATCAGACCAGAGCACCTTCCTCCATACATTTTGGGAGTCTCCCAAATGCCTTTTCACAAACTCAAAACGTGCCATTTTGTTTTTTGCTGAAAGTAATGGCTTTCTTCTGGTCACTTTGCCATAAAGCCCAACTCTATGGCGTGTACAGCTTATTGTCATCCTATGTAGATATACTCCAGTCTCTGCTGTGGAACTCTGCAGCTCCTCCAGGGTTACCTTAGGTCTCTGTGCTGCCTCTCTGATTAATGCCCTCCTTGCCCGGTCCGTGAGTTTTGGTATGCGGCCGTCTCTTGGCAGGTTTGCTGTTGTGCCATGTTCTTTCCATTTGGTTATGATAGATTTGATGGTGCTCCTAGGAATGATCAGAGATTTGGTTAGTGGTGCCTCTTGCTTAGGTGTTGCAGCCTATGGGGCCTTTCAAAAAGGTGTGTATATGTAATGACAGATAATGTGACACTTAGATTGCACACAGGTGGACATCATTTCACTAATTATGTGACTTCTGAAGGTAATTGGTTGCACCAGAGCTTTATATGGGCTTCATAACAAAGGGGGTGAATACATATGCACATGCCAATTATCATTTTTTTATTTCTGAAAAATAGTTTTATGTGTATATTTTTCTAATTTGACTTCACCAACTTAGACTATTGTTCTGATACATCACATATAATTCAGATTAAAAAACATTGAACTAAAGCAGGGGTGCCCAACCTTTTGAAGAGCGAGGGCCACTTAAGAGACTTGGTAACTGGTCGCGGGCCACAATAAGTGGATCGGACGGAAGACAGATCCGTGTCCGTTCTGTATATGCAGACCGGACATGGACACAGCCCACTCTACTCCGTGGGCCCCCCTATCCAATCCAACCAGATGGAAGGGGACGGATCCCCTTCTTTTTTTTTTTAGTGGATCGAATTGGAGGTAGGTGGGTGCAAATATACACAAGTCAGTTTACATCTGCTGCTCCATAGAGGTGAATGGAGGGTCCGCGTGGGTGGAACCAATCATGTGAAAGTGGCCTAAGGCTGCTTTTACACTGATGTGCGGCAGTTTACCTGCACTGCGGGCGCAGTACAGTGCACCTGTGGCTTTCCTGCAGGTTAGCTGCACTTTGCCATCGATGTCTATTATATCCTGCAGGTGTGGTGCACTATCTGAAAGTGCACCAACCCCGCAGATAATAACAGAAGCCTATGACTCAGTGCAGGTAACCCGAAGGTGCAATGCGCTGCACCTGCGGATCAGTTTCAAAGCAGCCGGGTAACCATCGCAGAACAGATATGCCCATATATACACTGCTTTTATTAATAAACCTACCTTTAATAACAGTCTTCCATTCAGGTATTGCCGGCTGTCCCAGGCAGAATGCATTTGGTATCACTCCGCTTGGGACAGTAGCCGGCACTATACAGGAAGCATCTGCAAATGCGGCTCTACTCCCTCCGCAGCCGCTTGCTTCCTCTACCGCTGGCTTCATTTAAAACACTGATGCTCCGGGATGGCGGGTCGGCAACCCACGATCTGGTGAGAACCGGCTATCCCAAAGCAAGAGGTCGCGGGCCACATCAGAAGGCTCCGCGGGCCACTGGTTGGGCACCCCTGAACTAAAGGCTGTAATGTAACAAAATAGGTAAAAATCCAAGGGGGTGAATACTTTTGCAAGGCACTGTATACACAAGCATATCCTGGCAGTTTTCACCTTTAAAGGTGTAGTGTGTTTTAAGTTTTCTTTTTTTTTCTTTGGATCAGCTATGGGTTCTGAGGATACATGTTTATTCTTTTTTCACTTTGTACATGATTGTGTGTCTTTACTACAATTGTATATACCTTGATCTACATGTGTTTTGGTGTTGTACCTTAATGATATCCTTCTTCTCACCCAGAAACTCACTGCAAGTGATATTATGATTCTTCATTGGTCAGTTTCATGGATTTTATGCCATCTAGAGATATATTTGTTTGAAAAGACATAATTGCCTTTTCTGTGATGCATTATTTCTGTGCAGGGCCTCCATGTGGACCTGGATTTGATCACTAAATAAACAAGCTTTTGAGAAAACATTCAGAAACAATTTCTTCAGCATAGAGGTTTTCCCCCTTGGCTTTGTTTTTTCCCAGGTACTGCTTCATTTTGACTTGTCACCTGGAAGGAATTTATTCCAAGGGTGAAGTACTGTTTTGATCATTTGATGCCCAAGGGTGCAATCCAGAACCTGGCCATATTTTGTTTGCTGAACCGCTTTAGCTTTAGCTGAAATAGGTTCCCCTAAAGATTGCTTGTGTCATGCCATAGCTCTACCTTTGCACAACATCAAAAGTTTCAAAAAAACACTGGAACTTATTTGGTGCACCTTTCTTGGTTATCTATTATGGAAGAACCTTGTTGCAGCCTAAAGTTTGTGGTCGAAAAACTGCCAGATGGTTACCTGATGACTAGCTGTCACCTATTACTGGATAACCATACTGGGTACCATCACCTGATAGGTGCACCAATCATTGTGTAGGGTTTTTGTAAAATTAAGCATTTTCTCAACTACACAGCGGACAATGTCTGTCTACCTTGTACTGAATGGAAATACCATTGTTACATGCTTTGTTTTTTCCAGTTTGTTTATCGGTCTGAGAACAAATACAAAAGGATGAACAGTAATGAACGTCTGCGTGTGGTGTCATCTAACTCACCATCCTTGGAGACCATGAAACTTTTATTAGACAGACAAGAGGGTATGGATTGTGTTTTTGGGGTATTCTGTCATTAACTTTTGGTGGCATCATGTGTAATATGTACAATAATGTGAACATTTGATCAAAATGGGTATGTTACTGTATGTTACTGATAGACATTAATCATACTAAAATGACTGGCTGACCAAGGTTTGCACATCACTTTAGCTGATAAATTGTTTCAGTTATAAGCCGATAACAATGTAAAGTGAAGGTGCAAGATTTAATAAGTGAAACATCAATGTAAAAGACCAGGAAATCTTTCTTGGGTCTGAGTACTCCAATCAGGGTTCACTCCCAATGAGCCACTGGGATGACTTGAAAAAAAAATGCCTACACAGGTTCCCTTCAGCCTTATAAAGGGTAGTATTCTAAGGCTGCATATAGCAGCACGTGTTTCCGCATGTAAATCGTGCTCACAAATCACTAGGAGGAACAAGCAATCCTAAGAAATCGATATGTGAGTCTAAAGCCCCATACACACGGTCAGAAAATCCGACCACCAAATCCATCGGATTTGGTCCGACGGATTTAGTCCGACACTGGTGTTGCATACACACGGTCGGACAAAGTTGTCGGAAAATCCGATCATTCTGAACGTGGTGACGTTTGTTGCCTACGACGGGACTACGTAGAGGCTAGTAGCCAATAGCTTTGGTCTTGTAATGTGATCTGAGCATGCGTGGCACTTTGTCCGTCGGAATTCGCTACACACGATCGGAATTGGTATGATCGGACTTTGTTGTCGGAATATTTAGAGCAGGAGATAGAACTTTGTCCGTCGGAAAATCCGATGGAAACTGTCCGATGGTGCCTACACACGGTTGGAATTTCCGACAACATTGTCCGATAGGACAGAATCCATCGGTAAATCTGACCGTGTGTATGGGGCTTAAGAGGCCGCCATTCCAGAATATACACTTCCAGGATGTGAGCTAATTCAATTTCTTTGATACTAACATAATCCTTCTTATAACCCATGCATTCTTCCTATCAATAAAAAGTGCTGCGCTATACAAAGATGACAATAAAATAAAAGTAAAAATATGCAGTGTACAGCAACCGAAAAGAAGCATACTTGTGGTTAATAAGTGCAGTAGCAATATTACAATAAATCAATAATAATGTCCAAAATAATCTTTGATAAAGTCCACTCAAATTAGCTGAATAACTATGTAGCCATATAGCACAGATAATATCCAAAATAATCAGTGATAGAGTCCAAATAAAAAATTAATAAAATGATGTATGTGTGATAAAATGTACAAAAACGACTGAAAATATGCTCTATAAGGGCTGGTTAACACTAGTCCAACATGTGCTACGACTTCCAGAGCATAACATGTCAAAATCAATGGTTCCCTGTGAGAGCCGTCTTAACTGGTCCCACCTGTCTTGGTCTGACTTTGAAAATGCGTCCTGCACTACTTTGGTCCGACTTGGGCACTATTTCAGCCCATTGATTTGAATGGAAGTCAGGATCATCATCTTAACTGATCCAACTTATGGCATGCAACTTGTGCTCTGAGGATCTTGAGGGGGAATCCCACGTAAAAATTGAAAAAAAAAATGGTGTACTCCCCTCTCCCCAAGACCATACCAGACCAAAGGGTCTGGTATGGATTTTGAGGGCAAACCTCATGGCAAGAATTTTTATATTTTTAAACAGCGTCCATACCAGACCTTTATCTGAGCATGCAGCTTGGCAGGTCAGGAAAGGGGGGGCGTGGGGGTTCCCTCCTTAAGATTAATACCAGGTCCAAAGGGCCTGGTATGGTCGGATCAAAGTCAGATTCCATTCATTGAAGTCGCATGGAAGTCGGACATGAAATTGCAGGGAAAAGTTGGATCAGAAGTCATACAACTTTCGTGTAAGATCAGTGTGAACATAGTATAAATAGTGAAGCCAACTGACTCAAGCGACACCTCCACTGGCAATAACCTCAGGGTGTGGTCTCACCTTATGGTTTGACCTCCATTACGAAAGGGTAAACAAGCATGAACAGATGAACAGATAGATAACCAGGCAAGCTCCTTCTTGGATACTCCCAAAGATAATGGAGGCTCTCTCCCACCACTTCCAAATAAAACACTCAGTGCTACATTATAGTTACACAGTTAGTCTGGCTGAAAAAAGACACAGGTCCATCTAGTTCAACCAATAGAAGGAAAAAAAATATATATACAGTATCTCACAAATAATGAGTACACCCCTCGCATTTTTGTAAGGCTACTTTCACACTAAAGGAGTTTTTCCAGGTGTTGTAGCGCTAAAAATAGTGCCTGAAAACCGCCTCCCTTGCCACCCCAGTGTGAAAGCCTGAGTGCTTTCACACTGGGGCGGTGCGCTTGTGGGACGTTACAAAAAGTCCTGCAAGCAGCATCTTTGGGACGGTTTGGGGCTCCTAAACCACCCCTGCCCATTGGAATGCATGGACAGTGCTTCGGAAGCGCCTGAAAAGCCCTCTGGAAGCGCCGCAACATGGGCGGTTTTAACCCTTTCTTTGGCCGCTAGTTAAAAGCTCCCTGCTAGCGGACAATAAGCACCACTAAAACTATGGTAAAGCACCGCTAAAACAAGAGGCGCTTTACTGCTAACACGCATGGCTACAGTGTGAAAGTAGTCTTAATATTTTATTATATCTTTTCATGTGACAACACTGAAGAGATGACACTTTGGCTACAATGTAAAGTAGTGAGTGAACAGCTTGTATAACAGTGTAAATTTGCTGTCCCCTCAAAATAACTAGTTTTAGGCTTAGGACTAAAATGGCATTTTAGATTTAGTTCCATTTTAGTCTTCTGCAATTGTTTTAGTTTTAGTCGTATTTATTCGACTAAAATGTCCTACATTTTAATCGACTAAAACTCATTTTAGTCATCTAAAATCTAATGGGTGTAATTAAATTGTAATGCATTAGTTAACATTTCGCTACAATTTCCAAACTCATTATATACTGATGGAGTGAAAAATCTAATATGTTATTATTTATGGTATTGAGGTATGAACATGCACTACAGACCAGTGTTAATTTTGAAGTCAAATTTCAATTTAGTTTTAGTCTAATGCCCCGTACACACGGTCGGAAATTCCGACCACAAAATCCATCGGAATTTTTCCGACGGATTTTGTCCGACACTGGTGTTGCATACACACGGTCGGACAAAGTTGTCGGAAAATCCAATCATTCTGAACGTGGTGATGTTCGTTGCGTACGACGGAACTACGTAGAGGCTAGAAGCCAATAGCTTTGGCCTTGTAATGTAATCTGAGCATGCATGGCACTTTGTCCGTCGGAATTCGCTACACACGATCGGAAAAAGTCTGATTGGACTTTGTTGTCGGAAAATTTGAGAGCAGGATCTCAAATTTTTTCCGACGGAAAATCCGACGGAAAAAGTCCGATGGAGCCCACACACGGTCGGATTTTCCGACAACATGGTCCGATAGGACATTTTCCGTCGGAAATTCCGACTGTGTGTACGGGGCATTAGTCTTTTGACTAAAATTGTATTTTTGTTTTAGTCCCATTTTAGTCTTTTGGAATGAGATGTATGAGTGCTGCCAGCATTGCTGTAGATCATTCATGACTGTGAACCAGGGGACAATCCAGAATCACCCCCGCAGCTGGGATATTGGGCAGCACTTGCTGGTGTCTGGGAGCCGCCCCCAAAATGCGGGAGGCTCCTGCACCTCGTGGAATACTTGGGATGTCTGGGGACAGTGTGAATGTAGTGAGGAGGACCATCATTCAGCTTTGCATAGTGTACAGCTAGAGTAGGGACAGCTCAGATAGTTTCACTGTAGTGTAGGGAGACCGTGTCATTCATACATACATTAGTGTAGAGTAGGGACAGCTCATATAGTTTCAGTGTAGTGTAGTGAGACCGTGTTAGTAATCTTTACATTAGTGTATAGCTAAAGTAGGGACAGTTCAGTGTAGTGAGAGTTGAACACCGTCTATTTAGGCCCTTTACAAAATAATCTAGAGTGGGTGACTAGGGACAAAGAGAAGGCTAATTTATTAAATAATTTCTTCAGCTCTGTGTATACAAAGGAGCATGGGGGAGCTAATGTCCATAATGGGGGTGGTATTGACACAGCCCGAATGATCCACAATGACTCAAAAGTGATATGGTACAGAAATATTTAGACAGAATAAATACGGATAAAGCACCTGGACCAGATGGCATCCACCCACGGATCCTAAAAGAATTGAGCTCTGTAATTTCAAAGCCATTGTATTTAATTTTTAGGGACTCATTAATGATGGGAATAGTACCACTGGATTGGCGCAGGGCGAACGTGGTGCCTATATATAAGGCCCCTTTCACACGGTCGGACCGTTCAGATCCGCCTGTCAGTTTTGACGGCGGATCTGAACGGCCACTCCATGTTAGTCTATGGAGCGTCGGATGTCAGCGGAGACATCTCCGCTGACATCCGACCCGGTCCGATCCGCCAAAAGCAGACGTATGGCTCTACGTCCAGATCCGTCACTGGCGGATCTGATCGGGTGAGATCTGATGAAAACAGACACACTGTCCGTTTTCATCCGATCTCTCCATAGAGACCAGCGGCGCTCGCAAGCCCCTCCCCGCGCAGTGAGCAGAGAGGGACTTGTCATCCGCCGGTTCAGCGGAGATCAACGGAGAGATCTCCCGCTGAGCCGGCGGACAGAGGCGGGCTCCGTGGAAGCGGAGTCCGCCTCGTGTGAAAGGGGCCTTAAGAGGGAACAAAGTCTTTACCAAGTAACTATAGACCTGTTAGTTTAACTTCTATAGTCGGGAAGATACTGGAGAGATTAATAAAAGACCACATAGACGAGTTCTTGCTGGAAAAAAAAAAAAACATTTTAAGCAACAGACAGCATGGGTTCATGAAAGACAGAAGTTGTCAGACAAACCTGATTTCTTTTTATGAAGAGGTAAGTAAAACCTTGGACAGAGGCGTGGCTGTGGATGTGGTATACTTGGATTTTGCAAAAGCGTTTGATACAGTTCCCCACACACGGCTCATGTGTAAGGTAAGGTCTACAGGATGGAAATATCAGTTTGTAAATGGATAGAAAACTGGCTAAATGACAGAATTCAGAGAGTAGTGGTTAATGATTCTTACTCTGAATGGTCTAAGGTTATCAGTGGTGTACCCCAAGGTTCAGTGCTGGGACCCTTACTTTTTAATATCTTTATAAATGATATTGGGTCTGGGATCAAAAGTAAAATTTCTGTCTTTGCAGATGACACCAAGCTATGCAGTGGAATAACGTCCTTACAGGATGTCTCCAATTTACAAGCCGACCTCAATGCTCTGTCTAATTGGGCGACTATGTGGCAGATGAGGTTTAATGTTGATAAATGTAAAGTTATGCACTTGGGGGCTAAGAATATGCATGCATCATACATGCTAGGGGGAGTACAACTGGGGGAATCCGTAGTGGAGAAAGATCTGGGGGTTTTGGTAGATCATAAGCTCAATAATAGCATGCAATGTCAAGCTGCGGTTTCCAAAGCAAGCAAAGTAATTTCTTAATTTCTTAAGAGAGGTATGGACTCCAGAGAGAGAGATATCATTTTGCCCCTGTTCAAATCATTAGATAGACCTCATCTGGAATATGCAGTTCAGTTTTGGGCACCAGTTCTCAAAAAGGATATCGGGGAACTGGAGAAAGTGCAGAGAAGGGCAACCAAACTGATAAGAGGCATGGAGGAGCTCAGCTATGAGGAAAGATTAGAGGAACTGAATTTATTCACTCTTGAGAAGAGGAGAATAAGGGGGGATATGATCAACATGTACAAATATATAAGGGGTCCATATAGTGAACTCGGTGTTGAGTTATTCACTTTACGGTCAACACAGAGGACAAGGGGGCACTTTTTACGTCTAGAGGAAAAGAGATTTCATCTCCAAATACGGAAAGGTTTCTTCACAGTAAGAGCTGTGAAAATGTGGAATAGACTCCCTCCAGAGGTGGTTCTGGCTAACTCAGTAGATTGCTTTAAGAAAGGCCTGGATACTTTCCTAAATGTACATAATATAACTGGGTACTAACATTTATAGGTAAAGTTGATCCAGGGAAAATCCGATTGCCTCTAGGGGGATCAGGAAGGGATTTTTTTCCCCTGCTGTAGCAGATTGGAGCATGCTCTTCTGGGGTTTTTTTTTTTGCCTTCCTCTGGATCAACTGTGGGTATAGAATTGGGTATATTGGATTGTACGATATTTTTTATTTTTATTTATTATTTCTTTTTTTTTGTGGTTGAACTGGATGGACTTTTTCGGCCTAGCTAACTATGTAACTATTTGATTGCGTTACTGTCAGTTTAACGCCATTTACTCTGTGTGCGTTACTGCCAGTTTAACGCCATATAGTTCTGTGTGTGTTACTGCCAGTTTAACGCTATATAGTTCTGTGTGCATTACTGCCAGTTTAATGCCATATAGTTCTGCATGCCTTACTGCCAGTTTAACACCATATAGTTCTGTGTGCGTTACTGCCAGTTTAACGCCATATAGTTTTGTGCATTACTGCCAGTTTAACGCCATATAGTTTTGTGCGTTACTGCCAGTTTAACACCATTTACTTCTGTGTGCGTTACTGCCAGTTTAACGCCATATAGTTCTGTGTGCATTACTGTCAGTTTACCACCATATAGTTCTGTGCGTCACTGTACGTTTGGCGCATTATATTGCAGTATATTATAGTGTATGCGTGTGTCTGTGTAGTGTGAGTACTCAAATTAAAGTGCACCAAACACCACTTTACATTGATTAAAGTACATCTACATACAGATTTCCAGTTCTTCTTTACATTTGCTTATAAGCACCGCCCCCTCCCTCCGAATAATTTTTGGGAGGACAACAAGGAGTGGCAGATGTTCCCTTGGCACTGTAAGGGGGCCAGCAACACGTATCCACAGGCAAATGTGGACGTGGTGGTAAGTCCTCAGGCAGGGCATAATTTCCTCTGTTTAGTGAGTTTACCCATGCTATCCAGCCACAGCATGCAGAGGAGGTGGTGGACTGGCTTACTAAACTTTCCTCATCCTCCTTATCCTCTGTCACGCAAGCAGAGACAAGTGTGCAGTCCCCTGCAGTTGCCAGAGTGGATAAACCTGCCTCCTTGTCCACATCTTTTCAGCCATTGAGGAGTCAGCTGAGTTATTTGACCACAGCGTCAGCCACTTGCGCCTTGATGATGCCCAGTCATTACTGGATTCAGATGTTGGTTCAGAGGTTGAGGATGATAGGAACGTGAGCCTAGAGAGAGGGAGGAACACTGGTAGACAAATCGGCATTCATGTTCCCCAAGCCGCAGCGTATTGCCAAGTTGTCTCCAGTGGTAATGATGAAGATGGCGGAAATGGAGATGATGATGAGGTTACTGATGCGACTTGGGTGCCAGATAGAGCAGTGGAGGAAACTGAAGTTGAGGCGGCACAACCCCAAGGAGGCCAACATCAAGAAAGAGTAGAGAGCAGCCACCCTATTCCATCACATTCTGCAGCTGTTATCTCCCGGCCCACTCCTCAAAGCTCAGCTGTCTTGGCCTTTTTGAGCACATCTGCAGCAGTTTGCACTGTTGCTATCTGCAAACTGTGTCTCAGGCAAATCAAACATGGCAAAAACACCAACCATGAGTACCACATGCGTAACAAGGCATTTAACATCCAACCACTCAGCCGTTGGCAAGAGCACCTAAAAGCCACACAAAAGGGGCTGACATCATCTCATCAGGCTTTATCAGCTGTTGCCAAGCGCTTTCTCCCCTGCAATCTGTCCCTCCTCCTCACCCACTTCAGTCTGCCCCTGCTATAATGAGTCATTACTTCTCAGCAGCCTCCACTGACAGGGATGATAGTGTAGCACGGGGTGCCCCAGGTCCTAGAAACACATCTGCCAGCAGCAAACCACCAACTGTAGACTGTAGCCGGCAAATGTCTCTGCCCTATCTGCTGCAGCAGAAAAAAAAATACAGTTCCTGCCACCCACATGCTCAGCGTCTAAATGCAAGTTTGTCAAAGCTGTTGGCTCTCCAACTTCTGCCTTTCAGCCTGGTGGATTCTCCCCCCTTCTGTAAATTCGCACAATGTGCTGTACCACAATGGTAGGTTCCCAGTCGCCATGGGTGTCCGCAGATAGAGTCAAGGGGGGTCAAGTGCCCCCCTGGAATCGGCAAGGTGTCTGCACACACACTCTGGTGTCCATGAGCAGTCCTTGCAGGCACAGCAGGGGGAGAGGGGGAGCCAGATTGTGAGCTGCACTATGCTCATAACACTCAGGAGAAGCTCTTGAGCAACTTGCCCAGCTGTCACACTACCCCGTGCTCTGACCTCTGATAAAGCCCGCACACTGAACTGAGGCTGTGCTTGCCTCCTTCTCTATAGCTGCAGACGTACCAGACAGGAGAAGGACGATCCTCCCAGGTTTGGCTGCTGTCCAAGTCAGAGTGATCACAGTCAGAGCAGCAGTGAGTGTGGGCGGAGCAGCAGTGAGGGTGGGCGGAGCAGGAAGATAAAGTTCACTCAGCAGCCACTGTCCAGCCCAACAGTCACCAGAGTTCACCCCTGGCCAGCTAAAGAAGTTCCTGAATTTCTTGTTAAAAAAAAAAGAAGTTCTTGAAGCCATGGAAGCTGCCATTAAGGTGAAGTGCTAAATTATATTTGTAGAACAAGCTGGGTTAGTGTCAGCTTGTTCTGTGTCATGGTCTGTCTGTAATCACCAGTGCTTGCAGATTACTGTTTATTTATCAGTATCCAGCAACTCTGATAAGACCCCAGACCAAGACAATTCTACTACTTCACAGGCTCATTACAAATCTGTAATGGACATTTATAAGGCTACATGTTTTGATTGCAAAGGAGGTGAGCGTCTGCAAGAATTCATTTCTGACCAAGCATGTGATTGGTTACATATTCTTTAAGGTCAGTTACAAATGTCAAAAGCAGCTATATGGGCACAACAGCATAAAGATGCTATTGTGTCGTAACAGATTTTAAAATCTCCACTGGCTTAAGCCAATGCTGCACCATGCAGGTGTAGTTTTTTTTCTTGTAATTGATTGCCTAATTGTATGTTTATTTATACCTTCACTTGCTGTGGTCGCTCGCAGCATATTTTGCATGGTTTTGCATGTGGCTCAGATCGCCACGGCAAAACCAGGTACACTCTCTCCCTCAAAAAGTGCCAAATATGGCAGTGGAAGGGGGGAGGGTGCAAACAAGTGGAGCTTCCCCTTTTGGGTGGAGCGCTGCTTTAACACTGCCACAAGTCACCAATAGAGAGGGTAGATTGAAAGTAGAATTTCAGCTTGCGCTAGCCTTTAAAACTGCCCCCCGTCCCCTTACCCCTATGCGGACTAACCTATTTTCAGACTGTTCCAATCTGGTCATGTTGTCTCACCTGTGTGATCCAGCAGCGTATGCAGATGAGAGGAGGGAGCACCGATAACAACTGTGACATGGGAAACTATGGCTGACATCACCTCATCAGGCTTTATCAGCCGTTGCCAAGTGCTTTCTCCCCTGCAGCCGCTGTTGACTGACACAGGTAAGATCACACGACCAGACCTTAAAATTTTGCCCCCCCCCTGAAAAAAGTTCCGCGGATGCCCATGCCAGTCACTACTACTTTTCACGTAAGGCCGTTCCATCTCTCTACCATCACGTGGCATGATTGGGCAAGGCAGTCAGCCGTAAAATCCACCTTACTGCTGAAACGTGGTCCAGCAAGTATTGACAGGGACGACATATTTAGTTCACAGCACACTAGGTAACGCTGCTTGCAATTTGAAAGGATGCAGGACATGGCTCGTGATGCAGCTTGTGCCCCCATTTCTACATACAGCTGGTGGTGATGATGCCAGGCCTGTGAGCTCTACCCCCCTCCTCCTCTGCCACCTCCATGCCCTCCTCTTCAGAATTGTCCCATGAACATCAGGTACCCCCTAAGCGTTCAAAGGGCTATTCCATGAGTCAAGCTAAAAAGCGCCATGCAGTGCTTCAGCTGGTGTGTTTAGGGGGCAGGAACCCCCCCCCCCCCCCGGAGCAGAGATTCTTGACAAAATCTCTTGAGGACATATTAAAGAGGATTTTATTGAACATTTTTCCTGACTCCAGTAGGTCACAGTCTCATGGAAAACCTAGTTTTGAGTCTTCTGTTGGTCAAGAGAGGAGAGTTGGAGATGGCGTCCGACATTTCAGAATATTTTTAGTCCTCAACACCCAGGGCTGTCAGCTTCCACATCCCATCGGCAGTGTCTGCATCACATGGTGGACGATTACCTCAGGGCCAAAACAGAGATGGAGAGCTTTCTAGCTGATGATCCACTGATTTACTGGGCCATGAGAATAGAGCGCTGAACTTTCCCAGTATGCTATTGAGTTGTTGGGCTGCCCTGCATCCAGTGAGCTTTCCGAACGGGCATTTCGTGCTGCAGGAGGTTTCGTTACTAATCATAGAACGGGTCTGTCCACAGACTCCGTGGACCGTTTGACTTTTATAAAAATGAATCAATCCTGGATTACCAGCTATGAAACCCCTGATTCCGATGTCACTGATTACGTTTTTGGGATATGGAATCTCTGCAGGACTTCGAGGCTGCCTAGCTTTGAGGGTGTTCAATCATTTCATCTGGAAGAATGTTTTTGGTATAGGTTTCAGCAGCACAATTAACACCCAAAGACCAATTTTTCAGCACCTGTTTGACAGGTACATATTATTGCAATTTTTTTTTGCCTTCACCAAGAGCACCTCTATAGGTTTCCTTGAAAAAAAAATTCTTGCAAAGACCATTTCTACTCTTTTTCAGAATATATTTATACTCTCCTAAAAACACCTCTGAAGACAGGATTTTATCCCGAAACATGTCAGGCTAATGGAGGATTTTTTTAATTCATATTCCTTTTCGAATTTGTCAAAAAATGTACTGTATGTAAAAAGATTTTCTTGTATAGAATGTAAAAAGATTTTCTTACATAGAATTTTCTTGTATGTTCTTGTATAGAATGTATTTTAAACATACTTTTAGAAAAAATATATTTTTCAAATAAATGGCATTTTATTAAATAAGGTTTTTTTTCCTTGTTCCTTATCCCATCAGGATTTACTAACTCTTTAACTAGCTGTATGAAAGACCTGTGACTCGAGGCACTGACACGTGCCTAGTGTTTGCACTGCACAGCTGTAAGCACCTATGTGCATGAGCCCTTACAGTGCTTTATTGTAGCAGCAGCACTAATAATCCCACTTGCCGCAGCAAAGATAGCCCCACAGCAATAAAAGATCCCCTAAAGCAACAAAAGCTTCCTTCAGCAGCAACAATAGATCCACATTATCTACTGCAACATAAACAATAAATCATTAGGACCTCGTTTACATTCAAGTGTTTTGTAGCTTGTAGCTCGAAGCTCAAAAACACTCAACAAGTAAAAAAGAGATGTGAAAAATAAATACATTTATTTAAAGGATAAATTCACCTTTCGTAAATTGTTTTGTTCCACCAATTTTTAGTGCTGCAGCAGCAGCTGCCTGCTGTCCACCTCCCTGTGGCAGCAGTATAGGTAGAAGTTCCCCGTACTAGCTGCCACTGTTTGAAAACCAGCACGGCTGTGTGGCGCTCTGCCCCCACGGCCGCATCATTCAGATACACCGCTCTGTGTGTCTGAGTGAATTATAAGCCCATTCTTGGCTTTACATCCTTAGCAGCTGTCGGCTTGTAGTTCTCAATGAACAACCACGGAGCTGTGGAGCGCTGTGGTAGATCATTAAGTGTTCCTGTCAGGGAGTATCGGTATACCCATATGGGTAAGCCGATACATCCACAGTGTACACAAGACCTGCATGGCATCAGTGATCTGCTGATCGCTGGTGCAATGCTTTCCAGGCATCTGCAACAAAAAATAATAAATGCTCATTTTTTTTATTGATGGGTACACTGGCAGCAATTGATGGGTACAGTAGCTGCGTTTGATGGCACAGTGGTGGCAATTTATGGGCACAATGGCTGCGTTTGATGGGCACAGTGGCGGCAATTGATGGGCACAGTAGCTGCATTTGATGGGCACAGTGGCTGCAATTGATGTTTTTTTTTAATTTGTCTGCACCCCCAAAAAAAAAATTTCCTGACAGACTCCATGGCAGCCTACGTATGGGTTAATCCCGCCTCTCCTACCTCATAGGACCCCACTCCCATAAATCTTTGCTCCTAGCCAGGTACCGTGTTCCTTTTTTGTCCTCCTCCTTAGGACTAAAGAGGTAGTTCTTACCTTAAGGAGTAGTTGATCCAGGCCTGGCGTTTCCCCTTGCGTTGGCGATGGAAGAATGGCGGTGTTGCAGTCCAGTTACCCAGCTATTAGCAGGGTGGATACGGGTGATGTTGTGGTGCCCTGAAGAGCTTACTATCCAGTCATTGACTGGCAAGCGGCAGTTTGGCCAATCGTCCTCGCTATTAGCAGGAGGCCTCCCCCCCCCCCATCGATACCCGGTCATGGTCGCTTAGGAGGCGCTTGGAGGGTCAGGTCGGATCATCTTCGTGCTGGATGGGTATCGTATGTTCACTTGTTTCTCCATGGCAGCCTGTGTGTATTCTGTGTGTGTTTCTGTCTTCCTGGTATGGCGGCTGGAGCGCATCTGCGTTCCAGTCCGCCGCTGCTCGTTCCTACTGCGCGTGCGCACGGCCTCGATCCAGATCGAGGCTTGGTTTGCGCCTGCGCGGTTCGACGGGTCAGCGGTGGCCGCGCATGCGCGCGGACGTCGGGGGGCGGCGTGCGACGACGCTCGGAGCGCCGTGACGTCATCCAGGCGGCAAATTCAAATAGCTGTCAGATACAGCTATGCCCTGGCTTCATACAGACACTGCAGACGCCGGTTCTTGTACTGACAATACTTGTGGAAGGTAGGCTGGGTGCTTTCTATTCATATGTCTATGAGTTTCTGTGGTTATGCTGTTCTTGAATGTTTATGGCCTATATCTCACCTGCAGTCTCTGCTGTTCTGTTGCCATGGATGTGTCGTCGCCGCCTAGTGGTCAGCCCTTATGCCGCAGGTAGGACGGAATATTTTTTTTCCCTCTGCCTGTTTTGCATGGGTTTTTTAAGGATTGGGGAATTATAAAGTATTTTTCTTTTCCTGTTGTTTCCTCAGCCCTTCTAGGTCCGATCATCATTCAGTAGCACGTGAAGAAAAATCTAGGTCACAGCGTGACCAATCAAAATCAAAGTCTTCTTCTAGACATCATACGGATAGGTCAAGGTCCGGATCTAAACGTGATTCCCACCGCCATTCTGGTCGCTCAGAGAAAAAAGCCTGCTGGGGGTGTAGGGCTCATGTCCCGGAGGACAAATCTCTATGTGAAGCATGCTACTCCAAGGCTGTGAGGGAGAGAGGTGCAGGAGACCAGCAGGTGGAAGCACTGGTTAGAAAGGTTGTACAGGAATCTCTGAATAGGACGGATTCAGCCCACACAGCCATTCCTCCCTCAGCACCAGCCTCAGCCGCGGACGTAGTGGATCTTGAAGTTCCAGGTCCTTCTCACGACAATTTTTCATCAAATGGATCCTCCGATAGTGAGGTTGAGGTGGATGAATATGGAGCGGGGTTCGACTTCTCCCAGGTTCCTCATCTGGTCAGGGCAGTTAAAGACGCGCTGAAATGGGAAGACCCAATAGAGATGCCCTCTAAACAGAAAAAGTATTTCAAGCATCTGAAAAAAGAGCGCCCGAATTTCCCCTTCTTGGGTGAGCTAGGTGAAATCATATCTGATGAATGGGGGAAGGTTGAAAGAAAGAACTCTTTAATCACCAAAGTAGCGAAAATGTACCCATTCAGGAGTGAGGAGGTGAAATACCTGGATTCAGCCCCCCTCATTGATGCTGCACTGATGAGATTGGTGAGACATGTTACGCTTCCACTGGAAGACACAGTGTCATTCAGAGACGGTCTGGAAAGGAAGATCGATACTGATCTCAAACGAGTATATATCACCGCAGGGATGGCCTGCAAGCCGGCCTTGGCTCTTGCGGCCTTGTCAAAAGCCATGGAAACCTGGACAGATGACGTGGGTGCAATCCTGGGAAGTATATCCGAAGATGTGGTCAGGAATTCTCCAGTACATGAATTAAGGATGGCATCGGCTTTTCTGGGGGAAGCATCCCTGGACATTATCCGGTTAGTATCGCGTGTCATGCTATCTTCGGTCACAGCTAAACGTGCTCTATGGTTACGTCCATGGGCAGCGGATCCTGCCTCCAAACAGGCATGGTGCAAGATTCCCTTTGAGGGTTCTTCCCTCTTTGGGAACAAGCTGGACTCGGCCATCACACGCGCTACTGGGGGTAAGTCGGGTTTTCTACCCCAGGATCGTCGTCTCTTGAGCCAGAGAAGAACCCAACCCAGACAGGATCAGGAGCGTGCTAGGGACGCACGGCGATACAGACCTGGTAGGGAATTCAGGAAAAACTGGAAAAGAAACCAACCTTCAGGACAGAAGTCCACAAAGGCCACGTCTTCCGGGGGTCGTGATGCGACTAAGTCCTTTTGATATGGAGCCTGTCCAGGTGGAGCAGGTAGGAGCACGGTTACTCCATTTCCAGCACGTCTGGGCAGCCTCGGTCCAAGATTATTGGACAATCAAAACCATCTCTACAGGTCACACCTGGACTTTCACCAACCCACCCACACACCGCTTCATTCCCACAGTTCTACCGAAATCGGAAGAGAAGAAAGAAATTCTCTTATCCTATACAGACTCCCTGATATCTCAAGGGGCCGTCATTCCGGTACCAGTGGAGGAAAAATTTCAGGGAGTATATTCCCCCCTCTTCATGGTTCTCAAAAAGAACGGGTCATGGAGGCCAGTCATCGACCTAACATATTTGAACTCCTTCATCCAGAAGGAAAGATTCAAGATGGAGACTCTCTTGACCATAAGTCAAACAATTCAGCCAGGCGATTGGATGGTCTCAGTGGACTTGAAGGACGCATATTTTCATGTGCCAATCGCGAGGAATTTTCAGCAATATCTCAGGTTCGCAGTGGAGCAGAGACATCTCCAGTTCACCTGTCTTCCTTTCGGGCTGACAACATCGCCTCGAGTGTTTTCAAAAGTATTACTGGCAGTGGTAGCCCTAATCAGGGTCAAAGGTGTCCGGTTACACCACTACCTGGACGATCTACTCCTGCTCTCGCAGGACAGAGACCAGCTTTGTTTACATCGGGACCAAGTCATCTCGGTCTTGACGGAGTTCGGCTGGTTGTTGAACAGGGAGAAGAGTCAGTTGGATCCGACCCAGTCCCTGATATTCCTAGGGGCGCAGTTCGACACGGTAAAGAGTACCATTTCCTTACCCATGGAGAAGATCCCGGTAATTCAAGACAGGATTCGGCTCGCCCTGGCATGTCCTCGCCTCAGGGCATCATATTGCCTCAGAGTTATCGGCACCATGGTGGCCACAGCTCCCATGGTAAAATGGGCACAGTGGAGGATGCGACCCTTCCAAAAGGGTTTTCTTCAGCAATGGATCCCAGAGTCACAAGATCACTTTGTCAGAATGACCCCGTCCATGAGGGAGTGTCTTCCATGGTGGCTTCATCAGGAGAATCTCCTCAGGTGCCACTCTATTGCACCAATCTCCTGGATTGTGATGACGACGGATGCCAGCAACAGCGGCTGGGGAGCCCTCTGTCTATCAGAAGTAGCCCAAGGGAAATGGGACTTCCCATCTCAAGGGATAGTGTCAAATGTCTTGGAACTCCGAGCTGCCTTTCAAGCTCTTCAAGCCTTCCGTCACCTGATTTTAGGAGCTTCGGTTCTGTTGAGGTTGGACAACACGACCGCGGTAGCCTACATCAAGAGACAAGGGGGTACACGCAGTCTAGATCTACTAGAGGAGGTCAGTCCGATTATGGTTTGGGCCCAGGCGAATTTGTCGAATCTAACGGCTGTTTACCTCCCCGGAGTCCAGAATGTCCAGGCGGACTTCCTCTCAAGAGTAGCATTGGACAACAACGAGTGGTCCCTCCACATAGAAGTGTTCAATTGGATTCTGTCTCTAGGAGTAACACCGGAAGTGGACCTCTTTGCATCACCCTGCAATGCGAAACTCGAGAAGTATTACACGAGGAATCGTTGTCCCCAAGCTTATGGGATAGATGCGTTGACGGACCAGTGGAGGTTTCTCAAGGCGTATGCCTTTCCCCCAGTACCGGTCATTCTCCGTTTTCTGTCAAGACTCCGCTGGGAGGAAGCCGAAGTAATAGCGGTAATTCCATATTGGCCCAACAGGCCATGGTTTCCTCTCCTGACGCAGCTCAGTTGTCGGGACCCAGTCCCTCTTCCTCCCAGGCCAGATCTCCTGCTACAGGGAGCATCGCTTCACCCATGTCCATCCCATCTCCACCTGATGGTCTGGTGGTTGAAAGGGAAAGGTTGACAGCCTTAGGGTGTCCTGACACAGCAATTGAAACCTTGATGAGTGCCAGGAGAGCGGGTACTAATAGAGTGTACCAAAGAATCTGGGCAAGATTCGTGAGTTTCATCCCTACTGTTGGAGGTTCATTTAAGGACCCAAGAATATCGGACATTCTGAGTTTCCTGCAGACAGGCCTGGAGTTGCCCTTGGCCGTTAGCTCTCTTAGAGTTCAGGTCTCTGCAATTTCTGCATTCACAGGCATTGCTTGGGCAAAACATCCTCTCGTCAGGCAATTCTTTAAAGGTGCAACAAGACTTCAAAGGAGGCCAAGATTTGCCAAGTGGGATCTTCCCCTCGTTTTGGACTTCTTTTCAGGAGAAGATTTTCGACAAACGGATCAATTGTCCATCAAAGATCTTTTTCTCAAGACGGTGTTCCTGGTGGCCATAACATCTGCCAAGAGGGTATCTGAGATCAGCTCTCTGGGTTTCAAAGAACCGTTTATCACCTTTTTTCCTGATAGGGTGGTCTTGAACCCTATGTTGGGATCAAATCCCAAAGTGACGTCCGTCTTTCATGAGAATCAAGAAATAGTTCTCCCAACATTCCATTCATCTGATGATTCTAGTATCCATCCTCTAGATGTCGGAGAAATCCTAAGAGTCTATCTGGAAGCAACGGCTCCCTTCCGGAAATCGGATTACCTTTTCATCTACTTCCAAGGGAAGAACAGAGGATTACGTGCTTCCTCCAGATCCATCTCAGCCTGGATCGTCCAGGCTATTCAAAGGGCGTATACGGCTAAGGGTCTGGTTCCTCCGGAGGCAGTGACGGCTCACTCAACTAGGAGTGTCTCAACGTCTTGGGCAGCTTCCCGTCACGTGTCGGCAGAAGTGATTTGCAAAGCAGCCTCGTGGTCATCGATAAATACATTTATGACACACTATTGTGTTGAGCCAGCGGCTCTTTCCTCAGTTAATTTTGGTTTGAATGTCTTATCTGTTGACGGTGCCAATTAAACCTTTTTTTCTTTAAACCAGCAATATTTCCCACCCGGGAGTGTATGGCTAGTTATTTCCCATACGTAGGCTGCCATGGAGTCTGTCAGGAAAATGGAAAATTTATATCAAATACTTACCGTAATTTTCCTTCCTGATGGACTCCATGGCAGCAGGAGTTCCCTCCCATTGCTGGAGTAGGCTAAGTTATGGAACACGGTACCTGGCTAGGAGCAAAGATTTATGGGAGTGGGGTCCTATGAGGTAGGAGAGGCGGGATTAACCCATACGTAGGCTGCCATGGAGTCCATCAGGAAAGGAAAATTACGGTAAGTATTTGATATAAATTTTCCATTTTGCTGGCGTACAGGTACGTTAACCCACATTGGCACTGCTTCTTGTCCGCCATATATTGGGGCTGTGGGCATACATGAAGTAGTTAATATACACTTAGGATTTTTTTTATACCAAAGACATGTAGTAGAATACATTTTGGCCAAAATTTTTTAAGAAAATAGATTTTATTGGATAGGTTTTATAACAGTAGTAGTAGTAGTAGTAACAGTAGAAAATATAATTTTTTTTCAATTTTTTATTCTTTTTGTGTTTAGCAAAAAATAAAAAACCTAGTGGGGATCAAATACGACCAAAAGAAAGCTCTATTTGCATGAAAAAAAATTATATAAAATACATTTGGGTAAAGTATTGCATGGCTGCGCAATTGTCAGTAGTGCAATTAAATAGCAAAAAATAACCTATTCATGAAGGGGAAAAATCTTCCAAAGGTCGTGGTTAAGTTAATTTTTAAATGTAATTTTTTTAAATTGTTTTTTTTTAAAATAACATTTATTATCGAAGCGTTATTTTAACACATGTGAGAACAATTTATAAAAAATTACATTTAAAAATCGACTTAATGTATGTATGGGCAAAAAAAATAAGTATATATATATATATATATATATATATATATATATATATATATATATATATATACACACTTACTTTTTTGTAAGGCAGGGTTCATATTGATTTTAATATATATATATATTTATATACATTACATATAAAATTGAAATCAATATGAACCCTGTCTGGCTTGTCAGCAAAAAAGTAAGTGTGTGTATATATATATATATATAATTATAAGTATATATAAAACGCACACTTACTTTTTTTTTTAAGTCAGGCAGGGAGGGTTTTGGTCCTCATGATTGTCTGGCTACCAGTGCCTGTGTCCTGTCGAAAAAGGGCCCCGGCGGATAATGCCCCCCTGTACTGTGCAGGCGCGTCGCTTGCGCAGTACGAACCACGGAGCCGCCGAAAATAGCCGAAGATATGAGTTGGCTGTACATGGCGCTTACTGCTCACATGACCCGCCTGCTGCTATCCAGGCTGAGGCTCCGCCCTTCAAGCAAGGGAGAGAGAGAAGGCTGGAGGGGGGGGGGCAGATGTATATCACTCTGCTGCCGCCTGCGGCCGGAACTATAGAAGTCGCAGCGGCAGCAAACAGATGTTTTTGCTTGCCTGGCCGGACCAATTAGAGCTCAGCACAGGTCAGGGATTAGGGTGTGCCTGTGCACGCCTATGACAGGTGCATATCATTGCAATTTTTTACAGCAAGGCCAATTCTTGCATTCATCAAGATTACCTCTATAGGGTTACGGTGGGAACACTGACACCCAAAGACCAATTTTTATGCACGCGTTACTTCTATCCAAAGTCAAAGTGACACCAGAAATCTCTAATCTTGTTCCCAGTGCACTACATTGTGGCCTCATCATACACACTGGCTCCCCAGCTGTTGCTGAGCAAAATAAAGGCAGCTTGCAGGGAAAATTTCATTTTTTTTGGGCTTTATAAATGCAATTATTGCTGCAGCAGATTCTAGACATGGCACAGATCTGCCACTTTACAGGTAGACTAATGCCACGTACACACGATCGGACTTTTCGGCCGGACTATCTGACGGACTTAGTCTTTCCAGCGGAGGTCTGCCAGACTTTCCAGCGGAGGTCCGCCGGACTTTCCGAACATGCGGACTTGCCCACACACGCCCGGAATTTTCCGGCGGACAATCTGCTAGAGTTTTGACATACCAGGTGATGGGGCTAGCGAGGTGTTAATCTCGCCGATCGAGACGGCGGCATTGACTTCCTTCGCTAGTCCCGTCTACCTGGAGTCACGTTATAAATGAACGGACTTTACTCCGTGTGTTTGGCAAGTCCATTTATTTTAAAAGTCCCGCGGACTAGCACACAGAGGGCCGGATTGTCCACCGAACTGCCAAGTCCGGCGGATAATTTAGAGTCAAAACTTCTTTCTCAGTCCGCCGGACTTTTGGAAAGAAAAGTCCGCCAGAGCCCACACACGGTCGGATTGTCCGGCGGACTCTAGTCAAATCCGCCGGATAGTCCGATCGTGTGTACGGGGCATAAGGGGACCCCCAGGCACTATATTGGAAGGAAAATTTTTCATTTTTATGCTTCACTGCTCATTTAAAATTACATTTTTCACAAACTTTTTTTTGATTGATACATGTCCCCCAGGGCAGGACCCGGACCCCTATGACCATTGTATGCCCAATTACTTGCATATAATACTTCGAAATGGGCACTTTTGATTTTTGACATTCAGTTCCTTTTGACTTTAATGGGGTTCGTTATTCGGGTTCGAACTTTCGCGGTGTTCGAAAAGTTCTGGTCCGAACCAAACAGCGGCCCGTTCAGCACATACCTACTGGCCAGATCACCAGGTGAAAACAGAGGGTAAAAAGTCTAAAAAAAAAAAAGTAATGCAGCCACCACATCTAAACTTTTTCGAAATTAGCTTTTTATATGTTTCTTTTGTCAAGGATCTTCTATTTACTTGTTTGGAGGGAATAAGGTATTTTTAAACTCCAAGTGAGAGGTCTTTCCGGAGTAAGGACGTACCTGGTTAGCTCTGCTCTAAATCCTCCAAAAGGTGTTCTATTGGGTTGAGGTCAGGACTCTGTGCAGGCCAGTCAAGTTCCTGCACCCCAAACTCGCTCATCCATGTCTTTATGGACCTTGGTTCGTTCACTGGTGCGCAGTCATTGTGGAACAGGAAGTGGGCCATCGTGGTTGAGTGCATTACCTGCTAATTCCAGGTCTTTCTGAAGTTCCCCACAAGTGGTCCTTGGCTCTTGGACAACTCTTCTGACAATTCTTTTCACTCCTCTGTCAGAAATCTTGCGAGGAGCACCTGGTCGTGGCCGGTTTATGGTGAAATGATGTTCTTTGACTTAAGGATTATGGCCCCAACAGTGCTCAATTGAACAGTTTAGAAGTTTAGAAATCCTTCTGTAACCAATGCCATCAGTATGTTTTGCAACTATAAGGTTTGCAAAGGTCTTTGCTTTTACCCATCATGAGATGTTTCTTGTGTGACACTTCGCTAATGACACCTTTTTATAGGCCATCAGTTAAGACTAAACCAGCTGATATTATTTTGCACTGACAAGGGGCAGGATTGCTTTCTAATCACTGATAGATTTCAGCTGGTGTCTTGGTTTTCCATGCCTTTTTGCACCTCCCTTTCTTCATGTGTTCAATACTTTTTCCCTGTGTCATTCCATTTTATTACACATAACTAAATTTCTGAACATATTTGTTTTGGTTTCTTTGTATTATACATACAGTTACCAACATGTGGTGACAAATCATGTCAATAGCACCTTTAGAAATATATTTATCTAGAGTAACAGTGACATTTTCAATACTTATTTTAGACGCTGTATAGTGTGTGTGTGTGTGTGTGTATGTATATATATATATATATATATATATATATATATATATATATATATATATATATAAACATTAATCCAAGCTTTAACCAACATTTGTTTTTAAGTTTACATTTTACCAGTTAATGGCCTTGAGCTAATCAACAGCGAAAAAAGAAAATGGCTATTTAAATCATACCAACCCTGAAATCTCTTGTCATATGATTTTCTTTTTTAGATTTGGATCCTGATCATGAGATAAAAAAAAAATTCAACTTAGTGCCCTACAGTTTGGTACACCCCATCCACATTGAAAAAAAGAGACCAGTCCTGTTTGCACCTTGCACAATGGCAAAGCCTATCATTCAAAAGCTCATACACAGTCCTGGTGCAGTGGACTTCAACATGTGTAAGCCAGGTAAATAACATTTACATAATAAATAAATTATACATGTTCAGTAGAGGGGCTCCAACTTAAACCTTACTGTACCTTCAGTTTAAATCATCTAACTACATTCCAGGGACATAAAAACAAAAGGCGGATAATGTCTTTAAAATTTTCTTTCTAAAGCAGCCACAGCCTGAACAGAAGCCCTGTCCCCTGCCAGCAGCTGCAGAGTGGGACCCATGGGCATAACTAGGATTGTAAAAGACCCGAGGCACCCTTGGTCACCCTAAGGAAAGTAATAATGTGGTGCGTGTAGCAATTGCACTTACAGTGGCAGGGGCTTGAAGGGGTATAGTTAAATATAACCTGAGCCTACTCTGCTCTTGGTCAATAGTAAGTATGCACAGAGTGCAGGGATCAGAAGTGAGTATTGCAGAGAGTACAGGAGTAAAGAATGCACATCTGATAGGCGGCAGAATAGAAAAAAATGGTGGGCATTTGTGGGTGGTGTTGGGACTAGGATAGCCCAGCACTAGATGTGGGGCACATGCCTAAAGCTAGTTATGCCCCTGGTGAGACCTTTGCTCTCTGTGGAGAAGCAATGATCTCTTTACAGAGGCCAGAGCTCTCCAATCAACAGGAAGCACAAGCTTTCCTCATTTCAGAGCTATAGGTCTGACCCTGTAGGGGTGTTTCAGACCCTGAAAAGAGATTACAGCTTATCCACAGAAAGAAAGAAAGCACCACAAAAAGCTTCTCCACTCCGAAGCTGCTGGGGGCAGGGGACAGGCTTTTCTAATCAGGCTGTGGCTTCTTTTAAAAATAAACTTTTGTTTGTATGCATTGGGAATGAATTTGGATGATTTGATCTGAAGGCTCCATTGGGCCTTAAGCAAATGGTTAGCAAGAGCTTTTCACATAAAAAGTGGAAATCTAATTGATGCAGACACAAGGAACAATGTAACCCTATATATGCCAATGTATTTTATAAAGAATCTTTCATAAGTTGTTTGAAGTTTAGCACATTAAATAGTATTTCTGGCCAAAATATTTTTGATTGGTTCTGGATAGAGTAGAGAAAGCATAGAATCCTCTTTCAGGTTTTTATTGCTGTGTCCCCACTGGGGAGATTCACCCCCTCCGCAGGTTTTGGTGAATATCATCAAAAGGACAGAAAGTGATGGGAAAATCTAAAAATCATACAGTTCCGTCATGTCTCTGGAACACAGGCAAACAAAACAATACAACTTCCTTTGGTTTTAACTATTTCCTAGTCCATCCAAAATAAAAATAAAAACATTTTGCTACAGATACACTTTGATTAACATTTGTATTATAATTATAAATGTGTTTCATCCTAGAAATCGCAACAAAGGCTGAATTTCAGAAGAAACATGAATATGAGCTTATTATCTACTCCAGAGAGAGGAACACAAGTACCTATGAATGTATTACATCTGCTAATATTGAAGCTGTTGTTGCTAAGGTACGGTAATCAATGCTGGCTTTCGCTGGAAAAATATCAGTAATCATGAGGTGTGGGGGGTAACACATTTCATGCTGCAGTTCACACTGGCAAATCTGCAGGGCCTGAATAGGTAACACTTATTTCTGATCAGCTGCTGTTGCCTGACCGCAAAGATCCAAGTGCTGCATGTTTTAGTGCTGTAATGCATAAGGTATTCACTGACAGCTTTGTGTTGCTTGTAGAGGCAGAGGGGAGTGAGTTCCTTGTTGCATGCCAAGCTGTGGAAGAGAAGGCTGTTTTAACTTTGCAATACCTGAACATTTTACCGGTTTAAGACCTGCTATCATGGCTATTGATTCTTCTGTCCAAGCCTGCAGCCTTTTTCAAATTTGTATATATTTTTTACCTATTTTTAGACAAGGGATTTTAAAATGTGAGTTGTGTTCTTGTGAATGCAGTGTAGGAACAGTGCTCCTGCTGTTCAGATGTTATTCGTGGCCCAACAGGAAGCTTATTGGCCTTCAGTTTTTATTTTCTCCCAACCCCACGTATTTCTATTGGCCAATCCCTATGATGAAGGCAGCGCTACATTTAACCACTTCAGCCCCGAAGGATTTGGCTGCTCAACGACCAGAGCACTTTTTACAATTTGGCACTGCGCTGATTTAACTGGTAATTGTGCAGTCATGCAATGCTGTACCCAAACTAAATTTGCGTCCTTTTTTTCCCACAAATAGAGCTTTCTTTTGATGGTATTTGATTGCCTCTGCCATTTTTATTTTTTGCGATATAAACATAAAAAGACCGAAAATTTTGAAAAAAAATAATATTTTCTACTTTTTGTTATAAAAAAATTTAATAAACTCAATTTTAGTCATATATTTAGGCCAAAATGTATTTAGGCCACGTGTCTTTGGTAAAAAAAAATGTCAATAAGTGTATAGTTATTGGTTTGCGCAAAAGTTATAGCGTCTACAAACTAGGGTACATTTTCTGGAATTTACGCAGCTTTTAGTTTATGACTACCTATCTCATTTCTTGAGGTGCTAAAATGGCAGGCAGTACAACCCCCCCCCCCCCAAATGACCCCACTTTGGAAAGTAGACACCCCAAGGAAATTGCTGAGAGGCATGTTGAGCCCATTAAATATTTCATTTTTTTGTCACAAGTGATTGAAATATGACAAAGAATAAAATAAAAATTACACAAAGTTGTCACTAAATGATTTATTGCTCACACATGGCATGGTTATATGTGGAATTACACCACAAAATACATTTTGCTGCTTCTCCTGAGTATGGGGTTACCTCATGTGTGAGACTTTTTGGGAGCCTAACCTCGTGCAGGACCCCAAAAACTAAGCACTGCCTTCAGGCTTTCCAAGGGTGTAAAATGGTGATTTCACTTCCTCACTACCTATAACAGTTTTGGAGGCCATGAAATACACCCAAAAATGCATTCTGCTGCTTCTCCTGAGTATGGAGATACCTCACGTGTGAGACTTTTTAGGAGCCTAGCCGCGTACAGGACCCCAAAAATCAATTGCCGCCTTCAGGATTTCAAAGGGTGTACATTTTCGACTTCGCTCCTCACAGAGGAGTGAGTTCCTTGTTGCATGCCAAGCTGTGGAAGAGAAGGCTGTTTTAACTTTGCAATACCAGAACATTTTACCCGTTTAAGACCTACTATCATGGCTATTGATTCTTCTGTCCAAGCCTGCAGCCTTTTTCAAATTTGTGTATATTTTTTACCTATTTTTTAGACAAGGGAATTTAAAATGTGAGTTGTGTTCTAGTGAATGCAGTGTAGGAACAGTGCTCCTGCTGTTCAGGTGTTCTTGGCCCAACAGGAAGGTTATTGGCATGTTTGAACAATATATCATTTAGTGACAACTTTGTGCAAAAAAATAAATTAAATTTTCCTGAAACTTGTGACAAAATATAAAATGTTCCATGAACTCAACATGCCTATCAGCAAATAGCTTGGGGTGTCTACTTTCCAAAAAGGGGTCATTTGGGGGGGGTTGAACTGTCCTGGCATTTTATGCCCAACATTTAGACGCCTTTGTCACACATCACCCACTCTTCTAACCACTTGAAGACACAGCCATTTCTGACACTTTTTGTTTACATGAAAAAAAAAAATACAAACTTTTTAAAATTTGAATGCACTAAAAAAGATGATCTTATGCCGAGTACATGGATACCAAACACGACATGCTTTAAAATTGCGCATAAACATGCAGCCGCAACAAACTGCATACATTTTAAAAGCCTTTAAAAGCTTTTACAGGTTACCATTTTAGATTTACAGAGGAGGTCTACTGCTAAAATTACTGCCCTCGATCTGACCTTTGCGGTGATACCTCACATGCATGGTGCAATTGCTGTTTATATATGACACCAGACCGACGCTTGCATTCGCCTATGTACATGAGCACGGGGGGACAGGGGTGCGTTTTATTTTTTTATTTATTTTACTTTTTTATTATACTTTTAAACTGTTCCTATTTTTTTTATAATTTTTATTGTTATCTCAGGGAATGTAAATATTCCCTATGATAGCAATAGGTAGTGACAGATACTCTTTTTTTGAAAAAATTGGGGTCTATTAGACCCTAGATCTCTCCTCTGCCCTTAAAGCATCTAACCACACCAAGATCGGTGTGATAAAATGCTTTGCCAATTTCCCAATGGCGCTTTTTATATCCATCAAAACCTAAGTCATGAAATGCTCATAGCTTCCGGTTTCTTAGGCATAGAGATGATTGGAGCCGTGGTCAGCTGGTGGAACCACCGGCTGCATTCTCGGGTTCCCTGTTGGGACAGGAGAGCCCGAGAAAACCATGGAAGACGGTGGGAGGGGGGGACGTTCCCTCCCACTGCTTATAAAAGTAGTCTAGAGGCTAATTAGCTGCTAGGATTGCTTTCACATGAAAGCCGACCGCTGGCTGAAAAGAATGATACCAAGATGATACCTAAACCTGCAGGTATCATTCTGGTATAACCACTCAGAGTACAGCAACATACCAGTACGTTGCTATTCCTTGTTGGGCATACATTGTAATGTTCTTTTTTTCATGCAGCCTGTGGGCTGAACAGAAAAAAGAGATTGATCAGTGGGTATGCCCACCATTAGAATACCACCCTTCATCCACCCACTTCTAATGATGGGCATAGATGCACCATTTTTTTTTAAACTGTGGTGGTGAAATAACCTCCAACAGCGCTGGAGTCACGGCTTTACGTATCCTGGGAGCAAACGCTGTTGCTGTCAAGATACATAAACCCGTTGAATGGCGTACCTGCTAAGCAAATGATGGTTAACAATAAAACAAAGTAACATCACAGTATAACAGTAAGGCTTACCATACCTGCAAAGCAAATACAATAAAACATAGTAAAAATAAAACATTGCAATCTGTGCCCAAAAAAATATATGCCGAAGCATGGGGGCAATCCGCCCCTAATGTTAGGAGCAAATGGCTCCTCCACCCCTGCCCCCATGCTTTGGCATATATGCTCTTTCTTTTAACTGTGGTGGTGAAATTACCTCCGACATCGCTGGAGTCACGGCTTTATGTATCGTGGGAGCAAACGATGTTGCTGTCAAGATAAATAAACCCGTGCTGCAGCTGAATGGCGTACCTGCTAAGCAAATGATGGTTAACAATAAAACAAACATTACAGTATAACATACCATACCTGCAAAGCAAATACAATAAAACATAGTAAAAATAAAACAGAGAGAGAGCGATAGATATAGAACAATAGTGAGCGAGCAGGAGAGCGGACAGTAAAAATCGAACATAAGAGAGTGAACAATAGAGAGAGAGAGAAGAAAAATACAACTATTTTTGGCTTTTTTATGTTAATTTTTTTTGTGTTTTTTTCCTCACTTTTATAAAAACTTTAAAAAAAACTGTAAACTGAATGGATTAGGGTCTCTCAAAATGTGATGGCCATCACATCTTTCCAGACCCCGAGACCCTGTGTTAGTGTGCCTAGGACTGTGTGGTGCTGTACCCTACGCTAATACTCAACTAGTGTGTGGTAGCGTTCGAAACAGTCACCAATGCAAAGACCAGGTTGGTCAGGACAGGAGGGATAATAATAGCGGGTGTCATGCCTATATCCGCGCTTTCTACAGACACAACATCTTCTTTGGGGGTTTCTTTGGGTAGGGTACCAGAAAGGACATGCGGAAAATGCCTCTCATGCAGCCGGCTTACTGCATTTGCATTGGGAAGTTGGGCCAAAGCACTGTCTGGAAACAGAAGGGCTCTGATGATCTCTTCCTGGAATTTAAGGAAGGATCCAGTTCGTCCTGCAGCTTTGTGTAGCACAAAAGCATTCAGCAAAGCCAATTAAAATAAATGAACAAACACTTTTTTGTACCAGCGTCTGGCCTTACGGGCAATTAGGTACGGCGCTAACAACTGGTCGTTGAGGTCCACCCCTCCCATATTGAGGTTATATTCGTGGACACAGAGGGGTTTCTCCACAACACCAGTCGCCATAGGAATTTGGACCGTCGTGTCTGCTTTAAGGGAGGCAAGGGTCAGCTGGGGATTAGCGGCGATGAATTGACCAGCATATAAATTGCTTTGGTCCACAATAGATCTATAGAGATCTTCGGTGAAAAACAGCGAATAAAAATCAAGTGAGACGGGCCTGTCTTTGTCGTCTTCTTGGTGGCAGCGGGACACTACTTGTGCGTGCCACCTTGCCAGCTTGAACTGCACTTATAGGACTTGCCACGTCACCAAGTGTTACTGCAGTGCAGGATGTACGACCAGGATGTACTAGGCCACTGGTGCTTGCCAGTTCACCAGAAGGATGAGCGGCGTTAGTACTGGCTCTCTGCTCCATACGAGGGACCTGCAGTTCTTGCACCTCAACGACAGCAGAAGAACGGGGTCTGGTACGCCTGACCTTGGCAGGGACCACAACTCCGTCATCAGAGCTATCTGTTAGGGTGCCGCTGCTGTCTACAGGTTTGTATTCTGAGCCTGAATCTGACAGATGAGTGACTTCCTCTTCACTATCTGTCATGCTCAGAAAAGTGTAGGCCTCTTCACTACTGTACCTTCGATTTGACATTTTGTCCTCTAAATTTACTGGTACACTAGTGAGACTCACAAGAAAAAAAGCACCTGACTGTCAGCGACTGATTCAAATGATACCAAAAAACTGTTAGCGTTCGCAGGGATCAGGCCATTCTGCCGCAGCTGGTCGGGAACAGGTTAACTAAAGGTGGTGATTATAGATACACTCATAGATTTAAAATTTCTATATGTTCGATCATTGAAAGAAAATGTTCATATAAATAAATAAGAAAAGGTTTTATATATATATATATATATATATACAGTATCTCCAAAAAGTGAGTACACCCCTCAAATTTTAATTTTTTAAATGTAAAGTAGTGAGTGTACAGCTTGTATAACAGTGTAATTTTGCTGTCCCCTCAAAATAACTCAATACACATTCATTAATGTCTAAACCGCTGGCAACAAAAGTGAGTACACCCCTAAGTGAAAATGTCCAAATGGGGCCCAAAGTGTCAATATTTTGTGTGGCCACCATTATTTTTCAGCACTGCCTTAACCCTCTTGGGCATGGAGTTCACCAGCACTTCACAGGTTGCCACTGGAGTCCTCTTCCACTCCTCCATGAAGACATCACGGAGTTGGTGGATGTTAGAGACCTTGCGCTCCTCCACCTTCCGTTTGAGGATGCCCCATAGATGCTCAATAGGGTTTAGGTCTGGAGACATGCTTGGCCAGTCCATCACCTTTACCCTCAGCTTCTTTTGCAAAGCAGTGGTCGTCTTGGAGGTGTGTTTGGGGTCATTATCATGTTGGAATACTGCCCTGCGGCCCAGTCTCAGAAGGGAGGAGTCAAATCGATATTCCTATCGCACACGTTCCTGGTATCTGTGGTTCATAAAATGGGTGCTGCAGCGATTACCAGTTGGACCTAGAAACATCAAACGAGCGTACATTTTCGCAATTTTTCATCCAAAAGGTTTAATGGAAAGAATCACATCACAAAAGAAAGTGCAACGTTTCGGAGCCGCGCAGGACCCCTTCGTCAGGCATGACAATCCATGGTGTGCTGGCGAATATGTACGCTCAGAAGGGAGGAGATCATGCTCTGCTTCAGTATGTCTCAGTACATGTTAGCATTGATGGTTCCCTCAATGAACTGTAGCTCCCCAGTGTCAGCAGCACTCATGCAGCCCCAGACCATGACACTCCCACCACCATGCTTGACTGTAGGCAAGACACACTTGTCTTTGTACTTCTCACCTTGTTGCCTCCACACACGTTTGACACCATCTGAATCAAATAAGTTTATCTTGGTCTCATCAGACCACAGGACATGGTTCCTGTGCAGAATAAAACACATTTTTAAACACTAGTCTTTTTTATTTATTTTTTATGTCTTTTTGTTTATAGATTGCATAGAATATAAAATGTTTTTTGCAGAACAACATTACTAAAAGAAATGCTGGTTTGTTCCTCCAATTAGGGCTTACCAAATAGGTAATTATGTAATACAAATTTTTGGAATATAAATAGGCCCATAGTGGAAATGTAGAAAAATCCCTGGTCCATAGGGAGTATAAAGGTACATCTTTTATCTGCTAAACAGTTCTTTACTTGTATACTATACAGCCTCAACTTCTGCACTGGGCTATTATCAAGAACAGTTTTGAGCTCTTTATAAAAATTTAAATATATTAATAGTTTTACAACTTTCCATCTGGTCCAGCTGTGTTATCTATTGATAAATGTGTAACCACACCTCTTAGTAAAGATGATTGGGGAGCATTGGTTAACTCTCTTCACCATATTAACCAATATACTTCTGCACTATAAGTTTCATAGTAATTTAAAAGCACAGAGTAACTAGGAATAGGCTGCAGGCTGGCTTCAGTAATGTGTTCATCTACAATATGATTATCTTTTGCGGTGAGCTTTATCCACGTAATTCTGGTATGCAACAACTAAACATTTTGCACAGTTTGAATGTTATAGGAAGACTCCTCACTCATACCTATTCTGTGTTCTCTTAATTCTATTTTGTCACTTCATTTAATTAGCAAACAAAATGTCAATTTTTATTTTTAATTTTTTTTTAGAATAAACACTGCTTACTGGATGTTGGACTGGAATGTGCAAAAGAACTAATCAAGGCTAAAATTTTTCCCATCATCCTCTTCATCAGGGTTTCTGAAAAAAACTTAAAAAGGTTTAGGTAATGTTTCTGTGATGTCTATAACCAGTTTCAATGAAGAATTGACAAAAAAAGATGGTAATGCATATCATGCAAAGGGTTATGACTGTAGACGTGGTTGGGTCAGCAGTTTTAAAGAATACCTGTCTTGAAAGAAGTAGGAGCCTTGCTTTGTTGATCTACCACTAAAAATGCTAGTTCACTGGCTGGCACGCAGAGCTGGCATCAATATCTTCTGACTTACTTCCCAAGAACAAGTATGTTCTTGACTTGTATTGGTGCACACTTTTTCGTGACAGATACTCAAGAACCAAAGGATAGGCATGACAGTCAAAGTTTTAAATGCAGGCAGGTGCATGAATTAGAACACCAAGGCTCTGTGTACGCATCCCTGCACCTGCTCCTGTCCACATATCAAACTTTGACATGTAATTGTGTCCATGCCAGTGCTGTGTGTACATTCACTACTATGGGCTGCCTGCATGCAGCTCCAAGGTGGGTGTACCCACATCTGTCAGTGAAAAAACATTGCTGTCTGTGTCCCACTGGAGAGAATTTCTGACAATTCTTGAGATTAATTTGGAGAGACTTTGGAGAGATTAATTCTCTCCAAAGTGAGTGAAATGCTTTCTTAGTTGTTACCAGAATAAGCATCCGCATTGGAAGGTTTCCCCGCTATTCCTGGTCCAATGACTATAATTTTGCATTTTCTCAAACCTTCGGTCTCGGAAAGGTCACCATGACAAATAGAGTAGGTTAATCTTCCAAACAGGTGACAGGCCAAATACGTTTTCTATCCTCCTACAATTATTTACTTTCGACTCTGTACTTAAATAGCGCCATCAATTTATCCAGCACTTTACATTTTTTATTGCACATTCACATCAGTCCCTGCCCTCAGGCCTGGTTCACACCTATGCATTTTTTAGCACGTTTTCAGTTTTGCAGAAACACACTACAGTCAATTTAACATGGTTTCCTATGGATGTAGTTCACATCTGTGCATTTTATGTAATTTTTTTCTGGTTTTTGGTTCCATAGACTTCAATGGATGAAAACCATGTATTGAAAAATGCAAAATGCACCTGCAAATCGGGCTTAAGGCCTGATTCACACCTATGCATTTTTGGTACTTTTTGCATTTTGCAGATTTGCTCTACAGAACGTGTTCCATAGGAAACCATGTTAAATGGACTGTAGTGCAAATCTGCAAAATTCAAAAAGCACTAAAAATGCATAGGTGTGAGTCAGGCCTTAAGGAGCTTACAATATAAGGTCCCTAACTCACATTCATACACTAGGGCCAATTTACCTACCAGCTTGTCTTTGGAGTGTGGGAGGAAACCAGAGTACCTGGAGAAAACGAACGCAGGCACAGTGAGAATGTGCAAACTCCAGGCAGGTAGTGCTATGGTTGGGATTCAAACCGATGACCCTAGTGCTGTGGGGCAGAAGTGCTAACCACTTAGCCACTGTGCTGCCCCTACTCTATCCTGCACAAAAATGGCATATTTCCAATAATACTGTCATATTGTGCTAAAGACATGTGACAGTAGTGCATGAGAAGCAGCATAGACCATCACAATATTATTAGCCCCCAAAAAGCTTTTGAAACTGTTGCCTACAACTTTATTGTACCTAAAGTGAAAACTTTTTTCTGACAATATGAAATTTCATAAAGAAATCTTCTCCTGCAGGAGGCTACTTTCAAAACAAGAGAATGAAGAGGAGTTTTTACGTACATGTCGCCAAAAGGAGAAGGAACTTGAAGCTCTTCCTTGTCTCTATGCAACAATAGAGGCAGATGCATGGAACACCATTGATGATTTTATAAGAGTAATCAAGGAAAAAATTTCAGAAGAGCAGCGTAAAACCATCTGGATAGACTATTAACTTATTTAAATGAAATGAACACTTGTCATATTCATACCCCAAACCATAACATTGTATTTTACATGTTCATATAAATAAGAAAGGTTTATTAATAAGTTAATTATATGTATAGTGTGTGATAGAATGTACAAATTGCAGTGTTTTATTGTTAACATTAAAGAAAAAAGACTGAGACTGAAGAAAGATTAGGGGATTGCTATATGAGCTTTTGGCTTATTAAATGCAAACTAATGCTGAAAAATCATTTCACTACCTACTGAAATTCCCTTTCTTGATGCATCTCCATGGCAATACACATCCATGCTGTTTTTTTTTTTTCCTTTCAAACAAGAGCCTCAACTAACTTCATTAAGATATATATATATATATATATATAATATGCATAAAAATATGTGCTTGGGTCACAAAAATGACGATTAAAAAATATAAAATAAAAGTGAAAAACAAAGGAATGCTGCTATTACTATATCCTGATACCAGATATTCATTGCATATTCAAAATATTATAGTGCGTGACAATATCAGTAAATAAAAATACTGCGCTAATAGGAAGCGGCCAGCACTACAAGGGACAATGTGTATATAGATAAATAACAAACAGTGCAGCGCTAATCTGGGAATAAGAAAATTCATATATATACACAGTAAATAGTGACTATGAAGTGCTCACAAATATTGAAAGCCAGTATAATAACACACATAAGACATAAAAAATAGTGACATTCATGTGAATGGTAAACTCAAAAATTGTGAATAATTATAATCATGAACAAGCAACTATTCAGTCCGATTAGGCGTGTGAGGTATATGATCAAAAAAATGGTAATCCAATAAATTATGAAAAAGTCCCGAAGATAAAGAGTCACCACAGTGGAAGGGTCTACCACCAATAAGACATGAAGGTGCTTACCAGAACATTTGGACCCAGTTTGCTTATACCAAATAGGTCCAAACAGGTGGTGTTGTTAAACACCTGGTAAAGAATCGCCACTCCACTTGTCACCGGACAAACTTTGAACCGCTTGGGGGGAATCATTGACTTCCACCGTACTTGCTGCAGCAAAATTGCACACAACTATGCGGGACCACCAAGGTCAGTTCAGAGGTGGATTCCTCTTACCATCACTCCATTACCACATAAATCCAAGGAGGAAAAACACTCAACATAGTGTAAAACCATAAGGCAGGAGTTTAATTTAAAATAATGTAGAACAATCTCTTTCAGCAGATATAAAAGCACATATTGGAATATTCCTTTTGGACAACAAGACAGGACGGAATGGCATAAACAGGACCAGGTTCCGACGCTTTTCTCTTAAACAGACATCTGCGGTGTCAAACTGTTTCTGTCATTGCGTTTAAATACGAAACATGATCATCCACTTCCTGGATGTCAGCAAAATGGCACGGATGTGTGCAGGTCAAGCCTCACTTTTGAATAGTCATTTGTTCATGATTATAATTATTCACAATTTTTGAGTTTACCAATGTCACAATTTTTCATGTTTTATGTGTGTTATTATACTGATTTTCAATATTTGTAAGCACTTCATAGTGACAATATGAGTGGCAGTGAAAAAATTATTATTTGCATTGAAGAATGAACTAAATGTATAGAATAAAAGTCATATCAACTCCCCAACTTGTGACAATACAATGATACACAGGAACAATTTAAATGCAGGATCCCAGTAATTGCTCTGGTAACTGTCTTATTTTGCAAAATATTAGCCTTTTTAATCATTTTTAATATATTTACTTTGCAGTTTTACATTATGGAGTGTTTCCTGTCTGAATGTATAGGCATGTTCATTCAGCGTGGGAATGCTGGAGGAAATCCTCTGTCACCTGAAGATTATTATACACCATTATACACAATTCAGGTGCCCTTTTATGAAAGTGCGGTAAAATACCGCTATTCAGTTCTCAGAGGAGATCGCTCTCCCCTGAGTGCCTGTTTATGATGGTCTGTAGATCGCTTCTCATGTTGAGTTGAGAAGCGAGCTACAAACGCGAGCTAAAATACAAAAGTTGAACACGAATCAGCACACATTATTCCCCAACATATTAATAAAATAATAAAGGTAAATTCCCCCTACACAATATACATTAACCTAATTATTAAAAAACATTGTTTTTATCAATATTTAAATATCATACATGTGCCTATTTAAATGTGAATGGTGTATAGTAAATGAATGTAATGCAGCTATACACCATTCATATAAATGTAAAATACATTTATAATCAATAAAAAATTATTTTAATGAAGTATACAAGTATAAATATTTATTAATAAATTAAAATAAAATATATTTCATAATTGATAAACCCCTGTATAACTGTAATAGAACATGCCATGGGTAAAACCATATTTCAGTGTTTACAACATTTTATTTACTAACAAATTAAAAATTATATAAAAATGACATTAATAATAGCATTTAAATGCAGGTAGAATAATATATATACATAGATATACAGTATCTCACAAATGTGAGTACACCCCTCACATTTTTGAAAATATTTTATCATATCTTTTCATGCGACAACACTGAATAAATGACACCCTACAATTTAAAGTAGTGAGTGTACAGCTTGTATAACAGTGAAAATTTGCTGTCCCCTCGAAATACCTCAACACACAGCAGTTATTGTCTAAACCGCTGAAAACAAAAGTGAGTACACCCCTAATTGAAAATGTCCAAATTGGGCCCAAAGTGTCAATATTTTGTGTGGCTACCATTATTTTCTTGAGGATACCCCACAGATGCTCAATAGGGTTTAGGTCTGGAGACATGCTTGGCCAGTCAATGACCTTTACCCTCAGCTTCTTTAGCAAGACAGTGGTCGTGTTGGAGGAGTGTTTTGGAGTCGTTATCATGTTGGAATACTGCAATTGCGGCCCAGTCTCTGAAAGGAGGGGATCATGTCACAGTACATGTTGGCATTCGTGGTTGTCCAAATGAACTGTAGCTCCCCAGTGTCGGGAGCACTCAGAAAGCTCCAGACCATGACACTTCCACCATCATAATTGACTGTAGGCAAGACACACTTGTCTTTGTACTCCTAACTGGTTGCCGTCAAACACGCTTGACACCCTCTGAACCAAAAAAGTTTATCTTGGTCTCATTAGAGCACAGGACAATCCATGTCCTTAGTCTGCTTGTCTTCAGCAAACTGTTTACAGGGTTTATTGTGCATCATCTTTAAGGCTTCATTCTGGGACGACAGCCATGCAGACCAGTTTGATGCAGTGTGCAGCGTATGTTCTGAGCACTGACAGGATGACCCCCCACACATTCAACCTTTGCAGCAATGCTGGCAGCACTCATACGTCTATTTTCCAAAGACAACCTCGGGATATGACGCTGAGCAGGTGCACTAAACTTCTTTGGTCAACCATATCGATGCCTGCTCTGATTGAAACCCATCCTGTTGAACTGTTGTATGGTCTTGGCCACTGTGCTGCAGCTGAGTTTATGGGTGTTGGAAATCTTCTTATAGCCTAGGCCATCTTTATGTAGAGCAGGCATCCTCAAACTACGGCCCTCCAGCTGTTGCAGAACTACACATCCCATGAGGCATTGTAAAACTCTAACATTCACAGACATGACTAGGCATGATGGGAATTGTAGTTCCTGAACAACTGGAGGGCCGTAGTTTAAAGACCCCTGATGTAGAGCAACAATTCCTTTTTCTCACATCCTCAGAGAGTTCGTTGCCATGAGGTGCCATGTTGAACTTCCAGTGAGCAGCATGAGAAAGTGAGAGCGATAACACCAAATTTAACACACCTGATCCGCATTCACACCTGAGACCTTGTAACACTAACAAGTCACATGACACCGGGGAAAGAAAATGTCTAATTGTGCCCAAGTTTTTTTGTGCCCATTTTCACGTAGGGGTGTACTCACTTTTTTTGCCATCAGTTTTGACATTAAGGCTTTGTGTTGAGTTATTTTGAGGGGACAGCAAATTTACACTGTTATACAAGCTGTACACTAACAATTTTACATTATAGCAAAGTGTCATTTTTTCAGTGTTGTCACATGAAAATATATATATTTACAAAAATGTGAAGGGTGTACCCACTTTTGTGAGGTACTGTAAATAAGAGAGAGAAAGAGGCTGGAATCACAATTGTGCAATCACAGATATTGCATGTGACACATTGCTGTGCATATCACATGCAATGTTTGTGCAATGTAAATTTAAATCATATTGCATTTGCACCAAAATGGAACAGGACCCTTTATTTGGTCTGCACTGGAATCGGATCGCATGGGTGTTCAAATCCATGCGATCTGATTCCTGCACCATTTCATAGTTCACACTGCAATCTGTGAAATGATCTAGGGGTGTCATTAACTTTACATTGATACCCGCAGTGGTACGCAGATGTCAATGCAGGTGCAATGTGGAAACCTGCACAGGAATCACGCTGGTTCACACATCGCACAAGCGTGAACCCAGCCAGAGACATGAACATCTAAAAAATATATATATATAATATATCTATATATATATATATATATAGAGATATATACATATATATATATATATATATATATATATATAAATATATATCTGTATATATATCTATCTATATATACAGATATATATATATATATATATACACATTGAAATAAACACACACACACACATATATGCTATATATATACATATATAGACACTATAAATTCCTTACCTGCTTGTTTTGGGGTGTGTAATGGTGGGGAAGATGTGCTCTGACTGTTCGGCCACTGGATAAAAGAAGGAAATCAAAAGACTTCCTGCTTTCTCCAGAATACTGAGGCAGCTTCGCGCTTCTCTCTCTGATTCTCCACCTCTGAGATGGTGAATCAGAAAGTGAGAATTCTGTCACAGATCGCCAGTGAGGTGCTGAGATCGCACCTTCATACACTGGCCGTTTCTGTGACAGTCAGTTACAGATTCTCACTGTGCTGAGATAATCAGTGGAGAACATGTTCTCCGCTGATTACCTCAGTTTCATAAACTGGTAATGACCTGAGATCAGCGGCGAGACTCGGGATCGCCGCTGATCTCAGTTTCATAAAAGGACACCTCAGTGTGTGCTTTCTGACATCACAAGCACATTTGACCACTCTGTATGACAGCACTTCTGAAGATATAAGGACTTTTTCCTAATACTATTTTCCATTCTTTGGATTTTGTTCACATGAATCACTGTATTAATATCACTTTTATGGTAAATATTTAGTATATTCTTCAATGCAAATATTTTTTTCACTAGCACTGATATTGTCACGCACTGTAATATTTTGTATATGCTTTATTATTATGTATGGATCAATTTGCACTGTGATTAACTATTTATTGTTTTCACTGTTTTATTGTACTCCATGCACAATAGAGATCCTATCTATCATTTATTTGTCATATGTGGTTAGTGCTGCACATCACACACACACATTGCAAAGTATGTATGCTGCCATGGAGATACACTAAGGGAAATATAGGGATGTAGTGAAAACAAAGGAAAATTTATTATCAAATACTTACCGTAATTTTCCTTTCCTGATGGACTCCATGGCAGCCTACGTGTGGGTTAACCCCGCCTCCTCTCCAATGCTATAGGACCCCATTACCATAAAAGAGTACTCACCACTCCATGCTGTGTTCCGTAACTAGCCTACTCATATGACTCATGGGTGGGAACTCCGTCTGCCATGGAGTCCATCAGGAAAGGAAAATTACGGTAAGTATTTGATAATAAATTTTCCTTTTTCCTGACAGACTCCATGGCAGCCTACGTGTGGGAAATAACTAGCCGACCACACGGGTGGGTATGCTTTAAACAGAAAATATTTAATTTGGTCTATCAGCCGATAGAATTTTCACACCAAAATTAACAGAGGATAAAGAAGCAGGTTCAACGCAATAGTGTGACATAAAAGTATTAATAGAAGCCCAAGAAGCTGCCTTGCAAATTGTCTCAGGAGCCACGTGTCGGGCCGCTGCCCATGAAGTAGCCATTCCTCTAGTCGAGTGCGCCGTCACCGCCACAGGAGGAGCCAAGCCCTTAGCCCTATAAGCCTGCTGTATCGTTCTCACAATCCAAGCTGCAAGAGTCCTAGTTGAAGCTTTGTTCCCCTTGTTTTTGCCGGAGTGCAATATGAAAAGATGATCTGACCGCCTGAAGGCGGAGGTAATGTGAAGGTATTCTCTCAGTGCTTCCCCGACATCCAAAGGATGAATGTCATCAGATTCTGGCGATCTAAAGGTAGGTAGAACAATTTCCTGATTCTGATGGAATACCGAGGTTACCTTAGGATTGGATCCCAACATAGGAATGAGGACCACCCGGTCCGGAAAGAAAGTTAAAAAGGGTTCTTCAAAGCCCAGCGACCCGATTTCTGATACCCTCTTGGCCGAGGTGACTGCCACCAGAAAGGCAACTTTTTCCGAAAAGTCTCTAACAGAAAGCGGGGATGGCCCCGTCATACTCAGCCCAGAAATATAATCCAGGACCAGGGGAAGATCCCACTTAGGGAATCTCGGCTTCCTTTGGGGCTTGAGTCTTGAGGCCCCCCTAAAAAATTGACGAACCAACGGATGGATTGCCCAGGAGGTACCGGAGAAGGCTGACAAAGCTGAAACTTGCACCCCGAGAGAACCTACGGATAAGGGAAGGTCAAGGCCAGTCTGTAGGAAACCGAGGATATCTTGGACACCTGGATGTTCGAAGGACCTCTCCGTAGATACACAAAAACTCACAAATCTGGACCAGATCCTGCCATATACCTTATTCGTACTTGATCTCCTGGAACTCAATAAGGTGGAAATCACACTAGAAGCGCATCCGATGGATTCTAGCCTCTTCCTTTCAAGAACCAGACCATCAGTTTCAGTATTGCTGGACATGGGTGCAGTACCGCCCCCTGAGACAGAAGGTCCGTCCTGAGCGGAAGAGATACCGGCTCCCGTACACTCAGCTGAACTAGCAGAGGGAACCAAGGCCTGTTGGGCCAGTAAGGAGCGATCATCACTACTTCCACCGTCTCCATCTGGAGCCTCTGAAGAAATTTGAGAATTAGGGGAAGTGGCGGGAAGGCATAGGCCCTCCTGAATTTCCATTGGTCTGTCAATGCGTCTGTCCCCAGAGCTTGGCTGCAGCGGTTCCGCGTGTAGAACCTCTCTAATTTGAAGTTGCACGGGGAGGCAAAAAGGTCTACCTCTGGATCGACACCCAGCGACAGGATCCACTCGAAGGACTGAACGTGGAGGGACCACTCGTTGTTGTCCAACTGAGTGCGTGATAGAAAGTCCGCTTGTGTATTCTGCACCCCTGGGAGAAAAACCGCGGAAATATTCACCAAGTTCTTCTGTGCCCATGACAGAATGGGTTCCACTTCCCGGAGAAGGGTAGAGCTCCTGGTGCCCCCTTGTCTCTTCACATAGGAGACCGCTGTGGTGTTGTCCATTCGCAACAGTACCGACTTCCCCTTCAAGATCCGGGAGAAGTGCTGGAGAGCGCACCAAGCTGCCCGAAGTTCCAGAATGTTCGATCCTAGGACAGGAAGACCTCTGTCCCACTTGCCCTGTGCAAGATCCGACCCGCAAAGGGCCCCCCAGCCGGTCCCGCTGGCATCGGTTGTCACCGTTACCCAAGAGATGGGAGCTATCGAATGACAGTTCAGGAGATTCTTGTGTTGGAGCCACCAGAAGAGACTGTTCCTCATTGTTGATGTTATTCGTATCTTTTGGCTTTTGCTTCCCGACTTCCATTGTTTCAGAAAACCCGACTGGAACGGGCGTAGCCTCCACAGAGCCCACTTGACCATGGGTGTCGTGGAGACCATTGTCCCCACGATTTTGAGACACTGCGAGGCTCCCAGGTATTGTGTATGAAGGGCTTGAGAAACCCTTTCCCGGATGACCGGAATCTTTTCCACTGGTAACGAGATTGTACTTCGCACGGTGTCGAACTGGGCACCCAGATAAATTAGCCGTTGGGTTGGCACTAGCTGGCTTTTTTCCATGTTTAGGAGCCAACCGAAGCTGGTTAATGTGGACATCACCTGCTTGAGATGAACTAACAGCTGCTCTTTGTTTTGCGACAGGACCAGCAGATCGTCTAAATAATGATACAGTCTTACCCCTTTCAGCCTGATCAGGGCCACCACTGCCAAGAGCACCTTTGAAAAGACTCGAGGGGAGGTCGTCAACCCGAAGGGGAGGCAGATAAACTGTAGATGGTCTTGATCGACATGAAATCTTAGAAACTTTTGGCAGCTTTCCTCTACTGGAACATGAAAATAAGCGTCCTTTAGGTCGATCGAGACCATCCAATCCCCTGGTTGGATGGCTTGTTGTATAGTTAGAAGAGTCTCCATCTTGAATTTCCCGTATTGAATATACCGATTTAAGTATGTCAGATCTATCACTGGTCGCCAAGATCCGCTTTTCTTCTGTACTAAGAAGAGGGGAGAGTAGACCCCTTGAAAACGCTCTTCTTCTGGCACCCGGACCACTGCCCCCTGGGCTTTTAACAGCTCCACGTATGAGAGTAGAACCTGTCTCTGGTCCTCCGAACGAGGAAGTTGGGTAGACACGAACCTGGGAGGGGGAATGCTGGAGAAGGTCCACCTGTGCCCTGACGAGACCGTCTTGATGACCCAATAATCCGAGATCGAGGCCACCCAGACGTGCCGGAAGAGGGATAGACGGGCCCCCACCCGACCCACCTGGGCGGGCACGATCTCAGAAGGATTTGGGTGGCTCACGTCCACCAGACGACTGGTTCTTGGTGGACTTGCGAAAGGAACTCTGTCCCCTGTTCCAATTCCTTCTGAAGTCCCTTCCTGGTTTGTAGGAGCGTACCTCCCTCGAGCGCTCAGGGCTTCGTCTCTTGAATTGAGGCTTCTTCCGCCCGAGTAGTCTTCTGTCCTGGGGAAGGAACCCCGACTTACCGCCTGTCGCCCGCGTTATGGCATCATCCAACTTGTTACCGAATAACGTAGATCCCTCGAAGGGGATTTTGCACCAGGCTTGTTTGGAAACAGGATCGGCGAGCCAAGGCCGTAGCCATAAGGCGCGCTTAGCCGTGACTGATGACAGCATAATGCGTGCCAAGAGACGAATTAAGTCGATGGAAGCCTCCCCCAGAAAAACTGCTGCGAGTTTTAGTTCTGCTGCTGCTGAACTCCTGGCCAGTTCGGCCGATACGCTATTCAGGAAGGAGTCCACATTTTCAGTCCATGCCTCCATGGCCTTGGACATAGCTGCTAGGGCTAAGACGGGCTTACAGGCCATTCCAGCCAGACCGTAGATCCTTTTGAGGTCCTGGTCGATCTTCCTCTCCAGACCATCTTTAAAGGAAACCGAGTCCTCCATCGGGAGAGTGACATGCTTGGCCAAGCGCATCAGCGCTGCATCCACCAGCGGAGCGTTCTCCAGATGCTTCACCTCTTCCGACTTAAAGGGGTACAGCCTGGAAGTCTTGGTAGTCATGGAGGATTTCCTATCCACCCTGCTCCACTCTTCCTCTATCACATCCTTTAATTCTGTGAGTAAAGGGAAGTTTGGCCGCTCTTTACCCAGCTGCTTGAAAAACTTCTTCTGTTTGGCCGGGGGAGTAGACGCTTCTTCCCACTTGAGGGCTTCTTTAACTGCCTTAATCAGTGGTGAGACCATGGCGAAATCAAAGCCCCCGATCTCTTCGTCCGGGAATTCTTCTCCCGAGGACTCACCGGAAGCCTCGTAGGGCTGGGACGTACCCGGATCATCACGGGATTCATCAGCCTGAGGACCAGACGCCGTTGTTGACTGGCTCAACGTGTGAGGGGCCACCATGTCCTTAAGCGACTGCTGTACAACACGTTTCACCAGGGACTCCATGCGCTGGTTTTCCGTGTCTTTTTCCCCGACCGCCTTGGCAAAACACCTGTCACATAATGACTTGTCATCCGGGATTCGTGTCTTACAGCCCCAGCACGTTCTGTACTTTGGGCGTTCATCATGGCGGTGGGAGCGGTGTCTGGAGGAGGAATGAGAACTTCTCCTCTGATGATGAGACCCATGCGAGGATCCTTGCTTAGATCTAGACGATTGTTTTTGTTGTTGTGGCCTGGCAAGGTCCCTATCCTGCGAATCTGGTCTGGAAGGGCTGAAGCACAAACAGGGTAGGGGAGAGAAACATTGGCATCAGAGAAATGCAAATAAGCAACACAGTTGTACCTCAACCCCTCCCTTACCAGCACATACCTAGTGCGTAAGGGCTGGCCACTAAAAGGCGGTGAATTGTCCATGACCTGTGGACGACGGGCGTCACAATATGAATACTGCAGTCTGTAAGAGAAAAATACCCTAAGCAACAAAAACCGGCAAAAAAAGAACTAGCAAGGACAATGCGTGCCAACTCTGTTTTTTTTTTTTTTTTTTTTTTTTTTTTAAAACATCATATTACTGCATGCATAAAAATATACCCGTATAAAAGCATAAGACGGTATTGTGCCATTACATTTGGAAGAAAATAACCCCCAAAGAATATATTCACAATTTTAAAATACATGCATATACCTTTAAAAGAAAATTTTTTTTTTTTTTTTTTTCATTTAAAAAGTACACTCAGAGTAACAGCACTGACCTTGTAGTAGTTGCCTGGGCTGGGGAACGGGCTCGCTGCTTCCACACTCCTGAAAAACCCAGATAGGACTGCAGCAGCAGCCCAGAATTTAAATTCCCCGCCCGTGACGTCACCGCTCCTCCCCGCACACCTGTGCCGAGGGAAAATCATACTGCGCATGCGCGACCGCCAGGCCGCGCACGCGCGAACCAGGCCTCGCTTTCGCCGGAGGCTGGTGCGCATGCGCAGACCGCCGAGGCGGCCAGGAACCCGGAAACCATACGGCGAGCTGGAACGCAGGAGCGCTCCAGCCGCCATCCAGGGGGGGAGTACACTAGACACCAGGGATGATACACACAACAAACAATACTGCCATGGAAAATAACGGTGCAGACCTTGCCAGCCGCCGATGCCATCCGTCCAGCGTCCCTGCGACCACCAGCATACCGAGGCAACACCACCCCGTTCTGGGGGGAGAAGGACATCCAGCCTCAAAAGCTTACTCGCCCGCCCATGGCTGAGCACAGAGCTTTGCACCGCACAGGTATGCTTCTTCAGAAACGAAAAATCCGAAATCCTACCGGACGCGAACGAAATGTGAAGGTCCATAGGAGGAGGACAAAAAAGGAACACAGCATGGAGTGGTGAGTACTCTTTTATGGTAATGGGGTCCTATAGCATTGGAGAGGAGGCGGGGTTAACCCACACGTAGGCTGCCATGGAGTCTGTCAGGAAATTTACAATTTCCCTTGTGCCCTTAATGGCATCATGAATATAGTTAAATAGCAAAAGAAATCAAACAGAAAGGGTGCATGATTTTTTGTTAACTGCTCGTTCTTGTCTAGGGGTGAGGTGAGAGGAGATATACTTATCTAATAGGCTGATTCTCTGATCGCTCCGGTCCCTGCAGCTCCCTCCACACTCTAGCAGTCTTGTGAAGTGGACGGTTCCTGGCATCATCACACCCATAGACCGGCTCTGGACAAGAGGACAGCAGAAACAGTCCTCCGCTGGACATGGGGGATGGCTGTTTTCGGGAGGATTAAAGGATCGGGTGAGCATAGCCTTTCTGTGCACCCCACGACAAAACAAGCAGTTAACAAGTGCAGTGTGGGCACAGCCCCACTACATACATGTTTTTTCAAGAGTTCTGCTTTAAGCAAGGTAAATTTTCACTTTGCGAGAGAATTTTGATTTTTTTTCCCCTTGGAGTAGTGAATGCTGTGAACCTCTGCTGACTTGAATCAACCAACCATGTTCAAGCAAAAATCCTTTTTTTTTTTTTTTTTTCAATTTCCTTGCACATGATTCAATGTTCTTTGCAGTGATATTTCACAGCAGTCATCATGCAAAGTGAAAATTCCCTTGCAAAATGAACATGCTATATTCCTTTAGTATGTTGTATCTAGATAAAGGCTAGAAAGTAATTTCTATGTGGATGAAAGAGTGTAGATTTTTTCATGGTCATTTTCTGATAATTTGAATGCTGATTTAATGGCCAATAAGGGTTTCTGGTTTTAGGGAATTATTCATAAGTCTTTAATGCAAGGCCTTTGGCACTCACTACCCTTTACATACTGAGCCTAATTTACTAAAGGATTTGAGAATGTTCACACAATAAATGTTGTGAATATTTACTTTAAATACCCAATTATGTGCAGATACAATAAGAAAACAGATTTTATTTTCACGTTACTGGATAACTGAGGTAAGTCTTTACACAATTGATTGTGTAAGCAATATTAAACCCTTTAAAAACACAGGCTCAGCAACTAGAGGTCTATTTTGGTGTAACTTCTTGTGAGCTATAAAGCCCCAACTTACTCTATAAAATGTGAATGGTTGCAGTGCTTAAAGAAGAATTCCAGGCATGGTATATTTTTATTGTTACTATGTATATACCATACCTAGCTGATACCCATGGAAGCTGGAAATCACTAATTCAGTGATGTCCAGTTGCTTCCGGGTCCCTTGCTGAACAGCCAGCCTGATGCATTGTGAACACAGGAGGTTAGCTACTTGGCACAGGTGCTATTCAGAGTACTTTGAATGAATGCAAAGCATTCTCTGAATGGAAAATGGGGGAAGCACGGGCGGTGATGTCATACTCCGTAAAAGTGACATTTCAAAACAGTTCTATTCACTGCAGCAACAATGTTGTGGTTCGCATTGCAACGGTGCAATGTGGTATGAACTGTCCTCATAGAGAATGAGGCATTTTACCTTAACTTGCATTGGCACCTGGTATGATAAGCCCCAAGTAAATAACAAATTAGAGCCTAACTGCAGCCAACACTTAGTAGCCCTTTTGAGATAAAGGTTCTGACTAAATGAGTAAAGCTGATCATTGTAAGCCCCCATTTCAGTGTTAAACGAATTGCATCAATCCTCTAAGGCAGGGATCTCCAAATTACGGCCCTCCAGCTGTTGCATAATACATGTCCCATGATGCATTGTAAAACTCTGACATTCACAGACATGACTAGGCATGATGGGAATTGTAGTTCCTGAACAGCTGGAGGGCCATAGTTTGGAGACCCCTGCTCTAAGGCCTCATTTAGACATGCGGCTATGTATAATGTGCCTGTGAAAAGCAACTTGTGGTGGATAGTTTTCAGAGACTTTAAAAGGAAGCTTGGAGGCGATATGTCGCCTCCTCAACAGTTGTGTTAACTATGGAATGCGTGCATCTCACATTGTTGCAGACGGTTGCAGCATGCACCTATACACTTGAATAGGTTGTGTTTGGTGGACATTCCAACTGCCAAAAGTAAGAGGTGGTGAAAGTTGCACCACACCACAATTGTGGCAATGTGCCATGTTAACGTCGCAGTCGGGAGGTTGTTAAATCACCTGTTTTTACCACTCATTGGCCACTCTTGTAAACAAGGCCTTACTGCCACCTTTGCTGGACAGCTTTATCTGTTAAACTTGGAAAATAACAGACTTAGTGGCTGGGTCAGCAAGGTAATAAGACCATTACAGGGGGACCTCAGAAAAACAAAGGCTGCTGTGTTAAGCTAGGGATACACTGTATCATATATGGCATTTTTGTTTTTTCCCATAGTGTTACATTAAAACAAACCATACCAGACTGCTTTGAATGTGAAGTTATTCATTCTCAACGATCCTCAGAGATCACAACAAAAACTCTAAAGTCAGGTTTCTATCAGTTTAGGACATCTGTTTACTTACATTAGTGGGCTGGCAGGCTGTCAAGATCTGTTCCAATAAAAAAAAGACTACATGTTCAATGCCTGTGTTGAGACACTTGAAAAGGAATGTCTATAGAGTACTTATAGATACATAGGTGAACAAGGGCTTGTTTTAAAGTGTTTTACTGTTTGTTCAGAATATGTAAATACTTTAGTGTACATGATCTGGGTATAGGGTCACTTTAATGTCTTCTGTGACCTGCAACCTTCTAACCCCTATATTCCAATTACACTTTTGCATTATAATTTCAGTGATAGTTATTCCCCTAGTATTCGACTGGGTTAGGACTCTAGACAAGATTTAGTTCACTGTTATCAGTTGGGTCCTCTCTGATTGGCATACATATAAAGTGGAAAAAAGCCTCATAGTTAGAGTTCCTTTCCTGTTTTTCAAGTTTATTTATTTATTTTTTACTATCAAACGTTTATACACATCAGCTTTAGTGTAGAAACTTTATACAGTGGTACTGTAATTGTTTTTTGTTGTATTTTTACCCTCTAACATGAATTTAGAAGCTAACATATGTAGGCATGTCCTACCATTCCCTGGATTTAAGCCACATTTTTAGGACCCACTCTGACATGTAGTAATTGTTTATTTGTTGATTTTCATCACCTGCTCTGTATATTGTACTGCTTTATTTACATGACTGTTGTAGCATTTCATTAGTCTTGAAACTGAATAAAAAAAAAAATTTTGTTAAATAATTTACAGAAATCTGAAGATGCTACAATAGTAAACTACTACTGCAGCTTGGAAAAAAGGAGGAAAGCCCCTTGCTGTGTACAATCTCTTATCTGGTGTCTCCAGTGAGAAAACATAAGCAGGTTGTTGTAACAGGTTAGAAATGGGAAACCTTTCTTCACCCCCTGTTTTCCACCATTATAATTATCATGTAAAAGGAAACAAGCAATTAAAACATGTTTTATCAGATAATTATGCTGAGAAGCATGCCACCATGTTGAATTACAGTGTTTCCTTTTAGTTAACAAAAGTGATTGGAAAGGGGTGTAGAAACACATGTAATAAGAAGGTCCATTTATACTAGTATGTACAGTGACTTGAAAATGTATTCATACCTCTTGAATTTTTCCACATTTTGTCATGTAACATCCAAAAACGTAAATGTATTTTATTGGGATTTTATGTGATAGACCAACACATAGTGGCACATAATTGTAAAGTGGAAGGAAAATGAAATGGATTTTTTTTTTTTTTTTTTTTAATATTACATTTTTATTGATTTTTCAACTGAAAGACATTTACAAATACAAAAGACATTCAACATCGAGTCCTTAACTTCTTTCGGGGTGAGCATCACCCTCCCTGATAACTTATACATTGAACGGCAACTAGCATAGAAAATTCCAGAGCGGGTGTGGTCCCCCTACTTAATTTAAGCCTTCCCCCCCCTCATCCTCCCCCCTCCCATCCCCCCCGTCAAGCCACAGACTGTTCTATCCCTTCCCAGTGCCACTAAGAGCTGGGAGGGAGAGTAGCAGGAGCATATCCTTAAAAACCAAAGAAAAAAAGAGAGAAAAAAAAAAAAAAAAAAAAAAAAAAAGGAGAAAGGAAGAAAGGACAACGTAAGAAAAAAGACCACTTGTAGAAGCGGAGTAGTAAGGAAGGAGCTGGTGCTGAGCTATGGGTACACCCATGCTAGGGCTAAATTCACCTTTCGTCTATGGATGCTGTTGTCCAGGGTCCCCATATCGCTTGGAACTTTCTATAGTTGCCCTGCTTTGTAAAGAAAATTCTCTCGTTGCCCATTACCGTTTTTATACTTCTATTCCATTCCTCTAGTGTCGGGGGTAGGTGTGCCTGCCAGTGCTGAGCGATCAGCTTCCTGGCTTGGAAGAGGGCCCGTAGAATAGAGTCCATAAGGTTGTACGGGATCCTCTCTCTCTCCATGAGACCTAATAAGCAGGTTTTGGCCATTGCTTCCAGATTTAGCCTCAAGGTTGTGTTAATTGCCTCAATAATACTGGTCCAGTATCTAAATAGTTTTGGACATTTCCAAAACATATGGATAAAGTCCCCGACTCGGCCGCATCTGGGACAGCGGTCATTATCCCGCCAATGCAGTTTGAACATTTTACTTGGAGTGTGATATACTCTGTACATAAAATAGAGTTGTGACATCTTGTGAGATGGGGATATTGATACCCGGTTCGCTTGCCCAGTGACCCTTTCCCATTCTTCCGTTGACAGTGGTCCCAGCTCATTCTCCCAGGTTATCCTGCTCTTGATTGGTCCCCCGCCCTCTCTAGTCCTGTCCCCAAGTTTGGCATACAGCCCCGAGATTATCCCCCTAGTTGACTCAGAGGACACAAGCTGCGCCAGTATAGGTATCTGGACCCAGCCCGGTACCTGTAATCCAAGTTGCGTCTGGGCTGCATGCCTCACCTGGAGATATTTGTAGAAAGTGCAGTTGGGGAGGGAAAATTCCTGTTTCAAGGCAGCGAAAGTTTTCAAGTTATCGCCAGAATACATTTGGCTTAGTCGCGTGAGGCCCTGTTTTTCCCAGACACTGGACTTGGTGATCTTGGCTAGTTCTTCTAAGTTGTTATTGTGCCACAGGGGGGCCAATTCTGTAATGCCCTGGTATCCCAGCATGGACTTTGCTGTTTGCCAGAGCTTTGTTATCAGGGTTAGCGTTGGATAACATGTGGGAAAAGAGCCAGCCTCAAGAGCTTCCATGAGTGTGCTATGTGGACTACTTATCAAGAGTAAGTTATTACCAGGATCTCTGGTGGCCCCCCTCCCTGCCAGGTGCTGTAGTTGGGATGCAACAAAATACCGTCTAAGGTGTGGAATCGCCAGTCCACCCTCCCCCAGAGGAAGCTGAAGCGTAGCGAGGGCAATTCTAGGTTGTCCTCTCTTCCAAATCAGGTCTCTAAAGAGCGAGTCCATCTTCCTGAACCACTTCTGTCCCAACCATAGGGGAGAGTTGTGTAGGAGATAAAGGATCTGTGGCAACCAAATCATTTTGATAAGGTTGCACCTCCCTGCTACCGAGAGGGGGAGGCGGGTCCACACCTCAGACTTTTTTTTTTAACAAAGAACTTTATTTATTTTTGAACAGTACATGTCATAGCATCAGATCAAATACAATCGTGTGTATTGGCATCACATCAGGGAGGGCAATTACATAGTGACGAATTTACATTCAACAAGCATTGTCAAGACATTCTCAGTTGATGTTAGCCGATAAGGCATGTTTAGTGGAGAAAGTTGAAGAAGAAAAGGAAAAACTAGTAGCCGGGGGATCCATGGTAGAGCATAGTTTGTTTTTAGAGTAACCATATCCGTATTCCCCCATCCCTCCATCCATTTCAGAGAAACATTATTTCCAGTATTAAGGGTCTAAGTCCCCCTAGTGGTCTATAATGAACAAAATAGGAAGATATCTAATCTTTCTCAGTGGGTGTATTACCCTACTTTCCCTCCCTGCAAGCACTCCCGTGTAAACACTATGGAAGGTCGAGCTGTCTTTCTTGTACCCAAGCCCCCCAAATCTTTTCAAACTTTTGGGGGCAGTTGCGCCCCATGTAGGTCAGTTTATACAGAGGTAATGCTGCGTCCACAAGGGCTCGCCACTGGGATATTGTAGGGGTACTGGGGTCATTCCACTTAAGAAGTATCGCCCTCCTGGCGTAAAAGGCTGCATAGAAAACAAAGTGTTTCCTTGCTTGTGTCGTCTGCAACGTGTCGACTACTCCTAATAACAGGGGTAGTGGGGCGCATGGAACGTGTAGTTTCCCTATTCTGTTGATCTCTGCTGCTACATCCTTCCAGTACGTCTGCAGGTGCTCACAAGACCATACTACGTGCAGAAAGGATCCAATGTCCACACCTCAGACTTATCTTTAAGTTTTAGTAATAACGGATCTAAGTTATACTTAGTAAATGCGTTTATATCCCTGGTTATCCATATCCCTAAATACTTCAAAGTGGTTTAAAGTTAAGGTTATCGATAATTATGTCACCTGGGGTTGGATCCATCGGCATGAGGGCCGTCTTGTCCCAGTTAATTAAGAGTCCTGAGATCCTGCCAAAATCCCCCATTGTTTGTATGGCTGCTTTTAATGAGGAGTCTAGATCTCCTAGGTAAAACAAGATATCGTCGGCGAATAACGCTATCTTCTCTTCCGCTGACCCTCGCCTAAACCCCCGTATTTCCCCGTTGGCTCTAACAGCAATGGCCAACGGCTCTATTGCTAGAGCAAAGAGGAGCGGGGACAAGGGGCAGCCCTGCCTCGTTCCTCTTTCCAGACTAAAGAATTCTGAGTGTTCATTATTAATCTTTATTTTGGCGGTTGGGTTTGTGTACAACAAGCGCACCCAGTTAATAAAGTAAGGTCCAAAACCAAATCTGCGCAGCACCTTAAACAAGTAGCCCCATTCTAGGCTATCAAATGCCTTGGCAGCGTCCAAGGCCATAATGGCCCTGGGGCCCTTGTTGTCTACTGGCAATTGTATGTTCAGGTAAGTTCTGCGTATATTTGTACTGGTTGACCTTGTTGGGACAAACCCAGACTGATCGGGATGAACCAAGTTATGAATACACACGTTTAGTCGAGCAGCTAGGACCTTGGCAAGAATCTTTACATCAGTGCACAACAGGGAGATCGGGCGATATGAGGCGGGGTCCATGGGGTCCTTTCCCTCCTTCGGGATAACGACAATGGTCGCCTCCGTCATTGAAGCTGGAAGGGACCCCATGGACTGCGCCTGGTCCAGCAACTTAAGCAGTTCTGGGAGTAGGATTTCGCCGTATCTTTTATAGATCTCCGTAGGTAGTCCGTCCGGGCCGGGTGATTTGGAATTTGACATGCCAGTGACGGCATCAGTTAACTCTTGTAAAGTGATTGGGGCATCCATTAGTTGCCGTTCCACCTCTGGGAAGGTTGGGAAATTTATCCCTTCAAGAAAGGGGACATTTTCCCCACTATCTACGTCTACGTCTATCTGTGATTTATATAGGGCGGAGTAATAGTCTCTAAATGTTCTCAGAATAGTTATCGGATCCGTCGAGATCTCTCCGCACCTGGTCCTCACTGCCGAGACCACTGATGGAGACGTATTTGTCTTTACCAATAGTGACAGCATACGACCCACCTTTTCACCCTCGCCAAAATTTAATTGCCTCTGGAGTATGCGTTTGTCCTCGCTAATCCTTTTTATGACTGTCTTGTAATCTTGTTGTCTCTCTAACCATTCCTTTTGCGTTTCCAAGTTTGGGTCAAGGATATATTTCTGTTCTGCGAGCATTGCAACCTTTTTTGCTTCCCCCTCCCTCTCTCGTGTCCTGCTTTTAATTCTCGCCACTTGCTGGATAAGGAGGCCTCTAAGGTATGCTTTCAATGAATCCCAGACTACCCCAATAGGGGCCGTGTTTGAATTTATATTGATAAACTCTTTCAGGGCCATTTTTATTTCTTCAGGGGTTTCGATTAGTTCCAGCCACGCTGGGTCAATTCTCCACTCCCTATGGTGAACCTTGTTTCCTGTCTTCAATGACAGAATCAGGGGCGAGTGGTCCGAGATCCCCCTTGGGCCATATTCTGTTGCTGCTATCAGAGGTAAAGCTTCCTCGTTAACCAAGGCCATGTCGAGTCTAGACAGGGTCAAGAAGGTGGCTGAAAAGCATGAATATTGCTTCTCCTGTGGATGCCGTGTCCTCCAGGCTTCGATGAGCCCGGTTTCTTGTAAAAATCGAGTCAACCTACCCTCCTCCCTGACTGTAACTTGCTTGGGGGTAGGGAACCTATCCATTGAACTGTCCAATACCTGGTTGTAGTCCCCCACTGCTAACACCGGGATCCCAGCTTTATCTATTGTAAATGCGATAAGTTCATATAAAATCTCCATTTTGAACGGAGGAGGAACGTAGATATTTGCGAGGACGTACGGTTTATTTTCCCATGAGCAGTGTAAGAAAACATAGCGACCTTTTGGGTCTATTTGAGCCTTGTAACATGAGAATAATATTCCCTTCCCAATGAGGATACTCACACCTCTTGAATAAGAGGAGTGCACTGAGTGGTACTGGGCCTGCCACTTCCGACCACGAAGCAAGGGCACTGTGTCTTGCACCAGATGTGTCTCCTGGAGACACAAAATGCCCGGCCCCCTGCCCTCCAAAAGGGACAGGACCAGATCTCTCTTGGCCGGGTCTCCAAGGCCCCGGACATTCCAAGAGATCAGATCAAGTTTCTTCAACTGCATTTAGGATTGATAAGTGTATGAGTCTTGTTGCACAGAGTAGTTATCACAGGAAATATGGGGCCCTCCGGACCGTCCCACTCAAAAAGTGAGGCCATATGCGCATCTCCTAGACAGCACCAAGGGAGTGAACAGAAAAGGAAAAAAAAAAAAAAAAAAAAAAAGCAAAAAAGAGAAAAAAAAGAGGAGAAAAGGAAGTAGAAAAAAAAATAAAAAATAAAAATAAAAAAGGGAAGGGGGGAGGACCCTGCCTCGTAGAGGCTAGCAATCCAATCCCTCTCTCCTCTAATTCTGGCCATATAAAACCTAAGTGTGATTTCTATTGAATTTGTGCATTTCGACATAAGTACATGCTAGTCCTAACATCGCTAGTGCCAGTGAAATTGCGATCAAGTGTAAGAACACTAATCCACACAGGCCCTTGAAACAATGGACCATCTTAAATAAATCATTTCCCCTAGATGTGTATCTCCCCCCAATCCTTGGTATTATTATAAATTCCTCTCTCACTCCCCCCGATCCCCCGTGACATATATAACGTGCTTAGGTGATCCCTGTGCTTGACTTGTGCCCCCCCCCCCCCCACAATCCCTGGTTGTCTTCCCCCCTCCCACCCCCTCCCCCCAACCCTCCCTCCCCTTCCATCCCAGCCCGTCAGGGCAACCCCTTACAGGTGCGATCGTGACCCTACCCCCCCCCCCCATCCCACTCATACCTACATGCATTTGTTCTTCCCCATTACCCACGGACTCTCTCCATTCTCCCCCCCAGTGTTAATGAAATCTAATGTTAACACTATCATTTCATCGTGACCCCCCCTGGTACCCTGCAGCCCCGCCCCTCCCCCCTCTCCCCTCCCCTTCCCCCGACCATCAATAATTTCCAGATATAATATAATAATATACTCATAACAATTTCCAGATATATAACAGGAGTGTCAGCCCTCTCCCGCCCCCCCCCCCCAAAAAAAAAAAAATCAGGGGGGGGGGGGGAGGGGGCCCCAGACGTCATAACAGAGACAACCCCCAACCAAAAAAAAAAACAACTAAAAACAAACAAAAAAAAAAAAAAGTTTGGCTACCTGTATGTTCATAGTTTTTTTGAGCCATTGGATATCTTGTTTTAGTGGGGTCAATTCGTCTTCTATTGCACTTACTCGGTCTTCCGCCTCCACCATTCTTTGTACTATTCCATTTAAATCATGTTTTATGGTGGACAGCTCGTCTCTAATGATCTTTAGTTGAGTATCAAAGTTTGCAATTGCATTTTTGCAATCGTTTATTGCGTTTAGTACCTCCCGTAATGTCGGTTCTTTCTCCCTGGCTTCCAGGGTAGTATCAGAGGGGGTAATTGACATATGAGTTAGAGAAGAGCTGTCCTCCACATTTAAGTGAATGGTGGAGGTTTTAGTCCCGCCAGGTCCCTTGGTTGCAGATTTTTTAGTGGTGGAGGGGGTGGATGCATTAGGTGCCGTGGCACCCTGGCTTCTCCTGTCTATCATCGGGTTTTTATGGTCCTTGCCCTGCAAAGTAGGTTGGTTAGATGGTTGTAGCAGATTCGGGTTTTTTGGGGAAGGTGGGGCTGTTGGGGAATGTGCAAATTTTTCCAGTTTTGTAGCTGCAGCAGCTGCGACCTGGTTATTTCTGTCCTTAGCCGCTCGTGTGTTTTGAGGAGCTTCTGCGAGCGAGGGCTCCTCTGGTGCTTTTTTCCTTGACATCTTTTCCCCTTCCCTTTCCCTTCCTTTCCCCCCCCACTCTATCCCTGGAATCCTCACAGGGAGAGAAGTCTTCCTTGAGGGGCCTCACGGGTAAAGGGCTTGGCTCTGGGTGATATGCTTGCTCCAGGCTCTAGGTGAAAATAAGAAAAAACGCAAAGCAAAAAAAAAAAAAAAAAAAAAAAGAAATAGGAACAAACGGCAGCAGGAGAGCAGCAAAACCCCCCAAATCTTTCTCTTTCTTTCTCCTCCTCCTTTAGGACGGTGTAGATATATAAGTATTATTGATGCATGGCCTTGGGGTATAGTCCCATCAAAAAAAAAAAAAAGAGAAAAAAAAAAAAGGCAAGGTTGGGGCAAGAAAAAGCCAAAAGTAAATAAGAACAAGCTAACCCAAGTTGTCTGGGGTTAATGTTATAGATAGTGCAGAGTGTTCCACAGATCCTAAGCCCGTTGCTATATGGGTTGTTAGCAAAGTATCAACGCAGCACTAACGCGGTGTCACAATATACTTTGCGGGGTTGGCAAAAGTACAGTCATTTAAAGTCATTTAAAGAAAAGGTAGGGAGACAAGTAACTCACCAACCCCCTCCTATCTGCTCCACACGCTGGGGCTTGGCGGTGCTGTGGGCTTCCTTGCTAGGGCTCCACTCTGGTGCGTAGGTATTTTCGCCAGACTTGGTGCAGACTTGGTGCAGGTCTCGGTGGTGTCTGTGCAATTAGGGCGTCCTGAGCTAAGGTATCAGGCGGTCGGACGTTTGGGATGGTCCGGTGGCTCACCCCGGTGCAGTAAAAGGTCAGCAGGTTTTCGGATCTCACACCGTCGCCCCGTCCTCCACCGTGGGGGGCTCTCCAGGTGCCGGTCTGATGCTCTCCGTCCACCCCCCCGCCGATCCCGGTGGCAGGTAGGAAACACGCAGGGTGGGTTGGCGCTAAGCAGGAGATGTGAAGGGGGATTGGGGTCAGATGATATCCGGTTCAAGGGAACGTGGTGGACGCCTCAGTCCAGCCCGCTATGCCCGGGCAAAGTTGGCAGGGGAAACCAAGGTGGGGAGCGTTAGAGGAGAGAGTCAGAGAGAGCCCTCGGCCATCCTCACACGTCCACGCTTGCCTCTCTCTCCATACTCCTCGGCCTCTCACGATGAAATGGATTTTAAAATTTTCTACAACCAAATATCTGAAAAGTGTGGCATGCATTTGTATTCAGCCCCCTTTATGCCAATACCCCTGACTAAAATCTAGTGACACAAATTAGTCACCTAATTAATATATAGAATTCACCTTTGTGTAATTTAATCTCAGTATAAATACAACGGTTCTGTGAAGCCCTCAGACGTTTGTTAGAGAACCTTAGTGAACAAACAGCATCAGTGAACAAACACGCCAGACAGGTCAGGGATAAAATTGTGGAGAAGATTAAAGTAGGGTTAGGTTATAAAAAAAATATGGAGTATGCCACAACTGCACATCTACCAAGACATGACCGTCCACCTAAGCTTACATGCTGGGCAAGGAGAACATTAATCAGAGAAGCAGCCAAGAGGCCCCAGCTCTAGAGAAGCTGCACAGTTTAGGTGTTTGAATCTGTCCACAGGACAACTATTAGTCGTGCACTCCACAAATCTGGCCTTTATGGAAGAGTGACAAGAAAAAAGCCATTGTTGAAAGAAAGCCATAAGAAGTCCTGTTTGCAGTTTGCGAGAAGCCATGTGGGGGACACCGCAAACATGTGGAAGAAGGTGCTCTGGTCAGATGAGACCAAAATTTAACTTTTTGGCCTAAAAGCAAAACGCTATGTGTGGCGGAAAACTAACGCTGCACATCAGTCTGAACGCACCATCCCCACCGTGAAACATGATGGTGGCAGCATCATGTTGTGAGGATGCTTTTCTTCAGCAGGGACAGGAAAGCTGGTCAGAGTTGATGGGAAGATGGATGGAGTCAAATACAGGGCAATTTTAGAAGAAAAGAGTCTGCAAAAGACTTAAGACTGGGGCGGAGGTTAACATTCCAACAGGACAACGACCCTAAACATACAGCCAGAGCTACAATGGAATGGTTTAGATCAAAGAATAGTCATGTGTTAGAACGGCCCAGTCAAAGTCTGGACCACCTAAATCCAATTGAGAATCTGTGACAAGGCTTGAAAATTGCTGTTCACAGATGCTCTCCATCCAATCTGACAGAGCTTGAGCTATTTTGCAGAGAAGAATAGGCAAAAATGTCACTCTCTAGATAATCTAGGCTGGTAGAGACATACCCAAAAAGACTTGCAGCTGTAATTGCAGTAAAAGGTGGTTCTACAAAGTAATGACTCAGGGGGTCTGAATACAAATGCACGCCACACTTTTCACATATATATTTGTAAAAACATTTATGATTTTCCTTCCACTTCACAATTATTTGCCACTTTGTTTTGGTCTATCACATAAAATCCCAATAAAATACATTTACATTTTTGGTTGTAACAAAACAAAATGTGGAAAATTTCTAGGGATATAAATACTTTTTCAAGGCACTGTAACTAAAAAAGACACCATAATGACCACACAGGATAGATGAGATCAGTGGCAATGTGGTAACAAGCATCTGGATTATTTAGTTAGTGATATTTGAATTATTCACATCATCTCTGTAACAGCACACATCTGTAAGCATCAGTAAACTCCAATTGGAACTAGAGGCTTGATGCAGAAGTACGGTGCATCTGGAAAATATTCCCAGCGCTTTACTTTTTACACATTTTGTTATGTTACAGCCTTATTCCAAAATGGATTAAATTCATTATTTTCCTTAAAATTCTACAAAAAATACCCCCATAATGTAGAAAAATGATCAATATCTCACGCCAATATATAACAATTAAAAAGGCTTCCCTAGCTAAGGTAGAAAAATGCTAATTTATGTATCAATACATTTAAAATGAGGGGGCGCTATTGGTGGGCTATGGCTCAATTAAATAAAGTGCATTCAGCTGAATACAAGTATATGAGTATACAAATTAATTAAATATGTACAACATACAAAACTATAATAACTACCCTTATTCAATAATAATAATGTGCAATGTGCCATAAATAGTCAAAAGTCCATCAGCAGTTGGTACAAATCATCAAATAGCGTATTCATATAAAAACCATAGTGAGTCAATAAAGAGTCCTTTTAGTAAACATCTTCAGTGCTTTTCATCTTCAATGTGACATCAAATAAATAAACCGTCACCGACTGTGAATCATACACCCAAAGTGCTCCATAAGTAGATTTATTTATGGCACATTATTTTTTGAATAAGGGTAGTTATCATAATTTTGTATGTTGCATATTTTTTTATTAATTCTTATACACGCATATACTTGTAATCAGAAGAATGCACTTTGTTTAATTGGGCCATAGCCCACCAATAATAGCCATTTAAAAAATTGAAGAAAACAGCTGAACGGCCGCACGGCGAGCTATGATTAAGCATCTATATTGATGTGAAACGCGTTAGGCTGTCTGTACCTTTCATCCCCATGATGTAACAGATTTTGGATCATCTAAATCTACACTGTTTTGCCACAAATAAAAGGTGTTATTCAGAGTGCGGCCGTTCAGCTGTTTTCTTCAATTTTCTACACCATTGCAGAGCCTGCACCTAAAGTTGTGGCATCGCTACCTCAATAATAGACGATTGTTTGAAATCCTTACCAATTTTTTTAAAATAAAAAACAAAAAAAAAAATCACATATTCACAGCCTTTGCTCAATACTTTGTTGAAGCACCTTTGGCACCAATTACAGCCTCAAGTCTTTTTGAGTATTGACACACCTATTTTTGGGCAGTTTCTCCCATTCTTCTTTGCAGGACCTTTCAAGCTCCATCGGGTTCGATGGGGAGCGTCAGTGCACAGCCATTTTCAGATCTCCTCAGAGATGTTCAATCGGGTTCTAGTCTAGGCTCTGGCTGGGCCACTCAAGGATATTTACAGAGTTGTACCATATTATCTTACTTGTGTGCTTGGATTTGTTGTCCTGTTGGAAAATGAACTTTTCCCCAGTCTGAGGTCCAGAGCGCTCTGGAGCAGGTTTTCATCAAGAGTGCGGCAGCGATGGTTGTTCTCCTGGAAGGTTCTTCTCTCTCCACAGAGAAACGCTGGAGTGACCATCGGTTTCTTGGTCATCTCCCTGATTAAGGCCCTTATCCCCTAATCGCTCAGCTTGGCTAGGTCCCTGTTTCCATAACTGTCATTGGCCACTGCTAAACTAATCAGTCCTGCTAGCCTCAGCCACCACCTGGAGGAAGATGACTCGCTTGGTTGTCACTATCAATCTCAGAAAAAATGGATTTCACTGTGATTGAGAAAATCACAATCAGGTGACAGTTTGTGGAATTACTGTTGAGCTTCTGGGAATTTTGTTGAAATTATTCCTGAACCTGTGCGTCACTTACTACTGAGCCCCTGCACTCTGTGTCCCTTTAAGCCATGGCCAGTATTAAGCACAATGAAAATCACACCCAACTTTTCCTGTGGCGCAGAGCCCCACACTTTTCCTCAGCTGCGGGGGCCCAACTTATGATCCTGCACACAGGCCCACTACTTTCAGAAAATGCCCCTGATGTGAGCTCATCATTGCGCATCCATTCCAGATGCTTGTATGTGACATCACATACAAGCACGTGGACTGGATGCAAGAGGTGGATCAACAGGATGAGTGTGCCAGGACAGGTAGATGTGTCTCATCTCTACTATCTTTCACCTCTCTGCATATTACGCATATCATAGATGAGAAGAGGATACAGCGATGGAGCAGAAGAGCAGGAGGATACAGTGGTGGGGAAAATGAGCAGGAGGGTTTCACAGGTGGGACAGAAAAGCAGCGGTACATCGGTGGGGCAGATGTGTAGAGAGGTACAGTGATGGAAGAGATGAGAAGGGTGTTCAGCAGTAGAACAGAAGAGCAGGGGGTACAGTAATGGGGCAGATGAGCAGGGGGGGTCAGTTTTGGGCCAGATGAGAAGGGGGTTTAGTGGTGGGACAGAAAAGCAGGGGGGTAGAGCAGTGGGGCAGATATGAAAGGAGGTGTATTGGTGGGACAGATGAGCAGGGGTTACAGTGGTGGGGCAGGAGAGCATGGGGAACAGAGGTGAGGCAGATGTGCAGGAGGTACATTGGTGGGGCAGATGATAAAGTGGGTTACAGTGGTGGAGCAGATGAGTTCAGTGTTAGGACAGATGAGAAGGTGATTCAGTAGTGAGACTGAAGAGCATGGGGATACGGCGGTTGAGCAGATGTGCAGGAAGGTACAGTGGTGGGGCATATGAGAAAAGAGGTACATTGATGGGGCAGATGAGCAGGAGGGTTTACAGTGGTGGAGCAGATGTGCAGGAGGTACAGTGGTGGGAGAGATGAGAAGGGGGTTCAGCGGTGGGACAGAAAAGCAGGTGGTTACAGTGATGGGGCAGATGAGCAGGGGGTTACAGTGGTAGTAAAAATTAGCAGGGGGTTCACTGTTGGGGCAGATGAGAAGGGGGTTCAGCGGTGGGACAGAAGAGCAAGGGGGTACAGCAGTGGGGCAGATGTGAAAGGAAGTGCACTGATGGGACAGATGAGCAAGGGGTTACGGTGGTTGGGCAGAAGAGCAGGTGGTACAGAGGTGGGGCAGATGTACAGGGGGGTACAGTGGCAGGGCAGAGGAGAAAGGAGGTACATTGGTGGGACAGATGAGTAGGGGGTTACAGCAGTGGGGCAGAGGAGCAGGGGGGTACAGAAGTGGGGCAGATGTGCAGAGGAGAAAGGAGGTACATTGATGGAACACATGAGCAGGGACTTACAGTGATGGTGCAGAAGAGCAGGGCGAACATAGGTGGGATATATGTGGAGGAGGTTCAGTGGTGGGGCAGATAAAAAAAAGGGTGTTACAGTGGTGGGACAGGTGAGCAGAAAGTTCAGTGTTAGGACAGTTGAGAAGATGGATCAGCGGTCAGACAGAAGAGCATGGGGGTACTGCAGTCGAGCAGATGTGCAGGGAGGTACAGTGGTGGGGCAGATGAGGAGGTGTATTGGGGCTGATCTGAGGTGTGAAGGTGCATGAATTGGGGCTGATCTGAGGTGTCAAGGTGCATGATTTGGTGCTGATCAGAGGTGTGGAGATGCATGAATTGGGGCTGCTCTGAGGTGTGAAGGTGCAGGAATTCGGGGCCAATCAGAGGTGTGAAGGTAAAGGAATTGGGGCTGATCTGAGGCGTAAGAGTGCAGGATGTTAATTTCTCACTACTACATTTTTTTTGTAATAAAATTGGCATGCTCAATTTCTTTGAAAACATTTTTCGGCACACAGTGCTCAAAAGGTTGCCTACCCCTGCTATGAACCAAGGAAAGTACTTTGGACCCAGAGTTACCAGATTGGAGCCTATTCAAAGAAAAAAGCATTCCAGAGGAGACTAAACCTACACGGTTGAACACTGGTTGAGTAGAGGAAAATAACATTTTGATTCCATAATTTGGAACCGCCCATAATTAGAACAAAATTAAAAGGTAGATACAGTTGTGCTCAAAAGTTTGCATACCCTGGCATAAATTGTGACATTTTGGCATTAATATTGAAAATATGACTGATCATGCCAAAAAACTGTCTTTTATTTAAGGATAGCAATAACATTTATTATTACATAGTTTTTTGGATCCTTTTTAAATCTTAATGATAACAGAAATCACCCAAATGGCCCTAATAAAATTTTACATACCCTGGAATGTTTGGCCTTGGTACAGACACAGAAGGTGGCACACACAGGTTAAAATGGCAATTAAAGGTTAATTTCCCACATTTGTGGCTTTTTAAATCACTATTAGTGTATAAATAGTCAAGTTTGGTAGCTCTAACATGGATGCACTGAGCAGGCTAGACACTGAGCCATGAGGAGGTAGAAAATAACAGTCAAAAGACCTGCATAACAAGGTAATGAAACTTTACAAAGATGGAAAAGGATCTAAAAAGATATCCAAAACCTTGAATATGTCAGTCAGTACTGTTCAATCACTTATTAAAAAGTGGAAAATTAGGGGCTCTTTTGATACCAAGACAAGGTCAGGTAGACCAAGAAAGATTGCAGCCACAACTGGCAGAAGAATTGCTCAGGATACAAAGAAAACCCCACAGGTAAACACAGCAGAAATACAGACTGCTCTCCAAAAAGACAGTGTGGTTGTTTTTAAGGAGCACAATTCAACGATACTTGAATAAAAAAGAGCTGCATGGTTGAGCTGCCAGAAGGAAGCCTTTACTGCACCAATGCCACAAAAAAGCCCAGTGAGGGATGTCAAGGTGTTATTAGGCATATTGTAACCAGGCTTATTTGTGGAACTTGTACAGTAAAGGCTTCTTTCTGGCAACTTGACCATGCAGCTCAGTATCATTGTATTGTGCTCCTTAAGAACAGCCACACCATCTTTTTCCAGAGCAGACAGTATTTCTCCTGAGATTACCTGTGGGTTTTTCTTTGTATCCCGAATACAGTCCCTGACAAAAGTCTTGTCACTTCTCTATTTTGTAGAAACTCCTGCTATTAACCTGACTTTTAATTAATCAATTGGTGTTAGAAATAGCTCATATGAAAAGCTAAAGCCCTCCCAAATTATGTTTAATGCACTGAAATAAATTAGTTTCACTAAAAAAAGATTTATCATTTAATCAAGACAGACAGGTCAAATTTTGGCAAGACAAAAGTTTTGTCGCCTATACAGAAATTGAACAACTTTACTGAAAATTTAAAAATATGTCAGCAAATTAAGTAGTGGTGCTGTGAGATCCAAATTTAATATATTGTATGACTTCCATGAGCTTGAAGGACAGCATCCATGCGGTTTGGCAAGGATTCATACAATTTATTGATGAAGTCATCAGGAATAGCAAAGAAAACAGTCTTGCATGCCTCCCAGAGTTCATCAATATTCTTTGGTTTCGTCTTCCATGCTTCATCTTTCATCCTACACCACATATGCTCAATGATGTTCATGTCTGGTGACTGGTCTGGCCAATCCTGGAGCATCTTGATTTTCTTTGCCTTAAGGAACTTTGATGTGGAGATGGAAGTATGCAATGGAGCACCATCCTGCTGCAAAATTTGGTCTTTTTTATGGTTGGGAATATAAGAGGTAGCTAAGATTTCTTGGTATTTTAGACTATCGATATTGCCTTCCACCCTGCAGATCCCTCGCACACCCCCATACTGGATGTAACCCCAGACCATGATTTTTCCTCCACTAAACTTCACTGTTTTCTGGGTAAATCTCAGCTCCATGCGGGTTCCAGTAGGTCTCCTGCAATATTTGCGGCGACTGTGGTGTAATTCAACAGAAGATTCATCTGAAAAATCCACCTTCTGCCACTTTTCCAGAGTCCATCCTTTTAGCCCTTGGCAAATGCCACACGGTTTTTCAGTTGTCTTTTGTTTAGTGCAGGCTTATGGGCACTGATTCGACCATGGAGGCCATTTCGAGACAGAATACGACAAACTGTTCTGGTTGACACAGGGACTTCAGGTGACCAGGTCTCGTGGAGCTCTGCTGCAGTGGAAAATGGGCTGGCCTTGGATTTTTGAGCCAACAAACGGTCCTCTCGAGCAGTTGTCTTGCGGGGTCAGCCTGACCTGACCTTGTCCAAAACGTCTCTTCAAATCTTTTTTTTATCCTCTGAACTTGACGCTGAGACACATTGAAGTTGTCTGCCACATCAGCAGTGGATCTGGTCTTCAGCCTCTTGATAACCAACACTTTAGTCTCCGGGTGAATCTTAGGCATGTTTGCAGAGGTCTAGTTGCAGTTGAGAAGGTCTAGTGTACTGGTGTTCTTTTTAAACACACCTGAGACCTAATTGATCCATTATTAGTCACAGGTGAAGCTCATATAACAAGGCGACAACACTTATGTCTTGGCAAAAATTTACTCAATGGGCTTTACCAAGCTGTGAATATTAGAATACTTTTTGTCAGTTTCGTTTTGCACTGAAACATTATTACAAAAGCTGTTGGGATTAAAATGACCCATTTCTTGTAACAAAATCTTGATTAGAAATATATTTTAGCGGCACTTCAGGTCAATTTGTACACAAGCAACAAGACTTGGCAACAATGTGGCAGTTGTGGCTGAAATCTTTCTTGATCCACCTGATCTTGGCTTGGTATCAATAGATTTTCCACTTATTAAGTGATTGAGCAGTACTGACTGGCATATTCAATGCTTTGGATATCTTTGTATATCCATTTGCATCTTTGTAAAGTTTTATTACCTTGTTACGCAGTTCTTTTAACTGTTCTTTTCTACCTCCTCATGGCTCAGTGTATAGCCTGCTTAGTGCATCTATGTGAGAGCTAACAATCTCATTGACTATTTATACACAGACACTAATTGTGATTTAAAAAGCCACAAATGTGGGACATTAACCTTTAATTTCCATTTGAATCTGTGTGTGTGCCACCTTCTGTGTCTGTACCAAGGCCAAACATTCCAGGGTATGTAAACTCTTGATCAGGGCCATTTTGGTGATTTCTGTTGGCATTAGGATTTAAAAAGGATCCAAAAAACTATGTGATAATAAATGGCTTCAGGTGATTGCTATCCTTAAATAAAAGACAGTTTTTTGTCATGATCAGTCATATTTTCAATATTAATGCCAAAATTTCACAATTTCTGCCAGGGTATGCAAACTTTTGAGTACAACTGTATCTAGTAGCCAGTCCCATGAGGTTGAGCTACAATCCAGATGTGTATGGTCATTGAGGCAAGCGTGCTCAATTACAAAAAAAAAAAAAAATTGTTTTATTCTGTGAATTTGGTGCAAGATGCCATATAAAAGATGACGTTATCTAATTCGTGCACACTGAAGAGGGGGTAACGTGGCATATAATATAGACTAGCATACTGTTATTAGCAATGAGTGTACAAATCCTAGACCCTATTTGTAAATTACATTTACATAAGCAGAAAGTTCTGATACCAGACCACTCTGTTTATAAAATCTTAAGCTTGTTACCTCCCACCAAGAGTAATTCAAATATCAATGTATTGTTGACCCAGCATCAAACTTATCTAAATTAAATTTGCCACCTTTTGCTTGGCTATGGGCATTGAATGACTTGTCTTCATGGTATGGAAACTTAATTTAATAATATATTTACCCAGGTATAGCAGTCAATCTATGGCCCTCTGTCACAGTTGGTATATATCAAAAAGCCAACCTTTGTGTTAAGGTAGTATACGAAAAATTCACTCCTTGAAATAAATGAAGAACATGTGGTGAACATTTCATGTCAATAGCACCTTTAGAAATATATTTACCTAGAAAAATGGTGACGTGTTCAATACTTATTTTACCCAATATATATTTATTTATATACACACCAATGTTTTTTCAGAACATTAATAATATATGCACACAAAATAATTTAAAGACTAATATTGTGTAACTGTGCGTTTAGTTTAACGCATGTGACAATTGCTAAACAATTATTTGGAAAACCTGATGAAGGGATGTAAGTTATTCGGAAAACCTTGCATCTTACATATGCATTTTATGCATTAAGATAAAAAACCTTCAACCTAGCAGCCTCCCTAGCACCCCCTAATTACTTACCTGAGCCCCTTCTCTCTCCAGCGATGTCCAAAAGTGTCTTAGTCACCCAGGACTCTTCCGAAATTGGCAGAGACACAGCAGCAGCGCCATTGGCTCCCACAGCTGTCAAAGTCAGTTAGCCAATCAGAAGAGAGAGGAGCAGGCTGGGGCTAGGGTTGGTGCCTGAATGAACTCACGGAGCTGTGACTCAGCCCGGGTGCCCCCATAGCAAGCTGCTTGCTGTGGGGGCACTGAACAGGAGGAAGGAGCCAGGAGCAGCAAAGAGGGACCTGAGAAGAGGAGGATCCGGGCTGCTCTGTGCCTAACCAACTGCACTCAGCAGGTAAATATAACCTGTTTTTTGTTTTGTTTTTTTAAAACGAGACTTTACAATCGTTTTAAGTTACCCCCCAAAAAAAAGGATTATTTAAACTCCAAACTTTCTGCATTAGTTGATGGCCAACTTGGCACTCTCTACCCTGGTTATTATATATACGTTTCTGTAACCACAAAGAGCTTTCTGTTTACACACACACACAGTGCTGTTCAAAAGTTTTAGGCAGATATGAAAAAATGCTGTAAATTAAGAATGTTTTCAGAAATAGAAGTGTTAATAGTTTATTTTTATCAAATAACTAAATAGAAAGTAAATGAACAAAAGAGAAATCCAAATCAAATCAATATTTGGTGTGACCACCCTTTGCCTTCAAAACAGCATCAATTCTTCTAGGTACACTTGCACACAGTTTTTGAAGAAACTCAGAAGGTAGGTTGTTCCAAACATCTTGGAGATCTGTGGCATGCCATCCATTCAGATTGCTGTGCCGCAGCTGTGGCTCCCGTGCACATGCGCAAGATTTACATCAATGCGTCTTGGCCATTCAAGCATCTTGAACCCACAAACTCGGAAGGAAGACTGGATGAAGATGAAAGCCCTGTCTACGGTGACAGAGCACCACTGGAGGGCTTCGTTTTAAAGTGGGAGTAAACTCCACTTGTTATAAATCAAAAAAAGATCTCTGCAAGGTAGGTAAACCAAACACTGTAAACAATCCCACACTCTATGGATTTGCTTAAAAAACAAGTACACTGCTGCCACCTTAAAATCAAAATAGGCCATCAAAATATTGATAAGTGTGAACCACTTCAAACAGTAGCGCTGTGCTCTAATCTAAATCACAATTTGTTAACGTGTATTTTTCATAACAAATGTATCAATATACCGTATTTATCGGCGTATAACACGCACCCCAAGTTTAGGCGGGAAGTTTAAGGAAAAAAACTTTTAGGAGGGAAGTTTAACCACTTCAGCCCCGGACCATTTGGCAGCCAAAGGACCAGAGGTCTTTTTTCAATTTCGCACTGCACTACTTTAACTGGTAATTGCGCGGTCATGCAATTTTGTAACCAAACGAAATTTGCGTCCTTTTCTTCCCACAAATAGAGCTTTCTTTTGATGGTATTTGATTGCCTCTGTGATTTTTATTTTTTGCGATATAAACGGAAAAAGAGCGAAAATTTTGAAAAAAAAAGAGATTTTTCTACTTTTTGTTATAAAAAAAATCTAATAAACTCAATTTTAGTCAAACATTTGGGCCAAAATGTATTCAGCCACATGTCTTTAGTAAAAAAAATGCCAATAAGCGTATATTTATTGGTTTGCGCAAAAGTTATAGCGTCTACAAACTAGAGTACATTTTCTGGAATTTACACCGCTTTTAATTTATGACTGCCTATTTCATTTCTTGAGGTGCTAAAATGGCAGAGAAGTACAAAACCCCCCCAAATGACCCCATTTTGGAAAGTAGACACCCCAAGCTATTTGCTGAGAGGCATGTTGAGCCCATTGAATTTTTTTTTTTTAGTCCCAAGTGATTGAATAAAGACAAAAATAAAAAAGATTTTTTTTTTTTCAAAAAGTTGTCACTAAATGATATATTGCTCACACATGCCATAGTTATATGTGGAATTGCACCCCAAAATACATTTTGCTGCTTCTCCTGAGTATGGGGATACCACATGTGTGGGACTTTTTGGGAGCCTAGCCGCGTACGGGGCCCCGAAACCCAAGCACCGCCTTCAGGATTTCTAAGGGTGCAAATTTTTGATTTCACTCCTCACTACCTATCACAGTTTCGAAGGCCATAAAATGCCAAAATAGCACAAAAACCCCCCCAAATGACCCCATTTTGGAAAGTAGACACCCCAAGCTATTTGTTGAGAGGCATGGTGAGTATTTTACAGCTCTCATTTGTTTTTGAAAATGAAGAAAGTAAAGAAAAAAAAATTTTTTTTTTCTTTTTTCAATTTTCAAAACTTTGTGACAAAAAGCGACATCTGCAAAATACTCACAATACCTCTCAGCAAATAGCTTGGGGTGTCTACTTTCCAAAATGGGGTCATTTTGGGGGTTTTATGCCATCTGGGCATTCCATGGCCTCCGAAACTGTGATTGGCAGTGAGAAGTGAAATAAAAAAATTACACCCTTAGAAAGCCTGAAGGCGGTGATTGGTTTTTGGGGTTCCGTACGCAGCTAGGCTCCCAAAAAGTCCCACACATGTGGTATCCCCGTACTCAGGAGAAGCAACAGAATGTATTTTGGGGTGTATTTCTACATATGCCCATGACATGTTTGAGCAATATATCATTTAGTGACAACTTTTTGTAAAAAAAATATATATATATTTTTTTTTTTTTCATTATTCAATCTCTTGGGACAAAAAAAAAAAATATTTAATGGGCTCAACATTGCTCTCATCAAATAGCTTGGGGTGTCTACTTTCCAAAATGGGGTCATTTGGGGGGGGGGTTTGAACTGTCCTGGCATTTTATGCACAACATTTAGAAGCCTATGTCACACGTCACCCACTCTTCTAACCACTTGAAGACAAAGCCCTTTCTGACACTTTTTGTTTACATGAAAACATATTTTTTTTTTGCAAGAAAATTACGTTGAACCCCCAAACACTATATATAATGTTAAAGCAAAGGCCCTACAGATTAAAATGGTGGGTGTTGCATTTTTTTTTTCCACACAGTATTTGCGCAGCGATTTTTCAAACGCATTTTTTGTGGAAAAAATACACTTTTTTTTATTTTAATGCACTAAAACACACTATATTGCTCAAATTTTTGATGAAATAAAAAATATGATCTTAGGCCGAGTACATGGATACCAAACACGACATGCTTTAAAATTGCGCACAAACACGCAGTGGCGACAAACTACATACATTTTTAAAAGCCTTTAAAAGCCTTTACATGATACCACATTAGATTCACGGAGGAGGTCTACTGCTAAAATTACTGCCCTCGATCTGACCTTCGCGGTGATACCTCACATGCATGGTGCAATTGCTGTTTACATATGACGCCAGACCAACGCTTGTGTACGCCTTTGCGCAAGAGAAGGGGGGGCAGGGGTGCTTTTTTTTTTTTTTTTGGTTTTTTTTTTATTTATTTAGCTTTTTTATTTTATTTTTAAACTGTTCCTTCCATTTTTTTTTCTTTGTTATGATTTTTATTGTTATCTCAGGGAATGTAAATATCCCCTATGATAGCAATAGGCAGTGACAGGTACTCTTTTTTTGAAAAAATTGGGGTCTATTAGACCCTAGATCTTTCCTCTGCCCTCAAAGCATCTGACCACACCAAGATTGGTGTGATAAAATGCTTTCCCAATTTCCCAATGGCGCGGTTTATATCCGGGAGGGGGGACATTCCCTCCCACTGCTTGTAAAAGCAGTCTAGAGGCTAATTACCCGCTAGAATTGCTTTTACATGAAAGCCGATCACTGGCTGAAAAGAATGATACCAAGATGATACCTAAACCTGCAGGCATCATTCTGGTATAACCATTCAAAGTCCAGCAACATACTGGACATATATTGTAATCTTTTTTTTTTCATGCAGCCTCTTGGCTGAACGAAAAAAAGAGATTGATTGGTGGGTATGCCCACCATTAGAATACCTCCCTTCATCCACCCACTTCTAATGATGGGCATACATGCACCATTTATATATGCCGATGCATGGGGGCATCCTCCCGCAAAAGTTATGCCGTGTACACACGGTCGGAATTTCGACCGTATGTACGTGGCATTAGGAGCCAATCGCTCCTCCCCCCCCCCCTGCTGCCCCCATGCTTCGGCATATATGCTCTTTTTTTTAACTGTGGTGGTGAAATCACCTCCTACAGCGTTGGAGTCGCGCTTTATGTATCGTGGGAGCAAACGCTGTTGCTGTCAAGATAAATAAATCCGCGTTGCAACTGAATGGCGCACCTGAAAAACAAAAAAATGCTTAACACTAAAACACAGTAAACAAAATTACATACCTGAAAAGCAAGCGTGATAAAACATAATAAAACATTGCAGAATAGAATGGAGTAAAAAAAGAGCAACAATAGAGAGAGAATAGAGTGAGAGAGAGAACAATAAAACGACAACTATTTTTATTTTTTTTATTTTTTTGAGATTCACAGGTAAAAAAGCTCCTGACTGAAGCGACTGAATCAAAACGCTACCACAAAAAAACTGTTAGCGATCGCAGGGATCAGGCCTGACTCTGCGAACACTGCAGTTATGTGTGCTTAGTGTTTTGTAAGTGACAGTGATCGATCGATACTGCACTTGGGTGGGCTGGGCTGGGCGGAGGGGGGAAAACGCAGGTGCTAGCAGGTATCTGGGCTGATCCCGCTAACAATGCGTTTTTTTTTTTGGAACCCTAAACTGCTGGGACGCTAGTATAGATCGGATCAGATCAGATATTGATCTGTTCAGATACTGTGCCACTAAGGGAGGTGTATGCTTTGTGCGTGGGTGTTTGCGGTACTGGCACTAACCTGGGGCGACGCAGACCTTATTTGACCCTAAAACCTAATTGATATCACCCGCCGGGCGATCAGGGGGTTAAACCGTTATTGGGTAATAAATGGCGGGTGCCCTGACAGTATAAAAAACAAGCTAACTAACCAGCGTCACCCGTAACAGTAATACAAAAAAAAAACTGGTTACCTAGCGACACTAATGCAGCGATCAGAAAAACGATCGCTTAGTGACACTGGCAAAAGGGGGTGAAAGGGTTAACTAGGGGCAATCAGGGGGTTAAACCTTTATTAGGTAATATATGGGGGTACCTGACGCTATATAAAAACCTGACGGGGAACCTAAATAACGAAATAACTAACTGGCTAACCAGCGTCACCAGTGACAGTTATACAGTGATCACTGGTGAAAGGGTTAACTCTAGGGGCAATCAGGGGGTTAAAACCTTTATTTAGGTTGTAATATGGGGGTACCTGACCTATAAACCTATTTATGAACCTATATAAACATGGCGGTTACCTAAAAAAAAAAAATGGTTACCTAGCGACACTAATGCAGCGATCAGAAAAACGATCGCTTAGTGACACTGGCAAAAGGGGGTGAAAGGGTTAACTAGGGGCAATCAGGGGGTTAAAACCTTTATTAGGTAATATATGGGGGTACCTGACGCTATATAAAAACCTGACGGGGAACCTAAATAACGAAATAACTAACTGGCTAACCAGCGTCACCAGTGACAGTTATACAGTGATCACTGGTGAAAGGGTTAACTCTAGGGGCAATCAAGGGGTTAAAACCTTTATTTAGGTTGTAATATGGGGGTACCTGACCTATAAAACTATTTATGAACCGATATAAACATGGCGGTTACCTAAAAAAAAAAAAATGGTTACCTAGCGACAGCAGTGACACTAATACAGCGATCAGAAAAACGATCGCTTAGTGACACTGGCAAAAGGGGGTGAAAGGGTTACCTGGGGGGCAATCAAGGGGTTAAACCTTTATTAGGGGGGGGTAGGGGGCTACCTTGGACCTAAAACTAACTGCCCTGACAGTTATTACAGTCACACTGACACTAAATGCAGTGATCAGTAAAAAAATGATCACTGCAATTAGTGACACTGTGACTGGGGGGGGAGGGGGTGATCTGGGGGGTGATCAGGGGGTGACAGGGGGGTGGAATATGTGCCTAACTGTACTGGTGTCAGTGTACTGTTGTGCACTAACCTTTACATGTTCGCCGCTCGGCGTCTCCGGTCACATAGACCGGCGCACCGAGCGTGACATCACTTCCGCCTTCCTGTCTATACAATAGACAGGAAGGGGAAGCTTTTCATTGGCCAGGAGCGATCGCGAGGGGGTGGCCAGAAACCACTGGCCGTCCCCTCGTCCCGGATCGCTCCTGACACGATCCCGACCGTCCCCGCCGGCGGAGGGGGGTCCGATCGGACCCCCCAACCGCCGGAAGAATGTCACGTACAGGTACGTGATTCTGCCTGTACGTGCCATTCTGCCGACGTATATCTACATGGGGCGGTCGGGAAGTGGTTAAGGAAAAAAAAAAAAAAACTTACATTTAAATGCCCATTAATGCAGCCTTGTACTGTGTCCCCCCTGAAGCCTGGCACTGTGTCCCCCTGAAGCCTGGAACCGTGTCCCCCTGAAGCCTGGCACTGTGCCCCTCTGAAGCCTGGCACGGTGTCCCCCTTAAGCCTGGCACTGTGTCCCCCTGAAGCCTTTCTAAAAAGCATGGTTTATGTTTATGACAGTACACCGGCTCCACTCGCAGTAACGCCCCCCTCCCCTCCCTTGGCCCGGCTCCAATGATGGACACAACGCTGGGACTGGGCGTGACTGCGAGCGGAGCCGAGTACACAGAAGACTCGGCTCTGCTCGTAGATGTCGGCGGAGCTCCAGATCGGTGGGGACCGGCGGGGGATCGGCGTATAACATGCACCCACGATTTCCCCCTGATTTTAAGGGGAAAAAGGTGCGTGTTATACGCCGATAAATACGGTATATAAGAAAAAGGAAAAATATTGTTCATAACAACAAAAATAAGATTAAGAAGGAAATGATAATAAAAACAGTCCACCAAAAAAGTGTGAAAAGTAGTGTCCAAATCTTCTACTATAAAGTTGAATCCGCCACACACCTCCTCACGTGTGATAGTGATCCCCTTCCCCAGCAGATTATACACTCACCACAATCTATTGCCTTCCACTCTCATGGTTTGCACAAATAGCATAAAAAGGTGTTCTGCTGTCCAGGTCAGAGGTTGTTCTTATGTATCTCCATACAAATGAATGACAGCCAATAGAGTAAAGAAGGAAACAGAAAAAGACTCCAACGGTATAGTAACAAAAAACTACCGCAATTTATTAAAAACACAATCCAGAACTACTCACAATGTACAAGATAAAAACTTGCATATGATATAAAACTGCGCTGTGGCATCAGGTGCATCATAATCGTGTGATAGACTGCATTGTCTCACCACCTCCAAGTACTGCAGACTGTGATAGCACGTCTCCGTGTTCTCATTCATCCTCCTTCCTTACTTGCTGATGCCCTCAGCTGTTACCATGTAACCACGCCCCGTTAGGTTTCATCAGTTCTGACTTTGTCACAGGGGGTGGCTACATGGCACGGCAACCGTGCTTTTGTATCCTCCCCTCCATCGCAGTTAACACTAAGGGGGTTATTTACTAAAGGCAAATCCATTTCGCACTGCAAGTGCACTTGAAAGTGAAGTCGCTGTAGATCCGAGGGGGACATGCATGGAAATTAAAAAACAGCATTTTAGCTTGCACATGATTGGATGATAAAATCAGCAGAGCCTCCACTCATTTCAGACCTACCCCTTAGATTTAGAGCGACTGCACTTCCAAGTGCACTTGCAGTGCAAAGTGGATTTGCCTTTCGTAAATAACCCCCAATGTCTCCCATTGGGATGCTCATACCTCGCTATACATCCCCTCTGAATTTAATTGGATTCCTCCCCGTTCAAATGTCCACCTGTGCAATTAACCTGTGTTAGTGCCAGTGTTGCAGATGGATAACAATCAACATACTGTATAGCAAGCAATGCCTGAGGAAGTGCCGCTATATAACTATAATATGCGTTAATGTAAAACTGGTTGGAGGATACATATAGCATTTACATTATTCAAATAAAAATAAAAATGCATTTACAATATTTATTAAAACAATCTCAGCTACAAAGGCTATTTCTGTTTCCTTCTATACACTATTGCCCGTCATTCATTTGTATGGAGATACATAAGAACAACTTCTGACCTAGACAGCAGAACACCTTTTTATGCTATTTGTGTCAACCATGAGAGTGGAAGGCAATAGATTGTGGTGATGTCTAATCGGATGGGGAAAGGGATCACTATCACATGTGTGTGGCGGTTTCAACTTTATAATAGAAGATTTGGACACTACTTTTCACACTTTTCTGGTGGACTATTTTCAAGTTTATTATAATTTTCTTAATTTTCTTCTTATTCTTATGAAGAATATTTTTCCTTTTTTTGTATATATATATATATATATATATATATATATATATATATATATATATATATAGGCACATTTGTTATGAATAATACACATTAACAATGAAATGGTGGGTATATAGATGTGTGTGACACACCAGTATATACTCCTGTGCTAGGGGATAGGTGAAATATATAAACAAATATTAAATGATTACAATAAATTAATAAATGGGTTGCTGCTCTCAAAAGTGCATGTGCCTTTAACCACTTCAATACCAGACACTTAGACACCTTCCCGCCCAAGCCAATTTTCAGCTTTCAGCGCTGCCGCAACGTCGAATGACAATTGCGCGGTCATGCTACACTGCACCCAAACAAATTTTTTATCATTTTGTTCCCACAAATAGAGCTTTCTTTTGGTGGTATTTGATCACCTCTGCAATTTTTATTTTTTGCGCAACAAACAAAAAAAGACCGAAAATTTTGCTTTGTCACTGTTAATTTTTTTTGTAAATAAGTGCGTTTTCTTCTTAAATGATGGGCACTGATAAGGCGGCACTGATGGGCACCGATGAGGTGGCACTGATATGCGGCACTGACGGGTACTTATGGGTGGCACTGATGCATACATATAGGTGGCACTGATAGGTGGCATGAATGGGCACTGATGGGTGGGCCTGGATGGGCACAAGTGGGCACTGATAGGTGGCACTGATGGACGCTGATGGGTGGCACCGACACTGATGGGTGGCATTGCTGGGCATCCCTGTTTTATAACATAAATATGATGTGCCAATCAGTGCCCATTTGTGGGCACTGATTGGCATATTTTGTGCATTTTTTTAACATGCGGATGGCCATGGGGGATGTACCTGGCCATCCACATGCTGGGGGCTTCCCTGGTGGTCCTGGGGGCTTCCCTGGTGGTCTAGTGTGGGCATCTGAGGGGGGGCTGCGCTGATAAACAATCAGCGCATACCCCCCCTGTCGGCTCTCCTCTACTCGGGTCTGTCAGACGCGAGTGAGGAAAAGCCGATCAACGGCTCTTCCTGTGTACATCGTGAGCAGCCGTGATTGGACACGGCTGATCACGTGGTAAAGAGCCTCCACCGGAGGCTCTTTACCAAGATCAGTCTAGCAGTGTGTCAGACTGACACACCGCTCCACCGATCACCGCGATTCGCGCCCCCACGGGCGCACTGCGGCTGTTATCCTGAAGGATGCCATATGACTCCCAATCAGGATAACCACAATCTGCTATTGACCGGGCGGGAAGTGGTTAAATGTGGAAATCAAAATATAAGTGCTACCCAATGCTAAATGCATCATTACCACAGTGCAATAAATTGATGTAAATAACAATAATCCATAACCATAACTAATTAAATTCCATAAAAATTTAATAAATCCTTACAAAGTTCATAAGTTTCATAATCTTCCAGTGTAGCTTCAAATTTTCAATTGTGTAGTATAAAGTGCCAAGTGTTAAAAAAAAATCTATGCTCCCTTCTGTGTGCCCTCTCATTTAACAAACAATATCCACTCATATGTTAAAAACTTCAGGCTTCACCTCACCACTTCAAATGAACCACTACATGATTGAAAATATTAAAAATCAATCATTTTAGAATATGTTAAATTACAGTATCTCACAAAAGTGAGCACACCCCTCACATTTTTGTAAATATTTTATTATATCTTTTTATGTGACAACACTAAAGAAATTACACTTTGCTACAATGTAAAGTAGTGAGTGTGCAGCTTGTATAACAGTGTCAATTTGCTGTCCCCTCAAAATAACTCAGCACACAGCCATTAATGTCTAAACCGCTGGCAACAAAAATGAGTACACCCCTAAGTGAAAATGTCCAAATTGGGCCCAATTAGCCATTTTCCCTCCCCAGTGTCATGTGACTCATGGGTGTGAATGGGGAGCAGGTGTGTTAAATTTGGTGTTATCGCTCTCACTCTCTCATACTGGTCACTGGAAGTTCAACATGGCACCTCATGGCAAAGAACTTTCTGAGGATCTGAAAAAAATAATTGTTGCTCCACATAAAGTCAGCCTAGCTATAAGAAGATTGCCAAGACCCTGAAACTGAGCTGCAGCATGGTGGCAAAGACCATACAGCGGTTTATACAGGACAGGTTCCACTCAGAACAGGCCTCACCATGGTCGACCAAAGAAGTTGAGTGCACATGCTCAGCATCATATACAGAAGTTGTCTTTGGCAAATAGATGGATGAGTGTTGCCAGCATTGCTGCAGAGGTTGAAGGGGTGGGGTATCGAAAGGTTTCTGTGGATGGAAGAGAATGTGCTTCACATAAGACTGGGATGGGTATGATATTTTGGGATTTGAAGAAATGGTGAACTCTGATCAAACCTACATCTGACCATGCTGAAAAAGAATTTGGGAAGGACCAGGCTGGGTAGAAGGAAGGGTTACGTAGGAAGGAGAGGAGGGGATTATGTTTGGATTGGAGTCCAAATCTGGTTTTCAATCTGTCCCAAATTGAAAGGCTATGTTTGGTAAAAGGATTTGTGATTTTCTTCCGCTGTGTAGGAGTTAACCATAGTAAATTTGCGATAGAAAGGGGATCACAGTCGACTGACTCCAATGACACCCATAGTGGAGTTTCCTTGCAGTCACCAACTCTCTGCTCATGGAGTACTGAGAACTGAGCGATCGTTGGTCTTTGCTCGGTTCTCAGTCTTAGAGCTGGTGGCGACCAATACTGCACCCACCTAGATAAGGATGATTACACAAAAAAAAAAAGGCAGAACTTCTCTTTTAAGGTAAATAAAAACATTCCATGTTAAGCTCTCCCCCCCTTAGATGATTACCCAAGCCCAATTTTGGACCTAGTGCTTTGTCCAAGAGCTGCGGCGCTGCTCTCTCTCTCTCTCTCCTCACATGCTCAGAAACAGTAGTGAGAGCCATTGGCTCCTGCTGTTGTCAATCAAATCCTGTGAAGAGGGGGCACAGGGCCGAGCCACGTTGTGTGTGTCAATAGATGAATGCAGCCCATCTTGGGATCGAGGAGCAGAGAGTGCGAGCAGGGGACCCCATAGGAGGTGGTTCGGGCTGCTCTGTGCAAGACTATAAAACATACAAGGTTTATTATTTTAATTAAAAAAAAATCTACCTTTACAATCACTTTACAATAGAAGGGTTAAAGCGATACAAAAGTCTTGCTTTTTTTTTTTCTTTAAAAAAAGGAAACATGTCATACTTACCTGCTCTGTGCAGTGGTTTTGCACAGAGCAGCCCAGATCCCCCTTTTCTTGGGTCCCTCTTCTGCACTCCTGGCCCCTCCCTCCTGGCGAGTGCCCCCACAGCAAGCAGCTTACAATGGGGGCACCTAAGCCGAGCCACAGCTCCGTGTGTTCATTAAGACATGGAGCCACAGTTCGGCCACACCCCCTCTCTCTCCTCCTTGGCTAATTAAATTTGATTGACAGCAATGGGAGCAAATGGCCCCGCTGCTGTGTCTCAGCCAATCAGGAGGTAGAGTCCCATATGGCCGTGGCATTCGTGGACATCACTGGATCAAGATGGGGCTCAGGTAAGTATTAGGGGAGCTGCTGCACACAGAACGCTTTTTATCTTAATGCATAGAATCCTCCAAAAGAGTGTGTGGGTTCTCCATAGGTGGAATGGAGAAGGACAAAGTGATTCGAGCATGGTCCCAAAGGACTGTTGGTTCAATAGTTGAATTTCTGAGAAAGGGCAAATTGGGATGTTAGGAAGAATTCATCTATTCTGGAACATCTGTTGTGGGGATGGTAGTAGTGTGTGTAATCATTGGTGTCTGTGTGCACAAAACGCCAGACAACATGGAAGCAGAGGGTTGAGAGTTGTTTTTTGATCTGCCTTAGGCTTTGGTAGGGAAAAAAGAAACAACCTGCTGAAGTATTCTGCACTGGTGCAAAAGGGAAATTGAAGTCTCCCCTCTCTTCAGTATCTGTATGCTGACTGCAAAGCTTTGAAAGATATCATAGATTTTTATTACAAAGGAGTCTGTTTGGGGTAGTATACGTTTGCTAAAGTGATGGGTTTAGCATTTAGCTTCCCTTTTAGAAAGAGGTAGCAATCTTCTGGGTTAGTCATGTCTTCCCCTATTATGATGGGGGCTGTCTTATAAAATAAGATTGATATGCCTTTGGACTTACTTGTAGAATGAGGTGCATGCAAACATCTCTAGATTTGTGATTGGGCAGTTTGTATTACTTCTTATTTTAAATGAGTTTCCTGGACATAGGCCAATTGTGTATTGCCAATTTTTTTGCCTCAACGGTTTAGAAGCACAAAATTTCAGTAAAAATATACTAATGTTAATCTTAGGGCACACAAACGCAATATATTACACCATTTTTTGGTAAAATATAAAAGACAATGTTGCACTAAGTAAACAGATACCCAACATGTCAGGGCTTGAAATTGTGTGCATCCGTGAAATGTTGTCAAATTTTGTCACCCTAAGTTTTCCATAGGCAACACTATACAAGGCCTATTCTGGCACTCCTCTCCTACAGGTAAAAATCATAATTTTTTTGCTAGAAAATTACTCAGAACCCCCAAACATTATACATTATTTTTTTTAGCAGACACCCTCGCACGGTATTTGCACAATAATTTTTCAAACGCCTTTGAATGAATTAAAAAATAACAAAACAGTAAAGTTAGCCCAATTTTTTTGTATAAATGTAAAAGATAATGTCATGCTTTAAAAATGCGCACACTCATGGAATGGTGCCAAACTTCAGTACTTAAAAATCTCCATAGGCGATGCTTTAAAATTTGGAAAAATGTAAACATTTTTACAGGTTACCAGTTTATAGTTACAGAGGAGGTCTAGTGCTAGAATCGTTGCTCTCGCTCTAACGCACGCGGCGATACCTCACGTGTGATTTGAACAGCGTTTACATATGTGGGAGGGACTTACGTGTGTGTTCGCTTCTGAGTGCGAGCTACCGGGGACGTTTTAAAAAAAAAAAAATTATATTTTACTTTATTTTTTTTGATCACTTTTATTCCTATTACAAGGAACGTAAACATCCCTTGTAATAGGAATCTATCGTGACAGGACCTCTTTATCTCTTTATGGAGAGATACAGGGTCAGTAAGACCCCACATCTCTCCTCCATGCTGTAAAGCATGACATCAGAAAAAAAAAACGTCAGCAATCTTTTGCTGACAGTCGCAATAACAGCTTTATTTACATGCGGGGCCGCCGACGGTCATAGAGATGACCGGAAATCTCTATGGTCATCATCCGGCGGCGTCTGATTCTTTCTCTGGGCCCCCGATGACAGGGGAGAGCCCGGAGAAGCACCGGATGGCGGCGGGAGGGGGGGTGGGATGTTCCCTCCTGTCGCCTATAAGAACAACCAAGCGGCGGAATTGCCGCTATGATCATTCTTATCGTGCACAGAATCGCCGCCTGCAAATAATGATATTTGAATGATGCCTGTAGCTACAGGCATCATTCAGACATCGACGCACAAAGTCAAGGATGTCATATAACAGTGTGCGGTATTGAAGTGGTTGAAGCCTGTGAAGGTCATGTATGTAGAATTAACCATGAATCACTTTTGCGTGAGCAGCAATATGTAACGTGTAGCGCAATATTACATCCCTGACATATGTTTATGTTGTGTGTGCATCTGACAATAGGGGGTGGTATACGATGGTGGCAGTGAAAGGGTTAAAGGATAAACACAGGAGAAAGAGTACACACTGCAGCCGCTCTAGGAAAAAAGGAGGAGCAAGCCTCCCACTTACCTCAGTGGTGGTAGAGAGCATTCTGCACATAACTTTCACATTCCAGACAATCTTCTCCAATGGGCATACTCCAAAGGAATCTTCAGGGACTGGCTTATACTGGTGGCTGTATTGTAGCCCTGGAGCTGTAAAGAGCTCCATGGCTAATTACCACAGGTCACTAGGTGCCTCAAGAGCACCACAAGCAGAGCCTAGTGCCCTATGGTCATATTACAGGCAAGCCCCACATCTTTCACATGGCAGGGACTGGGTTTGGTCTCCAAGGCAGCACAATGGATCAGCAAATCCAGAAAACTGCAAAGAGGGTGCTATTGGCTCTGCAGTGAACAAATCAGATTGAATTTAAAAAAGGTATGTTAAAGCGGAAAAATGGTTACTGTAGACATGTTCTGGAAAGTCTACTAGCAAAAATTGAAGGGAGTGGTTATACTGGATAACATTTTTTTTAGTTTCCAGTGGCCAATTCTCATGTAGGTGGCAGTATAACCCAAACATCGCAAAGTAAAAAAATATAAAATAGTATAATAAAAAAAGATGAGGTTAGAGACCCTGTGGAACTCCATTTTTGTAGAGAAAAAAAAAAAATACAAAAAAATACTTAGTAGTCCCCCTGTGGTAAATTTAATTGACTGGACATGATTTGGAAAGGCACACACCTGTTTATATAAGGTCCCACAGTTAACAGTGCATGTCAGAGCACAAACCAAGCCATGAAGTCCAAGAAATTGTCCGTAGACCTCTAAGACAGGATTGTATTAAGGCACAGATCTGGGGAAGGGTACAGAATAATGTCTGCATCATTGAAGGTCCCAATGAGCACAGTGGCCTCCATCATCCGTAAATGGAAGAAGTTTGGAACCACCAGGACTCTTCCTAGAGTGGGCGGCCCGGCCAAACTGAGAGATCGGGGGAGAAGGGCCTTAGTCAGGAAAGTGACCAAGAACCTGATGGTCACTCTGACAGAGCTCCAGCATTTCTCTGTGGAGAGAGGAAAACCTGCCAGAAGAACCACCATCTATGCAGCACTCCACCAATCAGTGGAGTCGGAAGCCACTCCTCAGTAAAATGCACATTATAGCCCACCTGGAGTATGACAAAAGACACTTGAAGGACTCTCAGACCATGAGAGACAAAATTTTCTGGTCTGATGACAAAAAGATTGAACACCGTGGCCTGAATAGCAAGTGTCATGTCTGGAGGAAGCCAGGCACCGCTCATCACCTGGCCAATACCATCCCTACAGAGAAGCATGGTGGTGGCAGCATCATGCTGTGGGGATGTTTTTCAGTGGCAGGAACTGGAAAACTAGTCAGGATCGAGGGAAAGATGAATGCAGCATTGTACAGAGACATCCTTAACGAAAACCTGCTCCAGAGAGCTCTGGACCTCAGACTGGGGAGAAGGTCCATCTTCCAACAAGACAATGACCCTAAGCACACAGCCAAGACAACAAAGGAGTTGCTACAAAACAACTCTGTGAATGTCCTTGAGTGGCCCAGCCAGAGCCCAGACTTGAACCCGATTAAACATCTCTGGAGAGATCTGAAAATTGATATGCACCTACGCTCCCAATCCAACCTGAAGGAGAGCTTGAGAGGTCCTGCAAAGAAGAATGGGATAAACTGCCCAAAAATAGGTGTGCCAAGTTTGTAGCATCATACTCAAAAAGACTTTAGGCTGTAATTGGTGCCAAAGGTGCTTCAACAAAGTATTGAGCAAAGGCTGTGAATACTTATCTACATGGGATTTTTTTTCCATTTTTTATTTTTAATAAATTTGCAAAGATTTAAAATAAAACTTCTTTCACGTTCTCATTATGGGGTATTGTTTGTAGAATTTTGGAGGAAAATAATGAATTTGATCAATTTTGGAATAAGGCTGTAACATAATAAAATGTGGAAAAAGTGAAGCGCTGTGCGGATGCACTGTATTCCTTGTGTATCACTTGTATATGCTATATTATAATTTATTTATTTTTGCCATTTTTTCTCCCCCGTGAAAGTGAAATTACCCTTTAAAAGGATGAGCTCACTTTTGGAACATGTTACATGTTCCACCTGTTTTGGCTGACGGTTCTCAGACATGCTGAAAACAGAGAAACCAGAGAAATGACACTCGGAGCTTTGGAGAGAGACAAGGATGAGCTATTTGTACATTTCATGTCATGGGTTTATGATGACTTGAATGGTTAGGAAATATTGTGGATTGACAGACACTTTAAATGGTTGTTACCATAAGTAAAAAGACAAGCAACTACTATCAAAAGGTTTTTAATCTTGTTTTATATTCAACTTATATAACAGTGTATAATATTTATATATACATACTATCCTTGTAGGCCATATATCTTCCAAAGATGGGTAACAGTTTGTGACTGGAGAATTATTCAAGGACGGTTCTCTATGACTGCTGGCTCTTCTAGTTTCTGAGCTGTTATTTTATTAATAAGTTCATCTACAGCAGTTTTAAAAACAGGAGTAGGGTCCTGAAACCAAAAACAGATAAAGTTACAGTAATAGTACTTTATGGATACACTTGAAGAATTTACATTACCAAGTAAAAACAATTATTTAATCAAAAACATAGCCATATGTGTGAGCATGGGCAAAAAATAATATCCAGTACATCTTTCAAACACATACACATTTTTGATCTTTAATAAAAAATAAAAAAAAAACCTGCACGTACAGAAAAAATGTGTTGATCCTGACACAAATCTAGTGAGCTTTTAACTTTCTGTTTCAGCAAAGAGCATAGTACTTCACCTGACATTAAAATCACAAGCTGTTTTAACAGTCCTGCCCTTAAAGTGGACATTCAGTAATTTTTTACTAATCTTTTCTACTAATAAATCTTCCGCCCTTGCTGTGTTAACTTTAGAAAGGAAAACATTTATTTGGTGCCAGTAAATACCTTATATTTGTTACTTCCGCTTTCTGTTGTTGTAATTCACGTAGGCGAGCAACGTTTTGTACAGCACTGGCGCTGACTCCCGGGCTAGAATTGCAGGTATCGTTTTTTTTTTTTTCTCTCACTCTTGTGTGAGTTTGCTAGCAGGGGGGCAGGGAGAGTGGAGGAGGGCTGAGGGAAGTCACAGGAAAGCCATGGAGGGCTGCAGATGAGGGAGGAGACAGGAGGAGTACAATGCCTCCCGGTCGCGTATGTACATTAAGCAGAGCGTTTCCGATCTGTTGTGTACAGGTTACTATAGCAGTGGCAGCAACAGATAAACAAAAGGCTATAAGAGCTGCATCTTGGTTGCGCAGGTGTGGCCAAGCCGCTGCTATAGTAACCTGTACATATCGGATGCGCTCTGCATGCGTGACCGGGAGGCATTGTACTGTGCATGCACGAGATTTCATAGGCCGGAGAGGACGAGCAATGCGGACTCTTGCAGGAAAAAATGGCAGCTCACACAAGTGTGGGGTATAAAAACTAGCAATTTGGACAGGCAAAAATTAAGGTTTAAAACAATACTAATTCCTAATTAAGCTTTAAAATGTTAGAACTGCATACTGTTGTATTTTTTTAGATTATACATGCTTGACCCCAGTTTCTCTTTAATGTGTGTTAGGAATACATAACAGCTCCCCCTCTCGGTTATAAAGATGAGTAAAGAGGGAGATGTTCTGTATCCTGGCAGGATTACCTCAAAAAACAAACTAAATGCAGCCACCTCAACGAAGGACTGGTAAATTGCAGTATATTACATTTTGTTCTTCAGCTTAGTTCCCATAAAGAAAAGAAAAAGTGGTACCTTCTTTTCTAGAAGTCTTTGTTTTTCCACAGCTTCTTCTAAAGTTAAGCCGACCCACTCTGCTTCTTTAAGTGGAATCTCAAATGCCTGATGGATTGAATGGTAGTGTTAGTATTGTCAAGATAAAACACATAGTTTTAGCTGTGTAATGTAAAAGAGGAGATTTGACTTACCTGTAAATTCCATACCTTGGTGTACAATACAGGTCACACCCCTATAACCCTACCCCATTCTGAGTCCTCTGTGGTATGGAATTTACAGGTAAAATTCTTATCTTAATCGCACAATACAGGACACAGGAAAATTATTCATACAGCATGGGGATGACCCAAAGCAATAAATACAAAGGGGGGCAACAACTAGGCAACAGAGCAGTGCCAACAGGCCCAAAAACAGGGTTAAAAAGCCGAGGTTTAGAGTGGCCCTGCAAGAACCTTGCGGCCAAAAGCTACATCAGCAGAAGACTGAATATGGACCTTGAAAAAGTATGAACAGAAAAGCAGGTGGCGGCCATTCAGAGTTGGGAGACGGAGGCTTGGTGCCTAAAGGCCCAAGATGTTCCAACAGATCTGGTGGAGTGTGCGCAAAATCATGCAAGAACATAAGCTCTAGTAATCAAATTCTTTATCCGCCTAGCATTGGTGGATTTTGGGGCATGTGCCTCTTGTGAGGACCCAGGGAAAGGGCAAAGTCTATTTGGCTAATAAATGCAGTAGCTTTTAGGTGCACAGTAATGTCTGCAACAATTTCTAGGCAATGTAGAGAAACTTCCTTTGGAAACCTAGGTGCGAGGCACAAGGATGGCAGAACAATGTCCTCATTGAGATTGAAAGCTGAAACCACCTTTGGAAGGAAGGATGGTCTAGGGCAGTGCTTCTCAACCAGGGTGCCATTTGATGTGAGATAAATGTTTTCTAGGCAAGTTGCATATATGGTCTCATGATCAAGTTTCCCATTGACAAGTACCGTATACATTTTAAAAACTGGGGTGCCTTGACTTTACATATATTTAAAGAGTTGCGAAATGCTGGTCTAGGGTGTGATACGACGTTGTTGTTGAGTCCACAGAGTCTTTAAAAGATAGAACACCTTCAATGCGTACAGTGCGATGTTTGAGGTGAGAAATGTTATGCAGCTTTCTCTACATTTCCCTCTGATTCAGCTTCATTCAGGTCTAGCACCATCAGGATTTTACTTTGGTTGGGAAATGGAAGTAAGAAGAAGTGAGGTGTTTTTGAGCTCTTGACAAAGATGGCTGCGTTAAAGCTGTATCCTGGCCTACAAGTTGTGACAAGGACGCAGAGAATTGTGCTTTTGTCAAACAGGACACTTGTTGCATGCCTGAAATATATACTGGTAAAAGTTCCTGTTCCAGATCAGTGAATGAGAAAGTATGAAAAGATAACTTCATCTTTTGCTCCATGTTACATGTTACCCATATTTGGGGTGTAAAATGCAGCATGAGAGCATACATGACCCCAGAAATCTACTTGTATTTGCCCCCTTACCAGAATCCTAGGGTGCATCTTGTGACTCATATATGTTTTTTTTTTTAATTAGCATGTCCACGTGTCCCTACGCTCCACACAGCCGAGTCATATGCCTGCAGCTGCAGCTAACTAGCCGCTCGTTTGATGTTACAAGCAGCGGGAGGGGATGTCCCCCCTCCAATGGCTTGCTCGGCCTCTCCCGTCCGACCGGGAGACCAGAACTACCAGCCGACACATCCGCTGGCTGGTCGGACAGCCAGACAAAGTCAGAATTGGCTTTGATCGGTTGTCCGGTATAGTAACCCAGAAGTGATGACATGACAATGCTTTTAAGGGCAGAGGAGGGATTTGGGGTCTTATAGACCCTACAGCCTTCCATAAAGAGTACCTGTCACTTGCCTATTGCGGTCACAAGGATGTTTACATTTCTTGTGACAGCAATAAAAAGTGATAAAAAAAATCATTTGTAAAAAAATTAAATGAAAGTGCCCGCGCCCTCCTGTGCTTGCGCGCAAAGGCAAACGCATGCGTCGGTCCCGCACGCAAGCAAACAGTGATCGTCCCACACATGTGAGGTATCACCACGAATGTCAGATCATGGCCAGCAATTCTAGCACCAGACTCTGTGTAAATCTAAAGTGGTAAACTGTGAAGGCTTTTAAAGCGTTGCCTACGGATAGTAAAATTTACATTGTTTGTCGCTGCTGCATGGGCGTGCGCAATTTTAAAGCGTGACAGGTTTGGCATCTATTTACTCGGCGTAATAATATATTTTATTTTTTGGGGGAAAAAAATGGGTTATGTATTGTGTTTTTTGCATTAAGATGAAAAAATTGCATTTAAAAAAAAAAAAAACACCTGCGCAAAGACTGTGTAACATAAAAAAATTGCAAAACCCAACAATTTATTCTATTCAACCTTACTAACTATGTAACTATTCTCTAGGGCCTCTGCTTTAAAAAATAATGTTTGGGGGTTCCAAGTCATTTTCTAGCAAAAAAAATGATTGTTACATGTAAACAAAAAGTGCAACAAAAAGTCTGGTCTTCAAGCAGTTAAGATATGAATCTGGTTACACCATGTATGGTTACCATCTGTAATAGGAGTCCAGTATGGGTATAGCTCCTGATAAAGTAATTCCAGAGCTGGATGGTTTAATAGAGTCAGCTCATACATTTTTCGGTGTCGGTGAGGTCAGTTTTGTTTTCATACTAGGCACTGGTATAATAAATCCAAGCTCAATTTTTATACGAACAAAAAACAACAGCTGTATGACTCCCTTGCTGTGAAAACGGAGGAGCTGACGACTCTGCAAGCTAAACATCCACAGAAAGAAAAAAAATAATAATAATTTAAGAACAAACCTTGTACTTGTTATAAATCGTTTCTCTTTTTGTTTGATCATCAGGGTGAAGATCTGGGTCTTTTTTTGCAAGACGTATTAGCATCGCTCTTTTTAGATCCATTCCTAACTTGGAGCATAAATCCCTCTGCGGCGTCTAAACACATTAAGAAAAACAAACAGAGCACATATAATTAAGGGTAGTGTATTAAAGAATACCTTACCCCAACATTTTATATTCATGATATGCGTATGTCATACCATGCACTTGTATTAAAAAAGTATCCTTTTTTTCTTTGTATTGCTTCATTTTGGTGAAATACCTGGTGATCCTGCCAGTCCCTCCGCTTTCCTAATTCAAACTGACCATACTAGGCATGAGAGCACATCCTTGCCAGTGTGTGGAGTTTTCTGGCTTTGCTGGCAGAACAGCCTACCTATCCTTCAAGGATCAGATTTGTGCTGCCATGTCCTCCATGCACAGCCATTCACTGGGAAGATAAGTGTACTACTGTTTCTTCTCCCACAACTCTCTAAGCTCCTTATGCTGCTAAGAACAGATATAATGTGATCAATTAAAATAAATATATCGGCCACTTTATTAGGTACGCCTGTTCAATTGCTTGCTAACACAAATTGCTAAACACCCAATCACATGGCAGCCACTCAATGCATTTAGATGTGAAGACGACTTGCTGGAGTTCAAACTGAGCATCAGAATGGGGGGAAAAAAAAGGGATTTAAGTGACTTTGAACATGGCATGGTTGTTGGTGCCAGACTGGCTGGTCTGAGTATTTCAAAAACTGTTGATTTTCACACACAACCATCTCTAGGGTTTACAGAGAATGGTCCGAAAAACAGAAAATATTTAGTGAGCGGCAGTTGTGTGGATAAAAATGCCTTGTTGATGTCAGAAGGAGAAAGGGCAGACTGGTTCAAGATGATAGAAAGGCAACAGTAACTCATAACCACTCGTTACAACCAAGGTATGCAGAATACCATCTCTGAATGCACAACACATTGAACCTTGAAGCAGATGAGCTACAGCAGCAGAAGACCATACCGTGTGCCACTCCTGTCAGCTAAGAACAGGAAACTAAGGCTGCCATTCGCACAGGCTCACCAAAACTGGACAACATAAGATTGGAAAAATATTGCCTGGTCTGATGAGTCTTGATTTCAGCTATGACATTCAGATGGTAGGGTCCAAATTTAGCATAAACATAAAAGCATGGATCTATCCTGTCTTGTATCAACAGTTCAGGCTGGTGGTGTATATTCTTGGCACACTTTGGGCCCCTTCGTACCAACTGAGCATTGTTTAACCCCTTCCCGACTAGCCCCGCAGTCGGTTCACCTTTTGACCGCTGGGCACCTGCGATCTCTCCACACGGAGATCGGTCAATGTAAACAGACAGATCTCTGTGCTGTCAGGGGTGAGGAGAGCGATCTGTAGTTCATACTAAGTATAAACAACGATCTGTCTCCTCACCCAGTCAGTCTCCTCCCCCCACAGTTAGAATCACTCCCTAGGGAACACAGTTAACCCCTTGATCACCCCCTAGTGTTAACCCCTTCCCTGCCAGTGAAATTTACACAGTAATTAGTGCATTTTTATAGCACTGATCGCTGTATAAATGCCAATGGTCCCAAGTGTCTGATCTGTCCGCCATGTTGCAGTCCTGATTAAAATAGTTGATCACCGCCATTACTAGTTAAAAAAATAAAAATAAAAAATCGTAAATCTTTTCCCTATTTGTAGATGCAAAAGCTTTTGCGCAAACCAATCAATATACGCTTATTGAAAAATATGTAGAATACATCGGCCTAAACTGAGGAAAAAATTTGCTTTTAAAAAAAAAAAAAAAGTTGAGGATATTTATTATACCAAAAAGTACAAAATATTGTCGGTCTTTTTTTGTTTCTAGTGCAAAAAATAAAAACCGCAGAGATGATCAAATACCATCAAAATAAAGCTCTATTTGTGGGGAAAAAAGGATGTCAATTTTGTTTGGGTACAACGTCGCACAATTGTCAGTTAAAGTGACGCACGCAGTGCCGTATCACAAAAAATGACCTGGTCATTGAGCAGTCAAATCTTCCGGGGGTGAAGTGGTTAAACGCCACGGCCTACCTGAGTATTGTTGCTGACCATGTCCATCCCTTTATGACTACAATGTACCCATCTTCTGATGGCTACTTATAGCAGGATAATGCACCATGTCACTAACCTCAAATCATCTCAAATTGGTTTCTTGCACATGACAATGAGGTCACTGTACTCCAATGGCCTCCACAGTCACCAGATCTCAATCAAATAGAGCACCTTTGGGATGTGGTGGAATGGGAGTCGCATCATGGATGTGCAGCCGACAAATCTGCAGCAACTGCGTGATGCTATCATGTCAATATGGACCAAAATCTCTGAGGAATGTTTCCAACACCATCTATGCCACAAAGAATTAGGGCAGTTCTGAAGGCAAAGGGGGGTCTAACCCAGTACTAGCAAGGTGTACCTAATAAAATGGGTGGTGAGTGTGTATGTATGTATATTTTATATATATATATATATATATATATATATATATATATATATATATATATAGGAACATGAGCAATCTTTTTCAACAAGTTTGTATTAAATAAATGAGCGACTGAACAATATATACTGTACGTGTAGCGGGTTTCATATTCTTACCTTGAGGATATAAAAATCAAATCCATAAGCAGCATCAATAAGGTCCAAAGTTTTCATTGTCACCTTTATAGAAAATGTTTTGTCCAGTATTTCACTGTACAGTTCACGAATGAAGAGCTGAGGCTTCCACTTAACTTTTAATCTGGTTGAGAGCTACAAAGTAGAAATCACATAAAACATAATTAAACTGTGTCAGCCTCTGACTTTCACTGCAGATTACCTCTACAAATACATGTATTCCATCCAATTTAGGTTACCTGCAAAAAGGAAAATACAATGGTATAAAGCCGGGTAGGCAACCTTAGAGAGGTGAAGATCGACCTGAACAAAATTGGGAGAAATCAAAGAATACCGCTTCCACCTGCCAATCACGACCCATTCTAGTAAATGAGGCCACTCTGTAAGCACACTGCAGCTGCATGCTTCTGCGGGGTCCAAGGGGTTAAAGCAGTGGTGAGAAGACGATACAATGCCTCCTCACTGACTGCTTTAACCTCTTGGTCACTGTACTAGTTAAGGTTGCAGGGCGCTTGCAGAGTGGGCTCATTCATGGGTCATGCTTGGCTGGTGCTACACCCACCAAGCACGACAGGGCATATAACTTCTGCTGCAGCCGCGACATGTGTACCCCCCTGGCCTAAGCAGCTAAAGGGGGTGGTGGTAAAAACAGTGCTCACCTATGGTGTTTTACTGCCCCCCCCCCCCCCAAACCACAAATGTAAATGAACCCTTATTGTTCTGAGCCCCCTATAAGGCTGTTTCACACTAATGCCTTGTGAGTTACCTGCACCGCGGATACAACGCAGTGCACATATGGCTTTCCTGCAGGTTAGCTTTGCTAGTGACTTCTATTATATCTTGTAGGTTTGGTGCGCTTTATCAAATCGCACCTAACCCGCAGAATATAATAGAAGTCTATGGCTAAGCACAGCTAACCTGCAGGTAAACTGCACTGCATCAGTGTGAAAGCAGCCTAATAGCTGTTAGGCTTGTTATAGGTGCTATTATACCCATTGAATTGCTTAAGACACTGACCTGAAGCAAATCTACTTAGATGCTGCTGGTGCCGCTCTGTGTGCTTGCTTGCTTGCAGGGATAAGAGGCAGAGTGCAGTTGATATCACTCCACCCGACACTGCAGCCAGCACTACAGAGTAGGTATTGGCTTATGTGGCCGTCTGCTCCAGCTGTAGTCATCCGCTCCCTCCGCAGCCAACGCTGGCTCAATTATACAAAAAGACCCTCTGCTTTGATGTTCTTGGATGGCGGGGGCGGCAGCCCAGGGTGCGATCTACCAGTCACCTGTCTGCAATCGACTGGTAGATCACGATCGATGGGTTGCTGACCCCTGGTATAAAGTTTATACATTTTTAAACAGGCAATTCATGTATAGCTTAGAAAACACATGAAAAGAAGCCCTGAACTTATATGCAATATTCCATATTTACATGGAAAAAAAAAGAGATATAAATTCTCTTTAATGATAAGAGGTAAGCTATTGGTTTTGCATTAAAAGCAGTCTACTTTTGCATACTGGCTACAAAACACTGCACCAAAGTAATTTTTTGTGCGGCTCAGATAAGGAGGGGGTATGTAGGCATTGCATGCGCAGCTTCTGCTAGAGTGCTGACAGGGGATGGAGCCCATCCTGGCTCCTGTAAAAGTTCAAGGAAGAAAGAGAGAGACCCCTGGAAGTTGCACATCTTTGGTGTCCTATAGAGATGACTTCTGGGGGCGTGGCCTGGTCAGAGTCCAGGCTGAGGTTGCCACTCCATTCATCTCTGCAGGACACCAAAGATGTGAGACTTCCAGGGGTCTCTCCCTTTCTTCCTTAAACAGAATATTTTACCTTATCATTATTGGCATAACGATAGCCAGTGATCCAGCCTTCTCCACCCCAAAGTCCTTCATTGGCTTCTGGAGGAAAGTATGGAAGTATTGGAACATCAGCAACGCGCTCTCGCTGTCCTGTTTTTGGATTTATCCTGTATTTAAGTCCATGTGGTTTCCAATGTACTGCAGCGGGCTTCTCTGTCTCATTTAGGGATTTCAGAAAATGGGCAGGCAGGCGTGCATAAATACCTTCCTTTAACTTCAGAGATTTCCAGATGGCAGGCGGATATTTATGCAGTGGCATCACGTGAGAAACTAAAAAAATAAGATGACGTAAACAATTCGTAAATAAGACATGATATTTACAGTGAAGTTTGATTCTGATCTGTTTTAAGGATTAAGAAGCAGCAAATAGATTATAAACAACACAATCTACATAAGGCAACCTGGTAGAAAATAGAAAAAAAATAGACTCTAGGACCACCAGGAGGGCCAGAAAAACATAATTAAAAGATTTGAAAGACCATTTGGACCTGCATATCAATTCACTTACTGCATACATAGAGTGGATACAGCAGGTGTGTATAAGTGTATGGTTTGGGGTGTACAATTGATTCAATAGATAGAAACTAAAAGCCTCTACCATCCCACCCCTCACAGCCTAAATAAATTACTAGCAGCCAAATAGTACACTGAAAATAAATGCAAAACACCATCATTTACATTAAAGAGAGAAACTGTATTGTCACGTATAGTACATGGAAATACAACCACCAGTAAGGACAGTTATATTTTCTCTATTTGCCTGTTCACTTAAAAACTTTGGTAACTTACAAATGAAAAATGTTAACATGGAATGTTTTTTTCCAGTTTCAGGAGCTTAAAAAGATATTACAACTGAAGTGTCAATAAATCAAACCATTTAGTCAAAAGATTAGTTACTTTCCACCAAAATTTCAGTCAAATGGTTATTACAAAACCAGGGGATGATTAAAAATGTAGCTTACATATACCTGCTTCATGCAATTTTGTAGGCAAAAGCAGAGGGAAATCTTTCAAACTTGCCACAGTTTCGATGATTATTATGAGTATTGACTGAAATGCGTTAGTGGCTGGGGGTTGAGGTGAACTGTGCACTGAATGGACTTGTAAAACCTTAATTATTGGCTTTTAAAATGGAGCGTCATTCCCTTTTATTTTGCGCCTAGGTGATATTCTTGTTTTACTTTCTAACAGGCAGGGAAAAACCTGCACTTACTTACATTCCTTTCTCTCCCTTGACACCCAATGGGAACAAAGAATGCCCCCTCCATGATGACTGAGGCAGAGAGTTGGGTGGATGACAATCAGAAGAAGCCTTGTTTTCATTCATAAACTACAAGGCATCCTGTGAATGACTGACAGTGCTCAGCCCGACCTGATTTTGTTCTGGAAGTGGGAGAAGTCCCCTAGACCAGTGATGGCGAACCTTTTAGAGCCCGAGTGCCCAAACTGCAAACCAAAACGACTTTTTCAAAGTGCCAACACTGCAATTAAACCTGAATAACGAGGTTTTAGTTTAGAAAAAACTATTCTTACAGTATTGCATAGTATTGGCAGAGTATTGCAGAGTATAGGCAGAGTATTGCATAGTATGGGCAGAGTATTGCATAGTATGGGCAGAGTATTGCATAGTATGGGCAGAGTATTGCATAGTATGGGCATAGTATTGGCACAGTATTGCATAGTATGGGCACAGTATTGCATAGAATAGGCAGAATAATGCAGAGTATTGCATACTTTGGGCAGAGTATGGGCAGAGTATGGGCAGAGTATTGCATAGTATGGGCACAGTATTGCATAGTATGGGCAGAGTATTGGTGGGAGATGTAGTTCGCGGGAGTGGACAATTTAATGTCAGTGAATGACTGTAGTTTACTTGTCATGGCGTGCCCACAGAGACGGCTCGACCAATGATGGCGAACCTTGGTACCCCAGATGTTTTGGAACTACAATTCCCATGATGCTCAACTACACTGCAGAGTACATGAGCATCCTGGGAAATGTAGTTCCAAAACATCTGGAGTGCCAAAGTTCACCATCACTGCCCTAGACTAAATGAGCAGTGAACCCTTGCAGTGCAGATGTAGCACCACTGCAAGGAAGAATTGTCAGGTTTCCCAGAGTTTAGCTATAAACTATGGGAATGTACCCCCTGCAAAAGCTACAGTTTGAGCCAACGTCAGTCACTTTTGCTATAACAGCTTAAAGCAGTAGTAAACTCTACTACATTTTTTTCTTTATTGGGCCCCCTGCAGGTTTTGCCATAGTATGCATTGTGTACTATTACATTATGACAGATATACCTTCCAAACAGAGCCCTCCAGTGCTGAGCTGTCACTACTGCCTGTGCTTCAATCTTCACCCGGTCTTTCTTCCGGGTTTGCATTCTCTGGTAGTTTGAATGGGCCTGGATTCTCTCCTAAATGTACATAATATTACTGGGTACTAATATTTATAGGTAAAGTTGAACCAGGGAATAGGCGATTGCCTCTCGAGGGATCAGGAAGGAACTTCTTTACCCCGCTGCAGCAAATTGGATCATACTTTAGCCCTGGTTCACACTGTACACCACAAATAAATCACACAGGAACCACTCCACATTCCTATGCAATACAGTGGGGTGCGATTTGAGCCCATTTATTTTGAATGGGCTTAAATCACACCAATTTGTCAAGTTGTACCATGCGATTTGTGGTACGGGCAAATTACACTGCATTTGCAATCCTCTGGGGTGTCGTTAACTTTCTATTGACACCCATAGCGAATCACAGACACAGTGCGATTGCAATGCTGTGCGTGAAATGCGCAAGGATCACTTAGTTTCCTTCACAGCATGTGTGTGAACCTGGGCTTATTGGGGGTTTTTATGCCTTCTTCTAGAGCAACTGTGCCTAACAGATTGTGTATATGGAGGGTTTCGATTTGTGTGCGTTTTGGTATTTTTTTCTGTGAGTTGAACTAAACTTTTGTCTTTTTTCAGCCAGATTAACCATGTACTTTGATTGGTGTGTAAATAGGAGGGAAAGATGGTGTAAATTACTTGCCGTCTGCCCACAGTACATTTAACAGTAAGTAGGCAACACAGCCAGGCTCCTGGTTTTCGGGGGTATATGTGTGCACCCCCTGCTGACCTGTGCTGTGATTGGACACGGCACGAGTCTGCCAGCAGGTTACAGTCAATCATTTACGCCAGTGGTCATCAACCCTGTCCTCAGGGCCCACTAACAGGCCAGGTTTGCAAGATAAGGGCTCTTTCACACGGACAGACCGTATGTCCGTTTTTCATCCATCCGTTTTCGGATGAAAAACGGACATACATGTATCCCTATGGGATATCGGGTGTCAGCGGATGAGCATCCGCTGACACCCGCTCTCGTCCGTGCCCGCTATGCTCCGTTTCTGCAGACGGAGGAAAACCCTATTTTTTTCATCCATCTGCAGAGCGGATCGGATGACGACGGACTCTACGGTCCGTCGTCACCCGATCTCCCATAGGGGAGAGCGGCGCTCTGACAGGTCCGTCCCTGCACGGAGTGCAGAGACGGACCTGTCATCTTCCTGCTCAGCGGAGATCGCTCCGGCGATCCCCGCTGAGCAAGCGGCTATCCACGGATCTGCACTGATCCGCTCCGTGTGAAAGAGCCCTAACTGAAATACATCCCAGGTGATATAATTTGCTGCTCAGTGATTGCAGTATTCTAGTCTGCATCTCCCCAAGGTAATACATAAAACCTGGCCTGTTAGTGGGCCCTGAGGACAGGGTTGATGACCACTAATTTACGCTGTATACCTGCTGATCCGCTGTGGCCAATCACAGTACAGATCTCTGTGATTGTAAACACAGGCTCTGGCTGGCTTTGCCCTTCAGAAATGAAAGCAAGGAGAGAAACCCAGCAAGAGTACAAACAGCACACATACACTTGTTAGACGCACAGTTTACCCCTTTATTGTCCTCCTGATCCCCTGTCACCTACCCAGTGCCATTAGTACAATGTCAGTGTACAGTATTAGCACTGAATCACGTCACTGTCCTTTGCAGCCAGTGTCAGCGCCGGATTGCCCACCGCGCTCACAGTCGCAATAAAAGTCGTCGATTATCATCATTACTAGTATAGTGCCTGCCTGTACGGATCAGTATCTTGATCACAATCAGAACTATACTAATGTCCCCAATAGTATAGTCTCCCCAAAAACGCAGTGTTAGCAGGATCAGCCACTATCAGCACTTGTAGCAGGATACATTTTGATCTAAATTCAAGAAGACATTTGATTTTATTGGACATGTTTTATAACAGAAAGTAGAAAATACATTTTTTTTCCGCTAAATTTGTGGGTTTTTTGTTTATATAATAGAAAATAAAAAACCCAGTACAGGCGTTCCCCTAGTTAGAAACATCCAACTTACAAAAGGAGGGAGACAACAGGAAGTGAGAGGAAATCTACCCCTAGGAAGGGAAATTCACTCCTGTAAGAGTTATTATGGGAAAGGTACCTCCACTGATGCTTTATCACCAAGGCTTGTTTCCACAACAACCCACAATTTTCAAAATCCAATTGTCATTGGGTCAGAAAGTGTGAAATCTTCTGAACAGGGGCACAGACAGCAAAACAAACGTTACAGTGGTGTTAACCCTTCCCTATGCGATCCAAAAACATGAAAAATAGTTTTTGGCTGGAGCTACACTTAAAAATTGTACCTGTTCCGACTTACAAACAGATTCAACTAAAGAACAAACCTATAGTCCCGATCTTGTTTGTAACCCGGGGACTGCCTGTAGAGATCAAATACCACCGAAAGAAAGCTCTATTTGTGTGTAAAAAAAAAAAAAAAAAAGATAAATTTAACTGGTTGCCCACCACCCTATAGCAGTTTTACTGCTACAGGGCAGCAGGATCACACATATACATACAATTCCGTACTTATGAGTAGGGGGCACACAGTGGGGGCCGATTGGCAGGTATCGGGTACTCGATGTCCACCGGCACCCGCTGATTTTCAAAATTGTCATGTTTCTTTTTGTTTATAGCGCATAACATAAAAAAAAAAAAAAAAAAAAAACAGACATGATCAAACACCTAACAAAAAAAGCTATTTGTGGGGGAAAAAGGACATACATTTTATTTAGGTACTGTGCCGCACACAACCACGCAATTGTCAGTTAACAGCTTCAGCCCCGGAAGATTTTACCCCCTTCCTGACCAGAGCACTTTTTGCGATTTGGCACTGCGTCGCTTTAACTATTGCGCGGTCGTGCTTGTACCCAAACAAAATTGACGTCCTTTTTTTCCCACAAATAGAGCTTTCTTTTGGTGGTATTTGATCACCTCTGCGGTTTTATTTCTTGCGCTATAAACAAAGAAAAAGAGCGTACATTTTTTTTAAAAACGCATTCTTTTTTACTTTTTGCTATAATAAATATCCCCCAAAAATATATAAAAAAACTATTTTTTTTCCTCAGTTTAGGCCGATATGTATTCTTCTACGCTTTTGGTAAAAAAATAAAAAAAAATAAGCAATAAGCGTATATTGATTGGTTTGTGCAAAAGTTATAGTGTCTACAAAATAGGGGATAGTTTTATGGCATTTTTATTATTATTTTTTTTACTAGTAATGTCGGCAATCTGCGATTTTTATTGGGACTGCGACATTATGATGGACACGTCGGACAATTTTGACACATTTTTGGGACCATTGGCATTTATACAGCGATCAGTGCTATAAAAATGCATTGATTACTGTAAAAATTTCACTAGCAGGGAAGGGGTTAACACTAGGGGTGATCAAGGGGGTAATGTGTTCCCTAGTGTGTGTTCTAACTGTCACTTCTCCCCTCAGAGAATCGGAAACTGTGTGATCTTTCAGATCTCGGTTCTCCGTGTGCCCCGAGTGATCGTGGGAGCCCGGTGGTGATCACATCGGCTCCATGGGCTAGCAGGGGGCGCGCACCCCTAGTGGACAAAAAGGGGGCCGACGTAACATGATGGCAATTCACGCAGCCGAGCCATGTTGCTGCAGTATAACTGAGGCAGGTGGTCGGTAAGCGGTTAAAGTAACGCAGTGCCATATCACAAAAAATGGCCTGGTCGTGAAGTAAGGGGGGGGGGGGTAAACCTTCGGGAAGATAATATGCGTACAGTGTTGCATGGCCAAGCTATTACCAGTTATAGTAGCACAGTGCTGAATAGCAAAAAAAATAGACTGGTCATGAAGGGGGTAAAACCTTCTGGAGGGCAAGTGGGTAAAAAAAGAAGGTATATAATGACCACTATTATCACATGAATGATTGGTGTACAGTATGTCTCACTATAGCAACCCTCTCAGTTCCTTTAGCCACACTGTACAATCGATGGGCCGGCCTGCTGATCGTACAAGCAATGTATATTTATTGTAGTAACATTCAATGTGAAGTAAACAAATGACTCCATCTTGTGTCAGGGAAACTGCTGATCTCAATGTCAGGTATGCGGCTTGCAAAAGCAGCACAGCAGAGGAAGGTAGGATCCGCCTGACGCTCACCTTGTCCAGGAAGGAACACTGACAGTGACAATGAGCACACCAGCCTCGTCTTCAGGCGCTGAACATGCCGGTCCCTCACTTACATTGGCAGGTAAGGTGACCCGGAGCTGGTCATGTGACTTCCGCTTGTGCCGCGCTGCTATTACATATTACACATGAGCCGGAAGTAGCAGCTCTTCTAAGCAAGGGGGGTCTGAATGCAGAGTGGAGCTCCACAGTTCACAGGAAACATGTGTCCTCCACTCCACTTTTTTTCTTTTTTTTTTACTGAACTTTTTTGTAAATCTCTGCAGCTGGAGCTCCACTGTCACCAGGAAACGTGACCTCCACAACCTCCACCTTTTTTATTTTTAAAAGAACTTTAACCACTTAAGGACCGGAAGAATTTGCCCCCTTAATGACCAGTAAGGATGAGCTCAGGCGTGTTCGCATGCTCCACGTGCAGAGCCCGCCAGGAAGTCGGCGCATCGCTGCACTAATCACAGGCAGTGTGACATTGCCCGATGCGTGGCTGCAGAGATCGGGCAATGTCTCACTGCCTGTGATTAGCGCAGTGCTGCACCGACTTCCTGGCGGGCTCTGGACGTGAGGCATGCGAACACGCCTGAGCCCACCCTAATGACCAGGCCATTTTTTGCAATATGGCACTGTCGCTTTAACTAACAATTGCGCGGTCTTGCGACGTTGTACTCAAACAAAACGTATGTCCTTTTTTTCCCACAAATAGAGCTTTCTTTTGGTGGTATTTGATCACCTCTGGGGTTTTTATTCTTGGCAGTATAAACAAAAACAGCGACAATTTTGGGGGAAAAAAAAACAATATTTTTGGATATAATAAATATCCCCCAAAAAATAAATTCTTCATCAGTTTAGGGCAATATATATTCTTCTACATATTTTTGGCAAAAAAAAATTGCAATAAGCGTATATTGATTGGTTTGCGCAAAAGTTATAGCATCTACAAAATGGGGAATAGATTTATGGCATTTTTATTATTTATTTATTTTTACTAGTAATGGCGGCGATCTGCGATTTTTAATGCGACTGTGACATTGCGGAGGACAGATCAGGCGCTTTTGACACTTTTTTTGGGACCAGTGACATTTATACAGTGATCAGAGCTAAAAATAGCCACTGATTACTGTATAAATGTCACTGGCAGGGGGGGGGGGGGGGTTAACACTAGTGGTGATCGAGGGGTTAAGTGTTACCTAGAGAGGTGATCGCTGTTCCTGATCACTAGGACAGATCTTTCTCTACTCCTCTGTCAGAACGGGGATCTGTCTGTTTACATTGACAGATCCCCATTCTGGCTCTCTGAGGAGCAATCGCGGGTGGCCGGCGGACATTGCGGCCACCGGCCACGCTCATCGGCTCTGGCATCGCGCCGCAGGCATGCACCCCCTATAGCTTCTTAAATCGTCTGACATACAATGACGGCGATTCATGCAGCCGCGCCAACCTGCCGAAGTATATTTACGGCGGCTGGTCGGCAAGTAGTTGATGTAACAAAACTTTAATGTAACAAACAACAAATAGACAATAATAAGTGAAGTGATAAATGGCCAAAAAAGTTCATAAATGTGACAATATAAGGTCCAAAATATAGTGACTGTAGGAATCAAACAAATCCACCGTGATCCACCACCAATATATGAATGCGCTTACCAGAGGGCAAGCTTAGATAAGCCTGTAATGTGATGATATCGGAACAAATCTGGACCATCAGGACTCGGCACCGATCCAAATCTCCATCCACAAGATTGGCCAAGGACAGGAATTTCGATAATGATCCCCCTTCAGGTCGGCTGTAACATGCGCACTATCCAAGAATATCAAGCCAGGAATCGCTCAGCAACCAGTATGTAAATACATGAAGACAAGGGATGCTCCCATAGTGTGATACCAGATAACAAGTTTATTAAAAGATAAAATAATCCTACTTACACAGAAGAGGATGTAACTAGCAGGAAAATAAAAATAAAATACGCCGGCCGGCTAGCAATCCACCCGCTCACAACGCGGAACGTGATGACGTCAGTGCGTCAGCCTCCCTACGTCCGTTTCGTCCAATGACGTCTTCTGGGACACTGCCCTGTGCTGCACAGTCACGGCACTCTCACTGAGTCTGCACTCCAAGCTTCACTGATAGCCAGAGCCAGAAGATGAGTGTGAGAGCGAGTCTCCTCCCTTGCTCCACTCATATCATAGAGTCGGGAGGAACTTTCTCACACAAGCTGGGGAGGCAGCAGGTGAGTGCAGACCATGGAGGCAGAGGAGGGGGAGGGGAGAAACTCTGTACTAACCTAGCCTGTCTTCTCTATACCTCAGCCTGTCCTCTGTATACCCCAGCCTGTCCTCTGTATACCCAAACCTGCCCTCTGTATACCCCAGCCTGTTCTCTGTATACCCCAGCCTGTTCTCTGTATACCCCAGCCTGTCCTCTGTATACCCAAGCCTGTTCTCTGTATACCCAAGCCTGTTCTCTGTATACCCCAGCCTCTCTTCTGTATATCCCAGCCTCTCTTCTGTATACCCCAGCCTCTCTTCTGTATATACCAGCCTGTCTTCTATATACCCTATCCTCTCTGTATACCCCAGCCTCTTATCTATATACCCAAGACTCTCTATATACCCCAGCCTCTCTGTATACACCAGCCTCTCTTCTATATACCCCAGCCTGTCTTCTGTATACACTAGCCTCTCTGTATACACTAGCCTGTCTTCTATTTACCCCAGCCTGTCTGTGTGTGACAATCCGGATCTGGTGGCAGGTGACATGACAAGCTGCATCTTGTGGCAGGTAACGTGACAAGCTCTGTGGGGACCCTGATGTAAAAGGGAGGCTCTCTGGGGACCCCGATGTAAGGGGGGGGCTCTCTGGGGACCTTGATGTAATGATAATTTGCATGCTTGCCCAAGCGTATGACTTTTACTTCAGTTCTATGGGCTCTTGCCCCAGATCTTTTGTAAACCTTGCAACGCCCCTGGTGCACACATTACACCTAGTTAAGAAATATATTTAACCCCTTGATCGCCCTAGTCGTTAACCCCTTCCCAGCCAGTGTCATATTTTTAGCACTGATCACCAGTGTCACTGGTGATGTCAGTGGCAATAAGTGCTAGTTCACACCAGATGCAGTTCCGTGTGCTTTTTTTCTGCACTAAAAATGCATGCAGTGTTTTCCATGTAGTCCAATGTCAAGCATTTCTTAGATAATGATGAGGGCGTGGTCATTGAATTACATCATCCGGAGACCGCACCCTCCTTGTGACATCACTGCCCGGGGCATGATGGGTCCGTGACGTCCCCATAGTTATCGAAGAAATGCTTGAAATTGCCGCCGACAGATCAGCGGGATGCAGCATGGGAGGGAGGGTCGTCGGCGGGAGCAGCAGCAGAGGAAGAAGATCACCGGACAATGAAGACAGAAGAAAGAAGAAGAGCATAAGAAGAAGCAGCGGGAGAAGGAGAAGCCCAGAAGAGGAAGATGCGGAAGGAAGACCGGGGGAAGAAGAAGATATTTTTAATAAAAGACTTGTCAAAAACTGTGTTTTTTAACACTACACTACTTTTTTTTTGGTAAATGGGTAGGGGTACCCCATACTCATTCACATAGGGGGGGGAGGTCGGGATCTGGGGGTCCTCTTATTAAAGGGGGCTTCCAGATTCCGATAAGCCCCCCGCCCTCCGACAACCAACAGGCAAGGGTTGTTGGGAAGAGGCCCTTGTCCCCATCAACATGGGGGAAAGGTGCTTTGGGGTGGGGGAGGTGCAGAGCCTCCCCTGCCACAAAGCACCTATCCCCCCATGTTGAGGGAATGTGGCCTGGTATGGTTCAGGTATGGCCTGCTGGGCTGCATGCCTGCAAGGGTCTGGTGTTGTCAGAAACCATGAACCAGACTGAGACAGAAGTACAATTAAATCACACTTGTTTATTAATAAAAAATAAAAAGGTAAATAGAGTAAGCGTAGTCAAAGCATAGCCAGAGTCCAGTAACCAGATCGAGTAGTCAGCCAGGCCAGAGTTCAGTAACCAAATCGGGTAATCAGCCAGGCCAGAAGTCAGGGATCCAAGTAGAGGAACAGCAAGCAGGATAAGGAGCCAGAAGGGATGTCAGCAAGCCAGTCTTTGAACAGGAACGCAGGCGATGGTTTCTTGTGATGTGACCAAGGCGAAGGCAGAGATGAAGTGAGCTGGACAGCTTTAAGTAGGCAGGTCAGACGAGCAGGATCAGGAACAGCTGGGTAACTGTGGAGAGAGATGAGAGCTGGTAATTAGCTGACAGCTGAGCAGCCAGCCTAGAGAAGGAAGGGCTAAGCCAGCCCTGACAGTACCCCCTCCTCAATGACCCCTCTCCCTCGGAGGGCCACCGGGCTTGAGGGGAAAATGTCTATGGAAATCACGGAGGAGGGCAGGGGCATGTACGTCCGAGGATGAAACACAGGAGCGTTCATCCGGACTGTACCTCTTCCAATGCACCAGGTACTGTATGCTCCCACAGAACCTACGGGAGTCAACAATGGATTTTACCTCATACTCCTCATGGTTCTCAACCTGTATAGGGTGAGGACGTGGCACAGAGGTGGTAAATCGGTTGCAGACCAACGGTTTCAATAAGGAGACATGAAACACATTTGAGATGCGCATACTAGGAAGAAGGTCCAACGCATAAGCCACTGGGTTAATCATGCGAAGAATATGGAAAGGCCCAATAAACCGAGGTGCAAACTTCAGTGAGGGAACACGAAGTCGGAGGTGGCGAGATGACAGCCAGACCCTGTCCCCAACCTGGTAGGAAGGCGCAGGCAGGCGTCTGTGGTCAGCATGGAGTCTGTACCTATCATTAGCATGACACAAAGCCTCCTGGACTTGTACCCAAGGAAGACCACGAAGATGCTCCTCTAACGCAGGAATACTCTGCGGGAACAAACAAGTCAGGCAACATGGAAGGTTGGAAACCATAATTCGCCATAAATGGAGACAATCGGGAGGCAGAATTCAAGGCACTGTTGTGAGCAAACTCTGCCCATGGTAATATATCTGACCAGTTGTTATGGTGGTCAGAAATATAGCAATGTAGGAATTGCTCCAAGGACTGATTGGCTCGCTCTGTGGCCCCATTAGACTGCGGGTGATACGCAGAAGAGAAAGCAAGCTGAATTCCCAACTGTGCACAAAAGACTCGCCAGAACCGGGAGACAAACTGACTGCCCCTGTTGGAGACAATCACCTTGGGTAGCCCATGTAAGCGAAAGATCTCCCGAGCAAAAATAGAAGCCAGTACCTTAGAAGTAGGCAACTTCTTAAGTGGAATACAATGACACATCTTTGAGAACCGGTCAACCACCATCAGGATAACAAAGTTGCCTTGGGAGCAACTCCACAATGAAATCCATAGACAGGTGGGTCCAGGGCCTCTTTCATAGTTACATAGTTACATAGTTACATAGTTAGCTAGGCCGAAAAAAGACACAAGTCCATCCAGTTCAACCATAAAAATAAAAGAAATAATAAATAAAAATAAAATATATCGTACAATCCAATAAACCCCATTCTATACCCACAGTTGATCCAGAGGAAGGCAAAAAAAAACTCAAAAGAGCATGCTCCAATCTGCTACAGCAGGGGAAAAAAAATCCCTTCCTGATCCCCCTAGAGGCAATCGGATTTTCCCTGGATCAACTTTACCTATAAATGTCAGTACCCAGTTATATTATGTACATTTAGGAAAGTATCCAGGCCTTTCTTAAAGCAATCTACTGAGTTAGCCAGAACCACCTCTGGAGGGAGTCTATTCCATATTTTCACAGCTCTTACTGTGAAGAAACCTTTCCGTATTTGGAGATGAAATCTCTTTTCCTCTAGACTGAATAACTCAACACCAAGTTCACTATATGGACCCCTTATATATTTGTACATGTTGATCATATCCCCCCTTATTCTCCTCTTCTCAAGAGTGAATAAATTCAGTTCCTCTAATCTTTCCTCATAGCTGAGCTCCTCCATGCCTCTTATCAGTTTGGTTGCCCTTCTCTGCACTTTCTCCAGTTCCCCAATATCCTTTTTGAGAACTGGTGCCCAAAACTGAACTGCATATTCCAGATGAGGTCTTACTAATGATTTGAACAGGGGCAAAATGATATCTCTCTCTCTGGAGTCCATACCTCTCTTAAAGCGGGATTCCACCCTAAAGTGGAACTCCCGCTTTTCGGAACCCTCCCCCCCTCCGGTGTCACATTTGGCACCTTTCAGGGGGGAGGGGGGTGCAGATACCTGTCTAAGACAGGTATCTGCACCCACTTCCGGGCATAAACTCCCACGGGAGTTTACGTCACCTCCTGTCCCGGCGCGCTGTCTGCCGGGACACACACGTGACCCGGCAGACGGCGCTGAAGATTCTCATTGCGCCGCGCGACTCGCGCATGCGCAGTAGGGAATCGGGAAGTGAAGCCACTTCCTGATTCCCTCACCGAGAATGGCGCCGGCTACAGCAGGGAGCCGAGCGATCGATCGGCCTCTGCTGCCGACACCGCTGGACCCTGGAACAGGTAAGTGTCCATTTTTTAAAAGTCAGCAGCTGCAGTATTTGTAGCTGCTGGCTTTTAAATTTTTTTTTTTCAGTACAGTCCCGCTTTAATACAAGAAAGAACTTTGCTTGCTTTGGAAACCGCAGCTTGACATTGCATGCTATTATTGAGCTTATGATCTACCAAAACCCCCAGATCCTTCTCCACTACGGATTCCCCCAGTTGTACTCCCCCTAGCATGTATGATGCATGCATATTCTTAGCCCCCAAGTGCATAACTTTACATTTATCAACATTAAACCTCATCTGCCACATAGTCGCCCAATTAGACAGAGCGTTGATGTCATTGGGTATGGGTTGTAGGAGGCCCACTGGAAGGTGTCGTGGAGTCTTACTCTGAGCACACATGGAACAGGCAGCTACGGAGGCAGGGAAAGGGCCCCAATGAGTTGATTCTTCCCAGGATTGCCAGCTGCCTTGGGAGAATGGTAAGTCTGGAGCACGGCAGTATGAAGACTCTCTGGGACAAAACAGCGGTCACAAGGTTTCTCAGGAGGAGCATGGACCTGAGCAGCAAGAATTTTGTCACCCAAAGGAGAAGTAAGACTGGTGCGAACCATAGCCAAGATACGATCAGGAGTAATCACAGGAACCGGAACTGACTCTGACTTGGAAGTGGAGGAAAATTGTCGTGACAAGGCATCAGCCCTTACATTCTTAGTACCGGGTAAGAATGAGACAATGTAATTAAAACTCGACAAGAAAAGAGCCCATCGCGCCCTTCTGGGAGATAGGTGCTTAGCCTCAGACAAGAATGTGAGATTCTTATGGTCAGTAAGAATGAGAACCGGCACAGTGGTACCTTCAAGGAGATGTCTCCATTCTTTCAGGGCTAAAATGATCGCCAACAGCTCTCTGTCACCAATCTCGTAATTGCACTCAGCAGGTGACAATTCCTTGGAAAAGTAGCCACACGGATGCATAGCGCTCTCAGAGTTAGGACGTTGAGACAGAAGGGCGCCAAATCCAGTCTCAGAAGCATCAACTTCTAGGATAAAAGGCAACATAGTATCAGGATGTGCCAACACAGGAGCAGAAACAAAGGCAGCCTTGAGAGTCTCAAAGGACTTAATGGACTCCGGAGATCAACTATGGGGGGTACTGTCCTTTCTGGTCATATTAGTCAGGGGCTTGACCAGAGACGAGAAGTTACGAATAAACTTCCGATAGTAGTTGCCCCACTCTTCGCCCTCCTTAATCCGCACGAGATTGTATGCCCCTCTCAAATCAAGCTTGTGAAAACCGTTGCTCCCTTGAGGCGGTCAAATAACTGTGTAATCAACTGAATCGGGTAGGCGTTCTTAATAGTGACACGATTGAGACCCCTATAATCAATACAAGGTCTCACTTCACCGCTCTTCTTCTTCACAAAGAAGAAACCAGCACCAGCAGGAGACGAGGATTTGCGGATGAAACCTCGAGAAAGTGCGTCTGCAACATACTCCTCCATGGCCTTATCCTCCAAGACCGACAAAGGGTAAACCCAGCCACGAGGGAGTATGGCACCAGGTTGAAGGTCAATTGCGCAATCATAACAGCGGTGTGGAGGCAAACTACCGGCTTGACCTTTGTCAAAGACATCGCTAAAATCGCGGTACTCCTCCGGCAGGGAGGAGAGTGAAGAGGTGCACAGGACCTTGGATACCTTTAGGAAGCATGTCTCACTGCATTGTGGTGACCAGGAGAGAACCTCAGCACAGAGCCAATCAAAAGAGGGGTTGTGCCTCCTTAACAAGGATAACCAATAACCAGTGGAAACCTGGGTGAAGAAATAACTTGGAATTTTATTATCTCATGGTGAAGAGCCCCTACGGCCATGGCTATAGAGGTCTCCCGTCAAGAGCCTCAATGGCAAGTGGAGTGTCACGTAACTGCAACGGAATTGAGTGCTTCGATACAAAGGCAGCAGCCCCAGAGTCGATTAGAGCCTGTATCTCGATGGAAGACTCCGCCCAAGAAAGGGTAACCAAAACCAGGGGCTTATCCTTCTGGATAACTGGGGATGAAACAACGCCACCTAAGGTCTGTCCATGACAGGACCTTAAGGTTCGGGCATTCCCTAGACGGGTAGGACAAGACTTCAAAAAGTGACCGGCCTGGCCACAATAAAGGCACAATCTCTCCCTCCTCCTAAGGTAAGGTGACCAGATTTTCAAAATTAAATCCGGGGACATTTTTTTTTTTTGGCAAATGGTAAACAATTTTATAAGCATATCATTTAAGGACATGGTGCGACCCGATCTGTAACAATGTGATCGGCTGTGTCCAATCACAGCCGGTCACATGTAAACACAGAGATGCCGGTAATCGGAGCTCCTCGCCTCACACTGACAGAGTGTGTGGAGAGGAGAGCCGATCAGCAGCATCTCCTCATAGGGGACAGCTAGGGAAGTAATCAGGGCACTGATCACCAGTGCCCTGATTACAATATATAAATAAAGTGTAAAAAATGGAGTGCCCACCAATGCCAGCATACAGTGCCCACCAATGCCAGTGATCAGAGCCCACACTGCCCACAAGTGCCACAGTGCCCATTAGCCATCTCAGTCAGTGCTGGCAATTGGTGCCTCCTATCAGTGCTGCCCATCAATGCCCATTACTGCTGTCCACCAATGCCCATTAGTGTCGCCCATCAGTACCACCCATCAATGCCCATCAGTGCCCATCTGTACCGCCTCTCCATGCCGCCTATCCGTGCCCACCAGTGCTGCCTGTCAGTGCCCGCCACTGCCACCTAACAGTGTCCACCAGTGCCACCTAACAGTGCCCATCAGTCCCACATATCAGTACCACCTATCAGTGCCCATAATTGTGGCATATTAGTGCCTCCTCATCAGTGCCACCTCATCAGTGCCCATAAGTGCCGCCTCATCAATGCCCACCAGTTCAGCCTATCAGTGCCGCTTAATCAGCGCACATCAGTGAAGATGAAAAATTACTTAGTTACAAAATTTACTGACAGAAAAAAAGTAAAAAAAAAAAACAATTTTTCCCAAATTTTTGGTCTTTTTTATTTGTAAAAGATAAAAAACCCAGCAGTGATTAAATACTACCAAAAGAAAGCTCTATTTGTGTGAAGAAAATGATAAAAAATTAGTTTGGGTACAGTGTAGCATGACCGCGCAATTGTCATTCAAAGTGCGACAGTGATGAAAGCTGAAAAATGGCTTGGGCAGGAAGGGGTGTTCGTGCCTGGTAGGCAAGTGGTTAAATAAATAAATAAACACGAGAAAAACAAAATACATATGAGGTTTAAAAGGGGTTAAAAGCGCCCCGCTAGCTGCTGAATACCTCTGCAAAAACAATGGTAAAGTGCCTCTAAAAATAGCGGCGCTTACCGCCGACGCCGCACCCGCCCCAGTGTGAAAGCAGCCTTACAGCAGATGTCATTTGTGGACTGAGCCCCTGTATCTTTGGATTTATGAACACAGTTTTTTTGGACAGTTTTGGACAGCTCTAATTAGACAATAATTGTATGTTTTTTGCACAATTGACTATCACATATATTCGATTTTTTTTTTTATATATAATCAATTGCATATATATATATATATGTGTGTGTGTATATGTATGTATGTATATATATATATATAATGTATGTATGTGTGTATATATATATATATATATATATATATATATATATATATATATATATATATATAGTACCACATGAGTGCCCATGAGTGCTGCCTGTCAATGCCCACCAGTGAAGGAGAAAAATGTTATTATGTTAGCTGCTAGCATAAAAACGCACCTGCTTGTGGCCATTCACTCTGTACTACTTCTTGACTACAATTCCCATAGTGCCTTGCTTGCAGGACCTGAGGGAAGGGGAGGAACGCTGTACTCTGTCTTCTCCTCTATGCTGCCAGGAGCGCGATTGGAGGAGAGAGCAGAGGAGGAGAGGGGCAGGATGCTGGAGGAAGAGTCATGTCATGTTTTCAGCTGAGGAGGCGTGGCTACTAACTACACTAGCAGGCTGGAGCCGCTCCAGCTCCTCCTCTTTTTTTTTTTTTTTTTTCACAGTCTACACAGCTCTCTCTTGTGCTATGTCTTGCGGCAACGCCCCCGTCCACCGGGAAACGCCCCCGTCCATCAGGAGACTGCAGCCTAGCAAATACCAAACGGCAAAAGTGGGGACAAAAGCGGGGAAAAAGGGGGTCCGGGATCATAGTCGGAAAATGGGGACTGTCCCCGGAAAATGGGGATGTCCGGTCACCGTATCCTAAGGGTTCTCTCATCTGCAGAGAGACGTGTGAAGCCCAAGTGCATGGGTTCATCTTCACTGACCCACTTGGTACCAGGAGGCATGGGAGGTGAGGGAGGCAAGGGTGGGACTGCAAAGCTTGGAGACAAATATACAGGAGGCTTCTGCAAGCGCTCCTTAAAAGAGAGTCTTTCTCTGAGTCTGGAGTCAATGAGGATGGCAAACGTGATCAACTTCTCCAGCTCAGTGGGTAAATCTCAGGCTGCTATCTCATCCTTGATGGTATCCGAGAGACCATGAGAAAAAGCAGCCATGAGGGCCTTATTGTTCCAAGCAACCTCTACTGCCAGAGTACGGAATTAAATGGCGTAATCGACAACAGTTTTCGTACTCTGCTGAATGGACATGAGGAACTTGGAAGCAGAAGCGGAGAGTGCGGGAATGTCAAATACCCTTTTAAAGGAAGCCACAAACTCAGGGTAACTCAAGATAACAGGTTTTTGCGTCTCCCATAAAGGGTTTGCCCAGGCCAAGGCTCTCTCAGAAAGCAAAGATATCATGAAACATACTTTGCTTCTGTCCGTGGGAAACGCCTGGGGCAGCATCTCAAAGTATATCCCACCCTGGTTGAGAAACCCTCTGCATTGGACTGGATTGCCCGCAAATTGCTGGGGAAGTGGAGCGGAACCAGACATACCTCTTATAGAGGTAATACTCGAGGTGGGTGCCTGCACCACAGGTTGTACTGGAGCAGCCACAGTGGGAGATTCCAGGTGAGCTGTGCGACTGTGCATTTGTAACGCCATGGCAAACTGATCCATGCAGTGATCCTGCTCATCCAATCTGGAAAAAATAATACCAACAAGTGGATTGACTGCATCTTCCGAATTAATGGCCTTTGCCTACTGTCAGAAACCATGAATCAGACTGAGACAGAAGCACAGTTAAATCTCACTTGTTTAATAATAAAAGAAAATGTAAACAGAGTAAACGTAGTCAAAACATAGTCATAGCCAGAGTTCAGGAACCGGAATGGATAGTCAGACAAGCCAAAACGTCAGGGAGTCAGAGATGAGCGTAGTAGAACAGCAAGCAGGATCTGGAGCCAGAAGGAATGTCAGCCGAGCAAGTCTAACAGGAACACAGGAGAGCGTCTCTAGAGATGTGACCAAGGCAAAGGCAGAGATTATCTAGGCTGGACGGCTTAAGTAGGCAGGACTGATGAGCAGGATATCATCAACAGGTGAGTCACTGTGGAGAGATATGAGCTGGCAATTAGCCAACAGCTGAGCAGCCAGCTCAGAGCAGGAAGGGCTGAGCCCAGCTCTGACCACCTCTTCCCAAAGGAAGGACCTATACCCTGTCATTGCCTGAACAAAAATCCATGGAGGGATATGTAATAGACAACTTGGAAAGAGGTCTTCTTTTCCAGTAGGGGCAGGTTTTTTCTCTGTTTAAAAAAAAGATGGGGGTCTTCGACCTTACATAGACTATCAAGGGTTAAATCAAATCACCGTAAAAGACTCCTAAACTTTGCCTCTCAGTCTAGAACTGTTTGACGTACTTAAGGGAGCCGGTATCTTCTCTAAGATGGACCTCCGAGGGGCTTATAATCTGATTCGAATTAGAGAGGGGGATGAGTGGAAGACAGCATTTAACACCCGCAATGGACATTTTGAGTATCTGGTTATGCCATTTGGACTGTGTAACGCCCCTGCTGTCTTCCGTTTCATTAATGACATTTTTCACAATTTCAGCAACAGTTTTTGTGATCATCTACTTGGATGACATTTTAATCTTTTCCAAGACTCATCTAGAGCACACCTCACATGTAAAGCAGGTATTACAACGACTGAGAGAAAAACACCTTTACGTGAAGATTGAGAAATGCAGTTTTCATCAAATCAGTATACCTTTCCTTGGATACAGCTGTCGGTTTCCAAATGGACCCTCAAAAACGTTCTGCTGTCTTGCAATGGCCCCAATCGACCACTTTTAAGAGGGCTCCAAAGTTTTCTAGTGTTCGCAAATTACTACAGACGCTTCATCAAAGGTTTTGCCTCCATTACTGCCCCCCTTACTGCTATGACTAAGAAAGGTACAAATTGCAAGGTGTGGCCCTCAGAAGCGGCATCAGCTTCTCAGCAATTAAAAGACATGTTCAGCAAGGCTCCAGTTCTTCAGCATTCAAATCCCAATCTCCAGTACATTGTTGAGGTTGATGCCTCCGAGGTAGGAGCAGGTGCCGTGCTGTCCCAAAGACAGCTAAGTACAGTAGAATCCACCGGTGGCATTTTTTCCTAGAAAGTTTTCTTCAGCGGAGATGAATTATGATGTTGGGAATCGCAAACTACTGGCCATCAAATTGGCATTGTCTGAATGGTGACATGTTCTGGAAGGGGCTCCCAAGCCTTTTTCTTTTTTTTTTTCCATTAAGATTTTTATTAGAGATATTGAGAGACATTACAGACGTATCGTTACAAAAGGATAAGGCTCCAACTGGAGTACAAACAAAGGTTACACATCAGAAACATATTTAACAAGTTACTACCTGCATAAGGTATAGTCAACATTATCGACAAGACATAAAGATCACATTAAGACATTATTAAATTGTGAAGTTTGTGTAAGGTAGTGCAGGTGCCTGTCGACATGTCAAGAGTCTCAAGAAAGTTGGGCGGTCTAGCATGGTTCCTGACCTGTTCTCTGCATGTCTGCATTTCATGAGAAGAATGGACAGGGGGGCTAACTATTAAATAAGCCTCTCACTCCAAATGCTCTACTCATTGGGAATCGTTTAGGGGGGGGAAGGGAGGGAGAGAAGATGGAGAAAAGAAAGAGGGGAAGGCGTATAAGGGGAGGTTAATGATAGGAGAGGGGGTGGGATGGCCACCAGCTACCCTCTCCATCTACTTATATCAGTGCAATATGTAATGTAAGCGCCCCCGGTGCCATCAGATTATATCTACAAAAGAGAGTGACCGTCCGGCTAACTATTATCTTGCACCAGGTCCTGGTATCCTTGAGAATTTCCGTATTTAAGCCAGGCTTCCCATACAATCGAGAAGCTTGAGATCCTATCTTGGGTGGTATCGATCAGCTCCTCTATTGCTGCAATATGGTTGATGCGCGACGCCCATTCTTTCATTGAAGGAGTCAATGTGGACCTCAAATGGACCGGTAAGCATAGCCTAGCAGCGTTTATCATATGCATAGCCACTGATTTATAGTATTTTTTCTTGGGTATTTTGGAAAGATGAAGGAGGTACTGTGCTGGCGAGAACTCCAGTGGGAGCAAAGAGATCGCAGTCGTTGCGTCGTGCACCTTCCGCCAGTACGGCTGAATCAGTGGGCACATCCACCATATGTGGAGGAAGGTACCCAAGTCTTGACCGCATCTCCAGCATCGATCTGAGACTGTGGGTATGAATTTATGAAGCAGTTCCGGTGTCCTGTACCACCGCATTATAATCTTATACCCATTCTCCTGGGTGTGCAGATTCAGTGATCCTTTATGGATGTATAGATGAATGCGATCCCAACTGGTTTCCAGTATCACAGTGTCCAGTTGGGTCTCCCTGAATGCATGTTCTGCGCGCAGGGCACTGTAAGGTTCCCAGAACATGGAGGCATAACGTGATGCAATGAAGCTGTATAGTCCTTCCCTATGCGTTTCGTCAATGGGACATCATCTGGATCGCTCCAGATGACGTTCCATTGACAAAACGCGTAGGGCAGGACTATACAGCATCATTGTATCACTTTCGGTTTCGAGCCATGGAGCACAGATCACTCCGTTTTCCTGTTTTTAAACACTGTTTTTGCTTTTAATGATTTTTATTAAATGTGAGTACCCATCAGTATTAATACATTTTTGGATATTTGTACAGTATCACACTATTGAGTCTCTTTCCTCTCTACATGTGGGCAACATCTAAGAGGTTAACAGTGAGGAGACCACTTACATCGCAGACAAGGAGGCACTTGGAGAACACAGGACAGGAAGTTTCCTCCCAATCCACAGGCTACACATTGGCTCATACTGTGAAAGTGAAATACCTCCTTGTGGGGTGAATAATAGCGGTGATTGCGTTTCTTATGGGGCACTGTTTTCCAAGAAGCACATAATAATTTGAAGGAGCATATTGTCACTTTATTGGACTTTTTTTTATATACCAGGGTTTAAGGACGGTATATGCATATTTCTGAACCCAGTTTCACAGCAACAATATACACCAGTCATATATGATTTTTTTGCACAGAGATGTCACTTTGAATTGCAGGTTTTGCACAGGATTGTGTTTATTTTATTTTCGTTTGAACATAACAATATGCATTATATATAAGCAGTTAGGAAGTTTCCTTAGTAGGATTTTTTGTGGATTTTTGTGAATATACAAATATTTATTTTCTGCAATTTTATTGTCACTTTTTGCACTAAATGCACCCGTGACACACACTCCTCAAGTATTTAGAGGTTGTAGGTCACCTCTTAATAAGAGCAGTGCCATACCTATCCCCTCTTTTTCACAAAGCTCCTATAGTATTGTGCCCGTGAAGCCATCCGGATCTGAACTCTTGCCTGGCTTTGTGGCCTTTAAGGCTTCTTCCCATTCCTCTGAAGACAGGGGGGCTTCAAGAGCCTGCCGGTCATCAGTCGATAGGGCACTAGGGCTATACATATGAAGAAAGTCTCTTATAAAGCCTGTATTTGATGTTGCTGGATTATATTAATTTGATTGAATATTGTACAGCCGGCTATAAAAAGCGTGTAAGTGGCACACTATACTTTAGTTCTTAGAGTACGTCACCCCAGATTTATCTACTATATGATGGACAGTAGAGGCAAGGGTGAATTTTTGCGTAAACCTTGCCAGAAGTCTCCCGGGTTTATTACTGTGCTCATAGAATAATTTCTGTGATAACATCTGTTGCTTCTGCACCCTTTTAAACAGTTCTTCTAGCAAGAGTGCCCGTGCGTCAGCAAGGTTGGTTGCTACCTTAACAGCTAGTGAACATTTATGTTGCGCTTCCAGTTTAGATATTTTATCTGTCAATTACCGTACCAAAGTCTGGCGCTATGGCCATCAGGTGTCCTCTCACAATACATTTATGAATCTCCCATTGAGCCATGGGGGGCAAGTCTGGCGTGTCATTGTGGCGAAAGTAATCGTCAATAGTCTGTTTAATGGTGGCCAAATCACCAGGATTGGTAAGAAGGGAGGCATCTAGTCTCCAGATCTTGGGGAACGTTTCCTTCTGGGGGAATCGTAGGGTCAGGGTGATCGGGTGATGGTCAGAAAGCAACATGCTTTCTATTGTCGCATCGTAGAGGTAGGCCAAATCCTTTTGGCCTACCTGTGAAAAAGTAATTTAGCCTTGAATAGCGGTTGTGTGGGGACGAATAAAATGTAAAGTCCTTCCCTCGCTGGTTCAAGGTGCGCCATGTATCATGGCGAGTGAGAGAGGCTAATTGGAGTTTTGCTTGTTGTAAAGAGCAAAATTGGAGTGATGAGGTCCCCGTGGATGTGTCCAGGAGCGGGTCTAAGGCCATGTTAAAGTCACCTCCCAAAATGACGAGGCCCGTCTTAAATGACGTTAGTTTCAGGAGAGTATCTTTCAAGAAAGATACTTGTTTAGAGTTAGGACAGTATATATTTGCCAGAGTCACCGGCTTGTCTTTCCAGTGCCCTTTCAGAAAGATGAACCTACCCTCCGGGTTAACCCTCTGGTTAGTAAGGCAAAGCGCAAGCGACTTTGCGATCTGTATTGCTACCCCCTTTGTCTTGGATTCAGCACAGGTTGCATGATATACCACCGGAAAGCAATTGTTGGATAAGCGGGGTATGGAGCTTGATTTAAAGTGAGTTTCTTGTACAAATATAATTTGGGCTTTGTGCCGCTTCTCTGGGATATTAAGGCACTTTGCATTCAAGGAGTACACCTTGAGGGATAGAGGAGCTGAGGACTGCACTCTGGAAGGCATAATCAGTGGCTGGGGTGGCGTGTCTTTTTTCACACCTGAGTTGTAGATGGAGAGAGTCCGCGGGGGGAGGAGGGAGGGAAGGAGGGGATGAGCTATAGGGAGGAGAGAGTGGGAAAAGAAGGGGGGAGTGGGAAGGGAGGGAGTGAGAGGAGAAGGAGGAAGGTCAGAACAGTAGCGTTAATCTAACCTCAGAGGGCACTTAAAGTGCCTATTCATGTGGGAAAGTGGGGTCTACTTTCCTTGTAGTGTTAATATCCCAGATATGGGGCTCGTGGGAAATGTACCGTTGGTAGTCCTAGTCCTGCTATACTACCTAATAGGAGGTGATCTGTGATATTGGGATATCGGGTATACTATGCAGGTTTTTTCAAAGGGGACACCTGCTTCTTTGAGGTAGAGGTGAAGTCTAGCACCAAAACGATCATACACACTCTACCATCCAGAGATTCCAGACTTTAGGTAAAGACATTCGAGGGAGAAACCTCAGCATGAAGTGGGGGGGTGTACTGATCAGGTCCACCCATAATATGGGAGTAAGGCCCCCATCAGCACATCCCCAACGAACAGAGCCGTAGCTCTCAGTGGGATCAGAAGAAACCATAAAACAGACTACAGGGTCACCCAAAACAGTGGGCGTGACCCCCTCTGTGTGTATTACACCCTGTGTCTCGGAACCTCAAACTCCATTGTAAGTCCAGGAGACGGGGGCCTTAGCGCACCTCCCCTTGCCCAGGTTCAAGTACCGGGGCCGCTCATCCAATAAGAGAAACTGCAAAAAAAGGAATAAACTGCAAAACATAAAAACAGAGAAACATACAGAACTTTTCTAACCTGACTTAGACATAGCAAGAGCGTTTTCTGACTCATAGGTTCTCCCGCCCCTTCAGCCTGCCTCCCGTGTAACATGGAAGGGACTGAATGAGGTAGAGTCTCCCACGACCATAAACGAATAACCAGCAGGAATTCCATTCATGACAGATGGAATTTCAACATTTCTACCTCCTGGTCCCAACCGACCTATTCCTGGCATTAGCATAGTACAAGACTTCTATTACCTTGATGGCTATTAGTCCCTAAGATACTCATAGTCTTCCATGAGTGCTCAGTGGGTCAGCTACAACATAGGGCAAGTAAGTAGGGGAGCAGGACCTTTGTCACACGCTGGAGCAGTCTCTGTCTGGTAGCATGTGGGCATATTCTTGTAGCAGGGTGGGGAGAATAAGTGCCCCCTCGTTGCTTGTTCATTTGTGACCCTGCCTGTCTCCAATAGTCACTGCAGGAACGCCAGGCATACAGCATGGACAGCTTGAGAGCCTGGAAAGTAAAAGCCTACTTCTGTTCCTTAGTGTCACAGGGTGGCGCGCCTGCTGCAGTATGTACATTCCACTTCTAGCCTGCTCCACAATTCCCCTGCTGCAATGTGCACATCCCGCACCCGCTGTATAGCCCGTATGAGGAGGGAGGAGGAGGTAGGAGGTACCCACAACCCCCGCGTGCAGCCAATCTGTGCCCCTGGGTAAGTGATCTCCCCCCACTCTCTCTTCCCTAAATGTGCCATAGCCTGCCAGCCTTTCATGTGCCAGTTTTCCTGCCTCCCATGTGCCATAATCCTCCTGCCTCCCATGTGCCAGTCTATCAGCCTTCCAGTTCAGCTCCATTTTCAGTGGTATGTGACGTCCTTCACGTTATTCCCCATCACATTACAGGCGCACTGTGAAGGAGGTACCAGCTCGGTTTTAGACAGGGAGTAGCAAGAGGATGGTGCGGATGGGTTGGGGGGGGGCAAAATGCATCTTCACCTATGTAGTCAAAAAGCCTTGCACTGGCCCTGAGTGCCAGAATGCTCCCCTCCCTCCTTCTCTACATGTGTATGTCACACGCACTGCACAAGCTTTGGTCTGAAATGTCCGGCAATGCTGTAACAAAGTCCCGCCTCCTAGACCTGCTCCTGTGATAGACGGAACACTGATTCAAAGCCGAGAAATTGAATCAGTGTGACTTGTACCAGATCCGTGAGGCGGTCTAGGAGGCAGGACTTTGTTACAGTGGCCACCAGGGCAATTCTAATCCAAGTTCCCTGACAGCAGGAGATTTCCGCTCTGTGTGATCCAGGGGCACTGGTAGGCTGAATTTGGTTGGCACTAGTAGGCTGAATTTGGGTGGGCACTGGTAGGTTGCATTTGGTGGGCACTGGTAGGCTTCATTTGATGGGAACTGATAAGGTTGCATTTGGTGGGCACTGGTAGGCTGAATTTGGTGGGCACTAGTAGGCTGAATTTGGGTGGGCACTGGTAGGTTGCATTTGGTGGGCACTGGTAGGCTTCATTTGATGGGAACTGATAAGGCTGCATTTGGTGGGCACTGATAAGCTGCATTTGGTAGGCACTGATAAGCTACA